>JAJJWW010016747.1:0-343183 GCA_023531295.1 Papaver armeniacum
GGTGCCCCAGTTACCTGAACAAGGCACTTTCTGATAAATTGTGATCCTAATTACCTAAACAAGACGGCTTGTTAGGGGTGAAAATTTGGATTCGTTCGTTGTTCATACTCATAATTGTTGTAAGTTTTGGAAGGTCATCTGAATACCTTTTCCGACAGATAGTACAACTCTTTTGAATATCATAGGCTTTTAAATGGAACGCAATTCAAGACTCGGGATGTAATATGAAATGTCATTTATACTCTCTCTATATATACTGGGTATCAGTATGGCTTGTTTTTACATTTCATAAATTTTTTGAAGGTTCATGCCGATCCATTTGTGTTTTTTTATTCACACATGGTAGGTTTATGTCAATCCTTACTTGGATATGTAATCATTAAATTAAAATTTGGATAATTTTGAATAGTTGCTCCAACAAAAAAAAAACTTTCAAAAATCTAAAAAGAATCTAAATAAAAAAGTTTTACTTATTTCCCATCCCCACTTACCCTAAATCCCATCCCAACTACACAAACTGTTTTTTTTCTTTAACTCCTTCTAGGTTGGGTAAACAAAACTCACCCAATTTTATTTATATCTTCATCTTCTACCACATCTTCCTTCAACCCTGATTCAAAAGAAAAAAAGTCTTCCTTCGACCCATCTCTCGAATTTAATTCGAAAGTAATCCACTACTAACCTCTGTAATTGATGCCATTACCACCGTGACATCTTACACATTACCATCACTACTATTATTATGTCTCTGTATTGCTCTAATGTAATGTATTATTCTAGGGATCTAAATATAGTTTCACACGATCTAACTTTCAGCGATCTAATAGTGGTACGAGAGGAGTGAGAACCATAACCAACCCTAGAATCGGGGTTTAACTATTTCTTTCTTTATTAGACTTCCCAAATTGATTCACGGAACATGTTAACTGAACTAGAATAGAGATGCTAAGGGAACACATGATTAGGATCTCTTTGTAATCAATTATCCCAATTTTAATAATCTTAAATCAATTAAAAAAAATCGCATTATGTAACGAATGATTATTTTAATGGATGATGTAAAAATAAATTGCACTTTGTATTGTTCTACTGGATTATTTCTGTCCAAGATATTGTATTATGTAACGAATTAAAAAAAGAAATCGCAATTGAATCTTCAAACCTAATAAAAACGAATTAAAAAATAAAAAAATTCCAACCTGATTAATTTGGTGGTTAACCGGAGGAGTGAGTATTGTTTACCCAATTTAAAAGAAGTCATATAAAATCTGTTTGTAAAGATGGGATGGGAATTAGGAATAGAGGGGATGGGAATTAGGAAAAACCTAAAAAAAAATGGCTACTAATTATTGTTCTACAAATTATGACTAAGTAAATAATAGCATGAACAATGTAAAAACCACCAATAATAATAGTACAGTAGCTTCTAGCTAACAACTCCCGACTCTTGCTGCATGTGTTAACTCCGTTAGTGAGAAGGTGTGAAAGAAGCCAATTTCAGCCACCCACCTTTTTTTTTCGAGTAAACTAAAAAGCAACCTAATGAATAATAGATTAAGCAAGATTAATAAAGGATTTAAGATATCCTTACATGTAAAGCTAAATTTATACGTCTTTGACCCGTCCATGATTTTCCAGCATCTGGACAAATAACCCGAGGGTTGAGCCTACATATTAGCCGGACTACGACCCAGGTGTTTAGTTAGTCGGTCATATCAGTCTGGGCTTCTGAGCCCGACCATTAGGAATATGTTAAATTTAGGAAACCAAATAATCGGTGTTAAATTATCCGGTTAGCTATGATTAGGTTATGATGTATTTAAGATATTCGAATACTAAATATTAGTATTTAGGATATTAGTTGAACATGTTAGAGAACTGCTCGGTCGAACTCGCAAGCGTTGCTATCTCAAGCTTGTTTGTCAATGTTTTTAGAGCATTGCTCGGTCGAACTCGCATGCGCTGCTATCTCAAGCATGTTTGTCAATGTTTGTGATCAAAACTATAAGTCTTGATTTTATCCTATTTTAGCTAAAGGTCTCGGACTAGGTGTTTGTAGATGAAAATGGTTTCCGCTCGATTTGATGGTAATTTTGGGTGTATGGGTGAGAAACAATTTAAACCCTATACAATGTACTGCAAGGGATTACTTTAGATTCGAGAGATCAATCTCGTACAAGTCCGGCCTAAACCAAGAAATGGTCGTTCCGGACTTGCTTCGGTCACAAAGTGAAGGAGAATGGGTTGGTTTTGGGGAGGGAAGCAAGGAAAGCGATGAGACCGTAGAATAGTTGATTCTGGAAGAGTAGTTGTGTTACTACGACTTGTATCAGAAAAGTGGGAAGGCTAACAAATGGTAAGCTAGCAAGTATTTCTGAGTGTTGTGTATTCCCCGAATGAACTTGTTGTTATGGAAATAGGTAAGACCTATTTATACAAGTCGAAGTGAAACGTACCCTGGTCTCATTAAGGAATGGAAAAATGGGTAAGTAAATGGGAGGAGGTGGTAATCGTATGCATGGAATTTGATGTTCCATAAAACCGTTAACGCGTGGAATTGATGTTCCACAAAAGAACGTTTCACCATTAACTCACCCGTATTTACTAACCGCCTCATCCTTATGACACTTCCTTATGACGGGCGTAGTGTACGCCGCACGTTGTAAACTGCCAAACCAATACCCAAAGAGGATCCCCCAGTTTGTGATATGTGTTGATGTCTCGAATGTTTTTGTGGAAAACATGTAGCATAGGGTTGTTGCCTGGCAAGTCGAGCTCGGGATACTTGGTAGCTTGGTGACCTTCGAAGGTCGAGATTTTGTATCTTAAGAGGAAAGGTAGCCGTTTGATCTTTGCACGCTTTCATTCGTTGGTGGCCGCATAGGGAAGGCCAGCATGGTGGCGCTGACTAGGTTAGCATGCCATTGGCATGGCATGGTGGCGCGGCTAGGTTGGCATGCCATTGGCGTGGCATGGAGGCGCGACTAGGTTGGCATGCCGTTGGCATGGCGTGGTTTGGCGTGTCCAAACTTAGGTTTTCGGGCTAAAGGTTACCATGCGTCGTCTGGTAACCTTGGAGGGCTAGGATTTGCTCCTGGGATTGAAGAGAGAGGGTTTGGTAAGCCGTTGGCACATGGTGCGGCTAGCATGGCTAGGGCCGAGGCAAGGTGTGGCTTGGCTTGGCATGTGGGGCCAAGGGTTTGGCAAGCCGTTGGCACATGGTGCGGCTAGCATGGCTAGGTGCGGTTTGTCTTGGCATGTGGGGCCAAGGGTCTGGCAAGCCGTTGGCACATGGTGCAGCTAGTATGGCTAGGTGTGGTTTGGCTTGGCATGTGGGGCCAAGGGTTTGGAAAGCGGTTGGCACATGGTGCGGCTAGCATGGCTAGGTGCCAAGGCAAGGTGTGGCTTGGCTTGGCATGTGGGGCCAAGGGTTTGGAAAGCCGTCGCACATGGTGCGGCTAGCAAGGCTAGGTGCGGTTTGGCTTGGCATGTGGGGCCAAGGGTTTGGCAAGCCGTTGGCACATGGTGCGGCTAGCATGGCTAGGTGCCAAGGCAAGGTATGGCTTGGCTTGGCGTGTGGGGACAAGGGTTTGGCAAGCCATTGGCACATGGTGCGGCTAGCATGGCTAGGTGCGGTTTGGCTTGGCATGTGGGTCCAGGGGTTTGGAAAGCCGTTGGCACATGGTGTGGCTAGCATGGCTAGGTTCCAAGGCAGGGTGTGGCTTTGCTTGGCATGTGGGGCCAAGGGTTTGGCAAGACGTTGGCACATGGTGAGGCTAGCATGGCTAGGTGCGATTTGGCTTGGCATGAGGGGCCAAGGGTTTGCCATGGGCGCATGGCGTGGCTAGCTTGGCTAGGTTTGGAGCAGCATGTGGGGCCAAGGGTTTGCCGGGGCGCGTGGCGTGGCTATCTTGGATAGGTTTGGATTGGCATGTGGGGCCAGGGTTTGCCACAGGCGCATGGCGTGG
This sequence comes from Papaver armeniacum, assembly GCA_023531295.1. Classification (NCBI taxonomy): domain Eukaryota; kingdom Viridiplantae; phylum Streptophyta; class Magnoliopsida; order Ranunculales; family Papaveraceae; genus Papaver; species Papaver armeniacum. Next base: position 3,969 of record JAJJWW010016747.1, read on the forward strand.
CTAGCTTGGCTAGGTTTGGCTTGGCATGTGGGGCCAAGGGTTTGCCATGGGCGCATGGCGTGGCTAGCTTGGCTAGGTTTGGCTTGGCATGTGGGGCCAAGGGTTTGCCACGGGCGCATGGCGTGGCTAGCTTGGCTAGGTTTGGCTTGGCATGTGGGTCCAAGGGTTCGCCATGGGCGCATAGCGTGGCTAGCTTGGCTAGGTGCGGTTTGGCTTGGCATGTGGGGCCACGGGTTTGCCATGGGCGCATGGCGTGGCTAGCTTGGCTAGGTTCGTGACCAAGCTAGGTTTTGGGCCAAAGGTCGTGTGGTAACCTCGGACGGCTAGGATTTGCTCCTGGGATTGAAGGGCGACCGTTGATTGTCGCACGCCTTCGTTTTTGGTAGCCGCGTAGGGAAGGCCATTGACAAGGTGGCGCGGCTAGGTTGGCATGAGGCCATGGCAAGGTGCGTTTGGCATGGCGTGGTAGGTGTGGCTGGCATGGTTTGCCATTGCCACAGGGGTGCAACTAGCATGGTTGGCATGCCTGGGCGCGGTAGGTGTGGGCGGCATGGTTTGTCATTGGCACGGGGGTGAAACTAGCATGGTTGGCATGCACAGGCGCGGTAGGTGTGGGCGGCATGGTTTGCCATTGGCACGGGGGTGCGGCCTAGCATGGTTGGCATGCCTGGGCGCAGTAGGTGTGGCTTGCCTGGTTTGCCATTGGCATGTGGGGTGCAGCTAGCATGGTTGGCATGCCTGGGAGCGGTAGGTGTGGCTGGCATGGTTTGCCATTGGCACAGGGGTGCGGCTAGCATGGTTGGCATGCCTTGGCGCGGTAGGTATGGCTGGCATGGTTTGTCATTGGCACATGCGGTGTGAGAATTAGGGTTTTGGCCTGTCGAAACCCTAATTAGCATTAAAAAAAGGTACCCTGGTAATTTTCTTGCAGACAAATTAAAGGGTTCAATAAATGTGCTTGGTTTGGAAATTATTACTCAAGTTCTGCAACGTCACTGTCTGTCTAGGGTTTTACAATTTTACCCCTAAGCTAAAAACCACCATCAACATTAAGTCCCCTGCTTAGTTCGGAACAGATGCCTTGTTGCGAGGTAAGCATATGATGGTGACAGACAATGACGGAATCAAGACGTAAATCATTGCAAAGATGGTCAGGAAAATCCGACTAACCTTTTTGAGAGGTGAAGAGAGTTTTTGATTCCCGTGTTGGTGGCCCTGCATAAGTTGTACTGGGGATGCAGACCGTGAAGTGGTGAGACGAAAGTTGCTGGCTTGGTCTGGCCGTACATCACCGAGGCAAAGCGGGCGCAATCTTGGAAGGCAAAGCGTAGCAGATGGCTTGGCACGTGGGGCCAAGAGGTGGCGTGGTCTTAGGAAAATTTGTTGGTATTGGAAGGTTCACGGCTCGGACAGCTTGGAGAGGCAAAGCTCGTGTGAATGACTTGGAATGATAGGGCCGTGATAATGGAGCGGGCGGCCTGGCATGGTGCGGCCATGGCAAGGCTAGGTGTACACGGACGGCTAGGCGTGATGGGGTCGCGACAAATGGAGCGGAAGGCTTAGCGTGTGGGGCCAAGGCATGGCGTGAGCGGTCTTGGGCGTGGAAATTGGTCTTTGCGGGACCGGATTCCTCTTTTCCTTTCTTGGCTCAAAATAGGAAATCCTTTCCTTGTTCAAACTCCCACGTACCATGTATATATAAAAGGAGGGTCGGCTTCTCTTTCGTTTCACGCCTATACATTTTTTTTTATCCCAGCCGTGTGGTAGCAGTAAAGCAAAGCGGACAAGCAAATCCCAGGTATGCCTTCCAATACTTCTTCTTTAACTTGTTTTCTCTTTTCTTTTGTGTTGGTGTAAACCTTAGTTGTAGGCGTACCTTTTCATGACCTTGTAGACAATGTTGGTGTGAATCCTAGCCGTAGGTATGTTTTGCACGAGCTTGTAGTAGTACTTAGGCATGAATACCATAGTAATGTTGAACGCCTACAACTCACTGTGCGAAGTAAGCTCGCGATAGTAATTGCCATCCCTTTCCCACGAAAACCTAGTTTTAGGGTTTACTCCTTGTTTTGGTGTGGCCGTGTGCATAGTTCCTATGGTGGGGCGCACCTCTTCGGTCGGACAAGAATTTTATGCTGCAGGGTACGTCCTTGAAACAAACTAGCTCGCGTCTTGGGTGGAAAAATAATTTTCATGCACTTTCCGTAATAATTTCTCTTCGTATTGTTCCATTGTAGTTATCTCGGCGGTGAAAACAACGTAAGAGAATTTTCATTAGGATGTCAACAATTTCGGTCGTACCGAAGGATGTAGGTAATTCCAAGCCAAGCATAGATGATGAGTTCTTCACAACATCCGCTACAATTAGAAAAAATCATCCCAAGTATGTGTCGATCCTCCCGACGGGTTCGGAAAGTGAAGGAGAGGCCCGTTCGATTCGTCGGGTAGTGTAATAAGGTTTTGCATTCAGAGAAAAGAGTATCATGCTTCTCCCATTGACTTTAAGACCAGTGTAAGCCCGTTGCGTCCCTTTTGAGAAATGGATGCGATTCATGTTGAGCCAGGAATGTGTAAAGGCCAGCTTGACCAAGGCACAGATTATTGATGCTGTCACGGCTTCCGCAGTTCTTCAAATTAGGAAAGATATTCCAGGCTTGGTTACTTTTATTTCCAAATGGTGTCCGGACACTCATACAACTATATGCAGGTGGGGTGAAATGACCATCTCCTTAGAGAGCATGGTTGTATTGCTGAACCTTCCCGTAATTGGAAACCTTGATATTAGGTTGTCTGTGGATGAAGAAGAAATGCATGCCGCCCTGGTTGCGAAATCAAAGGGATTCAATCGGAAAGGAAACGAGATGAAGTGCTTTTATGACTGGTGGGTGTCTCAGTGGTTTCCTGATGAGTTGGAGTCGAATCAGAAGAATGGTACACTTTATGCTGCGGCGTTCTTGGCTCTTTGGTTATCCAGAGATATTTTTGATGACGGCTCCGGTAAGAAGGAGATAAGGCAGAAACTTATCAAGTTTGCTATAAAATTGGCAAAAGGCGTCGTTCTCCCTATTGGCGGTTTGTTTCTTGGTTCTCTGTACGCACACTTGGATCAGCTAGTCTCGGATATGTGTGCTTCATATGGCTATATGAAAGTGGATTCGTACATTCATGCCGCCTTTCTTCAGGCGTGGCTGTGGGAGCACTTCGAGAAGTACGCCCCAAAACCGTTGGCTGTACTTACCGAGTCTTGGGGTGGCTCCTGGATACTGCGCTGGTCGAATAGGCGTCCAAAGATTGGCTCGACCCTGGTTGGATTTCTTGACAACTCGTACACGGTTAATTTTCGTACATGGGCTCCGGTGCATGCGTCTATAACTCAGATCAGTACCTTTGCTCCTGTTTCGAACATGTCTTTGTCTTCTGATAAAGAGGATCTGAGTGTTGGAGAGATGTTGTTCATGCGAAGCTACACGCCCGGTCATGTACCGTCTTTCTTTCGAGGATCTTGCAAAGTGATCTCTTACAACATTGATAGGGCGGCTCGGCATATGGGTTTTGACCAAGGGGTCCCACTCGTTCGTCAGCCGGTTGTTCCAGAAATCCCGTTGTCCACTGTTCTCGAAGCTAGTGTTCTTGCATCGGGTCAAAGTCTCCCTCTTCTGCTTGCGGAATGAAATCCGTCAACAACCTCTAAATATAACATATTTTGGCAGGATGAGTTTCTTGCTATCCATGGATTCGTGAATGATGTGGTAGAAAATCGTTGCGGTAAGCCTTCTCCTACGATTTTAGCGGAACATCCATTGCTGAGGGATCCCAAGCGAAAATCCGTTAGCCCGAATGCAGATAGTCCCCAAGTGAAGGAGCGAAGATCTAAGAGCCGTCTCGGGTGGTTTTCAGTCGGATCCGATGGCTCTCCCGACTTTTAGCTCTTCCAATATGCGAGTACGTATAATTTTCTTCCTGATTCAGTCGGATTGCGTATATCTTTGTCTCATTTCTGAGTGCCTGTTCTTGTGCCTTGCCTAGGGTCTTAGCAGCGTGAACGCCTTCACTAAACTTGCACGTAGTCAGAAAACTGCACCTCTTGAGACGGAAAGCAGCGATGCTGAGCCTACCCATGGAGAAGGGGAATCCGAGAAGGATGAAAGCTCAGAGTCCAGAGATGGCGAGAGTAGTTCTTCCAATAGCAGTGTTGAATCTTCCTCTAGTCGGTCTGAAAGCGAATCAGTGAGTCTTCTCCATGTTCTTCTTCTTCCTTCCTTATTCCTCTCCCTTTTTTTTTTTGAAAAAGAGTGTCTAAGCCATGATATCATAGAGCGAAGCCGGTTCTGAAGATGAACTTGAGATGGAAACTGGTGGTGACACGGCTTTGTCTCCAGCCGTGTCATCCAAGCCTGGTGGCTTTGAAACAGAGGCCGATCGAGATGGAAGCGTTGTTGTAACTCAGACAGCGGAGATTGCTCACGTGAATGTTGGCGCAATTGTTGTTAGGAATCCTTCGCCAGTTACTGATGCAGTCGCAGGCGCCACCTTTGTTCCTCCATACCTGGTTCCTTATCCAGGATCACGTGTTGATTAGGGGATTTAGCGTGCCAGCTAAACATGAGGCGTTATATACCAAGATATGGGAAAGCTACGGTCATATTGCCACGACCAAGAAAATTACTAGCCGATACGCTTTGGTCAAGCGTGTGGAGGAAGCCTTGTCTTCAATTGACGACATGTGCAACGTGACTGGTCATACGGTTTCTGAGGACGTAATCTCGAGCTGGAGGTTCCACGTGACATGTGCATAAATTTCGAGTTCAATGCTCCTTGGTTCGTCGATGGTTTCTCCGAGGTTGAAAAGTTGCTAGCCCAAACAGTGGAAGGTCCTTCCGCAGACATGGTGAAGAAGCAGGAAGCGGAATTCAAAAGATTGTGCAAGAAGCTGAAGTTGAAAAGGGTGGCTCTCCAGAGCACGAGGGAGGCTTTTGCTAAGAGGATCAAGCCGTTGTTGAAAAACTTTCCTTGAATACATTTCTGTCTTCTGAACTTCTTTATTTTATATTTTTTTTGAAAGGCAAATGGAAGCTTGGTTTATGGCTTTGATTTTCTGGATTTTTGGGGTTGACAGATAAATGTTACCTTGATGGTTTTGGATTATTCTTTTGGAATGAATTGTTTAGGAAATAATGTTGTCTTGGTTATGATTGAAAGTGTTGCAAGCATCCAAGGGAAACCATGGAACCGTGCGTTTGGTAGATGACATGGCATGACTATCGGTTTTTTTCATTCTCATGGAAACTTGAAATAGCAAACCACGTATCTTGTCTATGTAAGACTTACTTGGTTTCTCAGTTCTCCTAATGAAAAGGGGACCTTCTAGGTGTAATACTGAGTTTTATGGGAAGCGCCGTCGTGATCATAGAAAGTCCCCAGTCGTTACTGAGTTGCCTTGCTGATTCTCGGGCGGACCGTTTGCTTCAATTTTCTGGGAAGTCCCCAGTCATCCCTTGTCGTGTCATGACTGATAACCGAGCTGTCTGGTAACTGAGTCGTCGATCCTTGAGCGGATCGCCTGCTTCTACCATCTTGATATCTTGGTCGAAGCATGAGATCGATGGTCGAAGATTGACATTGTAACCGAAAGATCAATTTCCCACTGTGGTCGCCAATTGTTTGTAGGTGAAAATGGTTTCTACTGATTTCAGTAATTTTGGGTGTACGGGTGAGAAGCAATTTAAACCCTAAACAATGTACTGTAAGGGAGTACTGTATAAGTCCGGCCTAAACCAAGAAATGGCCGTTCCAGACTTGCTTCGGTCACAAAGTGAAGGAGAATGGGTTGGTTTTGGGGAGGGAAGCAAGGAAAGCGATGAGACCAGAATAGTTGAATCTGGAAGAGTAGTTGTGTTACTACGACTTGTATCAGAAAAGTGGAAAGGCTAACAAATGGTAAGCTAGCAAGTATTTTCTAAGTGTTATGTATTCCCCAAATGAACTTGTTATTCTGTGGAAATAGGTAAGACCTATTTATACAAGTCGAAGTGAAAAGTACCCTGGTCTCATTAAGGAATGGAAAAATGGGTAAGTAAATGGGAGGAGGTGGTAACCGTATGCATGGAATTTGATGTTCCATAAAATCGTTAACGCATGGAATTGATATTCCATAAAAAAACATTAACGTATGGAATTGATGTCCCATGAACGTTTCACTTTTAACTCCCTGTATTTACTAACCGCCTCACCCTTATGACACCTCTGTATGACGGGCGTAGTGTACGCCGCACGCTGTAAACCGCCAAACCAATAACCAAAGAGGATCCCCCAGTTTGTGATATGTGTTGATGTCTCGAATGTTTTTGTGGAAAACATGTAGGATAGGGTTGTTGCACCGAAATTCAAGCTCGGGAGACTTAGTAGCTTGGTGACCTTCGACGGTCGAGATTTTGTATCTTAAAAGGAAAGGTAGCCGTTTGATCTTTACACACTTTCATTCGTTGGTTGTCGCATAGGGAAGGCCAGCATGGTGGCGCGGCTAGGTTAGCATGCCATTGGCATGTCATGGTGGCGCGGCTTAGGTTGGCATGCCATTGGCGTGGCATGGAGGCGCGACTAGGTTGGCATGTCGTTGGCATGGCGTGGTTTAGCGTGGCCAAACTTAGGTTTTGGGCTCTGAGGTTACCATGCGTCGTCCTGGGTAACCTTGGAGGGCTAGGATTTTCTCCCGGGATTGAAGGGGACCATCGATTGTCGCACGCCTTCGTTTTAGTATCCGCGTAGGGAAGGCCATCATGGTGGCGCGGCTAGGTGCGTTTGGCATGTGGGGCCAAGGGTTTGGTAAGCCGTTGGCACATGGTGCGGCTAGCATGGCTAGGGCCGAGGCAAGGTGTGGTTTGGCTTGGAATGTGGGGCCAAGGGTTTGGCAAGCCGTTGGCACATGGTGCGGCTAGCATGGCTAGGTGCGGTTTGACTTGGCATGTGGGGCCAAGGGTCTGGCAAGCCGTTGGCACATGGTGCATCTAGTATGGCTAGGTGTGGTTTGGCTTGGCATGTGGGGCCAAGGGTTTGGCAAGCCGTTGGCACATGGTGCGGCTAGCATGGCTAGGTGCCAAGGCAAGGTGTGGCTTGGCTTGGCATTTGGGGCCAAGGGTTTGGCAAGACGTTGGCACATGGTGCGGCTAGCATGGCTAGGTGCGGTTTGGGTTGGCATGTGGGGCCAAGGGTTTGGCAAGCCGTTGGCACATGGTACGGCTAGCATGGCTAGGTGCTAAGGCAAGGTGTGGCTTGGCTTGGCGTGTAGGGACAAGGGTTTGGCAAGACGTTGGCACATGGTGCGGCTAGCATGGCTAGGTGCGGTTTGGATTGGCATGTGGGGCCGGGGGTTTGGCAAGTCGTCGGCACATGGCTAGCATGGCTAGGTGCCAAGGCAAGGTGTGGCTTGGCTTGGCATGTGGGTCCAAGGCTTTGGCAAGTCGTTGGCACATGGTGCGGCTAGCATGGCTAGGTGCGATTTGGCTTGGCATGTGGGGCCAAGGGTTTTCCATGGGCGCATGGCGTGGCTAGCTTGGCTAGGTTTGGCTTGGCATGTGGGGCCAAGGGTTTGCCATGGGCGCATGGCGTGGCTAGCTTGGCTAGGTTTGGCTTGGCATGTGGGGCCAAGGGTTTGCCATGGGCGCATGGCGCGGCTAGCTTGGCTAGGTTTGGATTGGCATGTGGGGCCAAGGGTTTACCACGGGCGCATGGCGTGGCTAGCTTGGCTTGGTTTGGCTTGGCATGTGGGGCCAATGGTTTGCCATGGGCGCATGGCGTGGCTAGCTTGGCTAGGTTTGGCTTGGCATGTGGGGCCTAGGGTTTGCCACGGGCGCATGGCGTGGCTAGCTTGGCTAAGTTTGGCTTGGCATGTGGGGCCAAGGGTTTGCCATGGGCGCATGGCGTGGCTAGCTTGGCTAGGTGCGGTTTGGCTTGGCATGTGGGGCCAAGGGTTTGCCATGGGCGCATGGCGTGGCTTGCTTGGCTAGGTTCGTGACCAAGCTAGGGTTTTGGGCCAAAGGTCGTGTGGTAACCTCGGACGGCTAGGATTTTCTCCTGGGATTGAAGGACGACCGTTTATTGTCGCACGCCTTCGTTTTTGGTAGCCGCTTAGGGAAGGCCAGCAAGGTGGCGCAGCTAGGTTGGCATGAGGCCATGGCAAGGTGCGTTTGGCATGTCGCGGTAGGTGTGGCTGGCATGGTTTGCCATTGGCACATGGGTGCAGCTAGCATGGTTGGCATGCCTGGGCGCGGTAGGTGTGGTCGGGCATGGTTTGCCATTGGCACGGGGGGTGTAGCTAGCATGGTTGGCATGCCCGGGCGCGGTAGGTGTGGTGGCATGGTTTGCCATTGGCAGCATGGGGTGTGCTAGCATGGTTGGCATGCCTGGGCGCGGTAGGTGTGGCTGGCATGGTTTGCCATTGGCACATGCGGTGTGAGAATTAGGGTTTTGGCCTGTCGAAACCCTAATTAGCATTAAAAAAAAGGTGCCCTGGTAATTTTCTTGCAGACAAATTAAAGGGTTCAATAAATGTGCTTGGTTTGGACATTATTACTCAAGTTATGCGACGTCACTGTCTGACTAGGGTTTTACGATTTTACCCCTAAGCTAAAAACCACCATCAGCACTAGGATAGAAACTGTAGTTGAGCTCAAGACTCCATGGCAATCATCATACAAGACGAATGACTACTCAAGGAACTGGTGGAACTTCATCGACTAAAAGGTATGTGGAGACTTGAACTTATCTCATCACTCAAAAGTCTATTTACTCTATCTCCTATTCTTGAGACAAAAGTCGTTTTGATATATAGACTTTCATTATACACATTTGCTATTTCGAGCCGAGTTTAACTCGCCTATCTATTTCTCGAAATATGTGTTGGTAAGCTTTCGCTTTAGCCAAATTCATCTTTACCTAGTGACGAATGTCATGTTATGTTTCAATCACTTTGAAAATTGATCTGACGAAAAATGGTCTGTGAATAACTGTAGACACCCCAATTTTGCAAATGCCGCAGCAAAATCGTATCCGAAGTAGTCGTACCGAAAATGGGTTTAGTGACGAGCTCAATCTAAATTTGGTCATTGTTCGAAATTAGTCGAGCCCAGAAACAATACACACACAAGCTAACTGGTCACCATCCTATCCCCCTTGTTGTCCATCAAATGAATCCTACACCAAGCCCACTAGTACCCAAGGTCTTGTCCATTTCCTATGTACAAAAAGCAAGTTGGTCATCCACCAAACACGTTGGATCAAAAATGAATCCACTTAGTCCGAGCAATTTTGAAGATCCACTGATTAGTACCGAATGCCATCCGCCTAGTCCATTTAGATTAGCCGACCACCCAACTGAAATGAGTAAAAATGTGGACACCCTATTTAGCTTTGTTCCCAAGTCTTTCCATGTTAACAAAATTCAAGGATTAAATGACATATTTTGCAATTATAGTAAATGAAATAAAATACTCCCTCTGTCCATTTTTATCTGTCCTAATTTCTACTTTGGTCTGTTCATTTTTATCTGTCCACTCTGTTTATAGACATATTTTTCCCTTAAACTATCAAATATACCCTTTCTTTTTTATAATTATAAAATCATTTTTAATATAAACTTAATTCAAAATCATAAATATCATCACCATATATAAGGAAAAAATCCATTCAATATTTTTTTATATTAATTGTCATTCCTTTTTTAAATAAAAACATTTATGGGTACAAAATTCCTAATACTTATATTTATTCTTACATGGGAAAGAATCAAAAAAAATTATGACAAAATCTCAAATTCATGCTAGAGCATATCGAAAGAGGAAATAATCTACAATTTCAATTTTTTTTCCTTCTCAAATAAAAATTCCAAAGGCTCCAAATTTTTAGTGCGGGAAACCAAAATCAAATGGAGGAAATAAAAAATTCTTAAATTTTGGAGTATAAGTTTGCTTTTATTTCTTTACAATATTTCCTAAAACAATAATACTATCCAAATTAGAATTTTTAACACTAATAATTTTAATTTGGTAATAACGTAATATTAAATAGGCTAGTCAAGGGATAGTCATGACATTTTATAGGATTTCCTTAATATCTTGACAAAGTCAAAGCGGACTCTTAAAAGTGGACGGAGGGAGTAATTCTTAAAATTTTTATTTAAATATTATTACATGAAACTAGTTGGAAGCCTAACAAGCTAAGCTCCAACGACATACTATTACATTAATTGAACAGGTTGTTGTGCTAACCTACCAAATGAGCCTCATGGAGAAAATTTGTCAATTTAGAAATAATATTTAGGTTTTTAATGTGAGCTGTCCGATCAAAGACAATTATTCCTAGGGTGATGGTTAATGGAAAAACAATATAAATTGGGAGCTAGTTTTGGGGGATGAGGCAAAAAATTTGGGAAGAAATCTAAGGGAAAAATTCTGAAATAATAATTTTTATGGTGTCAGTGGAGTCTCAGATACGATTTTGCGAAGGTATATAGTTGGATCCAAATAATCTAAGTAACATTTATGATCAATTGGCAAAAACAGGTAGCATCTCCCAAGCTTTAAGTCTTTAATTGTTTTACATCGATTAATTGTCTTCAGACTCTTCACGCGGATTATATTCTGAGTCAATACAGCTAATGAAATTTGATTGCTTGGAGTACTATGTAATGGTCAATATTTAATTGATTAATAATTCTTTAATTTGACCCTTTGCTTGATCGACATAAGTGAATACATGCATAATAAAGCTTGATGCAAATTAAGTATTGGTGGTGTTTGATATCAATAGGTGACCAGTGATCTGTTGAGTACGTTATTGATTAATCACTTATATTCTCTGTTTCAAGCCACGAACATTTAGTATAATCTTGGTTAATTAATTGAAAGTGGGTATATAAAGTGTAAGTACACTTATTTATCTCCATTGCCACGTGTACTAACAAAGTCCACGTGGATGCCATTACTCAAAGAATGACACATAGGGGCATCCGTGGCACTCAGATGACGTGCCATCTGTCGAGACTAACGGTCAGAAATCAAGAGGCATCCGAGATATGTAGTCCCGCGTAGCACCAAAGGATAGCTTTAACCCATCACGAGGTAAGACAGGATCAACGATCAGAAATAGTCCAACTGACACAGACGTGACAAGAGCACTGACACCATTCGGCGTGGGCTGGACCGCCCCAACCACCCACATTTAATGTAGTTCAGAGAACACGTGTCGTACGACCAACGATGGAAACGAGGGTTGGTCAGCGTGATGAACCGGGATACAATAGAAGCCGCGGGGTGATACGTCCGCGGACCACACCAGCGGGTTAACATTCAAGTCCGCGCACCACACACAGAATACAAGAAGATAAGATCTCGACAGCTCATTGTCAATAGGACCCACCAAATTTAGCTATAAATATGTACACCTCCTCCACTGAGGAGGGGGATCGAGAAAGAGAGAGAGGAGAGAGGATAGAGAGAAGTAAGTGAGTTTTAGCTCATGTATTCGATGATCACAAGACCTTGTGATCATCTTTGTAACCATTTATCTTATAGTGAATCTCCTCAAACCCGTGGACGTAGGCCTCGGTCTTAGAACCACGTATATCGTTGTCTCCTTTATCTTCCTCGCACCGATAGTTTCATTTACATACTCATATCTCGGATCTATCTCGGATCCCCAGGGGGATGATAATGAGATCATGACAAACTAGAGGGGTTTGGAATCTATGAATTATCATCTACCTATGAGTATTCTATATTTCTCACACCTCAGTGCATGTATTCAACTCTTATAAAGATTGTTTGTGTTCAGGTGAAACCGTAACCCGGTTCGCGTGTTCACAATTTGGCGCTAGAAACAGGGACCTTGTCCCGATAAAAAGATTTATCTTTTCCTGTGACTTCACAGCCTCAACCTCAAAAATTTTATTTAAAAACGCAAACAGAGCTGCTTTCAAACTCGTTTTTTCGCACGTATTTATATCTATTGTATTTCCTACCAACAGATCTGGGCATTATGTAACCTTTGAACCAACAGATCTGGATTTTAGCAAACAGATCTGTTCTTAGACTCGTTTTTTCGCATAAATTATGTCTATTGTGTTTTCTACCAACAGATCTGGGCATTACATAACCTTTAAACTCACAGATCTGGGTTCTAACTAGAATTTCAAACACAATTCCCACCAAAAGATTTGGGCTTTTTGCAGATAATGACCCGTGGACCTTATCCCGGTTAAATCCGCACCCGTCTATGTCTGTCGTACTAATCGCCAAACTAACAACCTGAATACACTCATTACCACTAGAAATCGAGTTTACAAAATCAAAGTGGAACTAACAGCCAACCCGTGGACTTTTGGGTCTCGGATTACCTCCCACTTTCTTTGTGCAGATTATTGCAATGGAAAAGAACAAAGATGCCGGGAAGACAAAGATAACTCCAAGAGATGCTCCAAGGACCACACCAGCAGTAACAAGGAGCAGACAAAAGGGCGAAGGACGTGCAGCCGCGGACAATACGCAGACCGGAGCGGAAAGCACATTGCTCTTAAATGCGGGCATCATCGCAACTGAAGCAAAGAAAGCTGCGGCCGCAAGAGCTGCTGCACCAGCCGAGGGGGCTTCCCAAGTGATTGCTACCAAAGTGACAAACTGCAACTGCACAGTCGACCCTCGGAGGCTATAGCCGAATCAATAATCCCGTAACCATCCCTATGGGATGCCAGGACAATGAACAAGGCAAACAACTACAGGTAGGATCCAACGGAATAATCGAGCCGGACATACCATTCATGGGGGAAATCAATACCACGATCCCCGAGGGACAAGCTCAACTACAGGAAGGAACACCCAATCAAGCGTCGAACCAAACAGCACAAATATTGGCGCAACTGGAGGAGCTAAAGAGGAATCAGCTAACGTGAGCGGATGCGGTGGCCTTGTTAGCTCGGGAAAACCAAAGAACTAAGAGAAAAGATCCTCCGAAGCTCCGAACTAGAGAACCGGCATGATGAAGCTAACTCGCGATACGACGAAGAGGGACCGAGGACGGTCTTGAAAATATCCCCGCAACGGCTAACCGAAGAACAATGCCCCCAAAGAGATGCGCGGAATAGTAGAAGGTCGGCCAGGACTACCGACCGTAAAATCCGGACTACTACGACACGGAGGAGGCCACAACATCACAACCCACAAGAAAGACACGGACCTCCATTCGGGACGAGCATTGTTTGGCAATGGAAAACCTCGTAGCGGAAATGCTAGCGAGAGATCAATCAACTCAAGACCAGGCAAGGAGGTGGAAGACTAGAACAGATTATGAAGGAAGCCAACACTACCCCCTTGCACGACGGTTGGCTACGGCAACCATTCGCAAAAATGTCCAGGTCCCGACCTTTGAATGTTACGACGGATCCGCGGACTGCCACTCATCTGCGATATTACAACGGGGTAATGGCCGAGGTGGGATTACGACGAGGCTATACTATGCGAGATATTTCCCTTCAAGCTTTGAAAGGATCCGCGCTATCTTGGTTTGATAACCTCAAGCCGGGATGCATTGGTTCATATGATCACTCACCGAAAAGTTCCTGGCCACCTACATGTACAACAAAGTCGTGAACTGAGGGGATGGACAAGCTCTTCTCACTTGCAATTAAGTACAGGGAGTCCCGTTCGAGAATACACCGATAGATGGCACAAAGTATGTCGTGCCATTGGACATGTGGATCCCGTGGTGAGTATTAACTTGTTACAAATGGGGGCTTGATAGGATGAGCCCGTTGTTTGTTGAAATCCACGGTACCTACCCAACCACTGAGGGAGATTTAAGGGTAATCATTGAAAAACATGCGAGGTTGGAAGAAATCCAAAAAGATAACCCCGAGCGCAGCACAACGAACCCCACGGACAAATTCCGCGGAGCTAGTAGACAGAGCCCACCCACACCAAAAGGATCGAAAAGACGATCACAAAAGGAGTGGCGAAAGTTTGAAGACCGGGTCTACACGAAACTCAACTTTTGACTATCCGCGCATACTAAAGGAGATCAAGGATCGCGAAGACTTAGATTGGCCCGGGTCTAAAGGGAAACAACCACCACCCTCGGCGAGAATCCAAAGAATCTTGCGATTTCCACCGCTCTACTACGGACATACGACAGGAGAAATGCAAAAATCTCAAGATAGCAAGAAGAAGCCGATAGATGCGGGGGATCTCAAAAATATGTGGAAAAGGTTGGAATGGAAGATAGAGCCAAACGCGAGCAAAGCGGTGTCCAACTACGAGGGTAACCGCACATTGAACTCATATCCCGCTCGAAAGCAAAGAGCCAACCCTAACCGCACAAATAGGAAAACGGCGAGAAAACAATTTGAAGATTCGTGAGCTTTACAAAGTATAAACGGGAAGGAAGTAGAAGAGCACGAGGAGTGGATGAACGCGCCTCTGATTTTTGAAACCGACGATATTGAGGACGACATGGAGGATCACAATGACCCGCTAATCCTCACATTGCCAATCGCAGGATGCAACATAAGGAAAATCCTCATCGATGGAGGAGCTCCGTAAATGTATTGTTTTACGATACATTCAAACGCATGGAGCTCAACGATGAGCAACTCCCGACTTCACACTACACCATCTACGGGTTCAATGGCACGGCTACGAAGCCCCAGGGGATATTGTCTTACAAGTGGATGCGAGGCCCCATGAAAGTCGACACTCGCTTTAGCGTTGTAAACACGCCTTCACCCTACAATGCCATTATTGGACGAAGATGGGTCCACAAGCTCAAGGGAGTCGCAGCTACCTACCATCAATACCTTAGATTTCCCACTCCCCTAGGAATAATGGAGATAAAGGGTGACCAAGCCTCCGTAAAAGAGTGCCACGCGATGCAAATACAACTCAACAACGAAGAAGATGAGAAAAGAAAAACCCGCAAGGCTCGTAGCAAGGCGGTATCCAAAGACAAGGACATCGATGAATATCTGGAGGAAATCTCGGGAAAAAGCTTGACTAAAGGGAACTCTGTAGAAAGCACGGAGGCCTCCACATCAAAGGTTAATCAGGGCAAAGACTCTGAGGCTACCAAATAGCAATTAAAGAAAATTCCCCACCTGGGGAAACCAAAGCCCACTTTCACATCCTTGGAGGCAGTAAAAGAGATCAACATAGGGACGGAGCAAAATCCAAGAAAATCAAAATAGGAACTCTAATGGACGAAGAACGCGAAGCTTCACCGATAACACTACTAAAGGAACATGCGGACATCTTCGCATGGAAACTATCCGATATGCCAGGAATAGATCCAAAGACGGTACTGACATGAGCTGCGCATTAAACCCGGCACACCCCTAGACGACAAAAGATACGAAAGGTGGCCACAGAGCATCACAAAGCGGAGAAACAGAGCTACGAAAGCTATTAGAGGCCGGTTTTATAAAAGAAGTCAAATACCCACGTGGATCTCCAACATGGTAATAGTACCAAAGAAAAATGGAGGGGTCGAGAATCTGCATCGACTTCACCAACCCGAACAAAGCATGCCCAAAGGATAGTTATCAGATTTACCCAAAGATTGACCGACTAGTCGACGCAGTGAGAAGGATATGAAGAGTTGTCATTCATGGACGGATATTCGGGTACAACCAACTATTTTGGCGAGAAGAAGACCAGCAACATACTTGCATTTTACACACCCCATGGTCTTTATTGTTACGTAAGAATGCCTTTCGGGCTCCGAAACGCGGGAGCAACATACCGAGAGGATGGTCGACGCTATTTTCAAGCCATGGATCGGCGGGACTTTAGAGGTTTACGTCGACGATATGCTCGTAAAAAGTAAAGTAAGAAAGAGCCACCACCAGGACCGAAGGACATCTTCCGGAGCTATGAGAGAGCATAACATGAAGGTAAACTTAGGAAAAATGCACTTTCGGGGTGACCTCGGGAAAATTCCTTGGATACCTAGTGACAAAAAGGGGCATTAAAGTAGATCCCGAAAAAATCCGAGCCATAACAAACATGCCGTCTCCGAAGAACCTAAAGGAGGTACAAAAGCTCAATGGATCCCTAGCAGCTCTGGGAAGATTCATATCACGATCCTCGGATAGGTGTAAACTCTTCTTCAACATACTGAAAAAAGGGACTAAATTTGAATGGACGACAGAATGCGAAGAAGCCTTTTTGGGCATTAAACAATACCTAGCAGAAATCCCCATCCTTCAGAAACCGGATCCTGAGGAGGTTTTGGCACTCTACATTGCAGCAACAGACGACGCGGTAAGCGCAGTGCTCGTCAGAACCCATACGAAGGAGGAGCAACCGATCTACTATGTTAGCAAGACCCTGAATTATGACGGCCGAAACTACACGAGAATTGAACAGCTAATCCTAGCCGTCGTATGGTCTACTTTAAAGCTGAGGACGTACTTCTTAACGCATGACATACGTATCCCATGTCGGGCACCCTTAGAGACCATCCTCAAAGGGGCGGGAAAGGTATTAGCAGACTTTCTAGCAGACCTGCCTTTGGACAATGAAGAAGAAGTACGCATACAAGGATGGGAGGCTATGAGCGCCCCAGAAATAGAAAAAAGAGCCAAATAATATTCTTGAGCCCGGTGAACCCACGGCAATGGGAAGTCTTCGTTGATGGCTCCAAAAATAGAGAGGGCGCGGGGATAGGCATCGTCATCACCACACCCACGGGGAGACAGAATCGTGCACGCATTGATTGGAATTCAAGGCCATACCAATAACATCGTAGAATATGAAGGAGTGATCCACGCTCTCCGCTTGATAATTGAATTGGGCATACAAGAAGTGCGGGTAACAAGCGACTCACAATTGATCATACGGCGAGATAGGCTACGAATACAATGTGTACGACGAAACACTAGTGGCATACATGGCCCTAGTGCAAACATTGGCCTCCCAAATACCAAAACTTGACTTCCGACATCTGCGTAGAAAGGAGCTTAGACACGCGGATGCTCGGCATATATCATCCATGCTTAAAAACGAAGATGTCAAAGCAATCAAGGTAACGAGAGTGTACGAACCATCCATCAAACTCCCGAAACGTGCACGGCTAACCAACGTAAACCTAAGGAAAAAGATATCTCACGAAGATGTCGGAGAATACATATTCGACGATTTCCATTTTAACGAGGATATTACACGGCAAGCGGAGGAAGACGACGATTATAGTCGGGGCGGATTGGAGATCGGAAATCCATTCTTTCCTCAAGGAAGGGAAACTCCCACAGGACACCAAACAGGCTAGGAAGGTGCAGTCAAGAGCAGGGATGTACGAGCTAAGAGACCAAGCCTTATACCGAAAATCATTCCTCGGACCACTTGTCTGCCTATCCCGATCGGAGGGACATGTCGTTTTGAAAGATATACACGAGAGGAGACGCAGGGAATCACGGTGGAATGAGATCCCTAGGCAGATAAGGCAAAGACGGGGGCTATTGCGGCCAACCATGATCCGAGATGCAACCGGAGAATGGCGAAAAGGTGCGAAGAATGTCAAAGATTTGGTAAACGAATCCACGCCCCGACTACAAAGTTGAACTCGGTCGATAGTCCGTGGCCCCGCCGGGAAATGGGGCATCGACATAGTAGGCCCACTCGTATCGGGGACGGGGAAAAGAAGATTCCTAATCGTGGCAACGGATTATTTCAAACAAATGGGTAGAAGCAAAGGCACCTTTGGCAAGAATTCGGGATTCGGACGTCTTCACTTTTATTTTCAAAATATCATCCGCGGGTTTGGCATCCCCATGAGAGATAGTCTCCGACAACGATGTGACTACAAGGAAAGAATATTGACTTGCTGTTCGACACCTTCAAGATTCGGAAAAACAAATCCACCCCCATATATCCACAAAGCAACGGACAAGCAGAAGCCACAAACAAAACTTTGGCACTCATTCTAAAAAAACAACTAGATGAGTACAAAGGACGATGGTGTGAACAGTGCATAACGTTCTATGGGCATATAGGACGACTCGAAGATCAGCTTTTTGGAGAATCCCCATTTCTACTCACCTACGGAGCCGGACAGTCATCCTCGGAAATTCTACTTCC
The DNA here is from genome assembly GCA_023531295.1 of Papaver armeniacum. Classification (NCBI taxonomy): domain Eukaryota; kingdom Viridiplantae; phylum Streptophyta; class Magnoliopsida; order Ranunculales; family Papaveraceae; genus Papaver; species Papaver armeniacum. The sequence goes on from JAJJWW010016747.1 coordinate 22,085, forward strand.
AACTACAAAGACGAAGCCCGGGAAAAGAATCTCACCACGGACATGATGTTGGAAAGGCTCGACGACCTCGAAGAAAGAAGAGAAGCAAGACGCAAAGAATGGAAAACTACCAACGCAGCTGGCCAGAGAATATAACAAGAAAGTAAAATTTAGGAATTTTGTAGAAGGGCAGTATGTGTTGAGGACCATTCCCCAATACCAGCGAGAAAAGAAGTGGGGAAAATTAGCACCAACTTGGGGAGGACCCTACATAATACATGACATCGCCGAAATGGCTCTTACTATCTCGCGTAATATGAAAGGGGAAATCCTCATGCATCCGTGGAATGCCAAATACCTCAAGCCATACTACCCATGATCAATCACTTGCGTGCGCATTTCGGAAGAAGAAAATGGACTCGCTAATCCACATGTTTCTATCTCTGACAAAGGAGTAACACACCTTAATTTTTCAATCAATCCAAGTTTTCATTTTCAAATATCATATCCCGTTCATTACCCACGCACATTTCAATTTATTCAAAACCCACAACCTATATACAACACATCATATGAACCACATGTATATACTACTTACACAATGTACATTGAAAACCATGTCACATCATAATAAAATATCGATGCAATTGTTACCCCGTGGATGTAGGCCTTAAGGCCGAACCACGTAAATCGTTGTACAATTACTATTATTAGGAATTGTCGTTATATAGAAAGAGGGATATCCTGCACAAAGCATGGATCATACCCACTACAATATACCAGAGGCAATATCCTGCAAAACACACACGCAATATATCGGAGCATACATGCAATCTCTCGAGAACTCCTCTGTAAATGTCTATAAGTGTATGACCGGGAGGCGACTTCTTACGAGAATGAGATATCCGTGCAATATTACAAGCCGCGAACTTAATGGAGTACATCCTAAACGTCGGCCAGACCCCCACCGTCCGGTGACCCTGCCGCCGAGTCGAGTCACTGGGACGGGGTGCAAGGTCACAAGACGATTAGGGGATACCAACCTACGGAGTTGCACGAACAATACACTTTATCAAACTCAAAGATTGACATCCGCGGGTTACAATAACTACGGAATTTTCCATTATAGTAAAAGATGATAGACATAAATTCAACAAAATTCAAAATCGATTTTACCACCAAAGTTTGATCTAATACATGCGGTTGATTACAAGCCCAAATTGGCAAAGTAACAAAAATGCCAAAAAGGATAAGCAACCGAGATCAATCCTTAGCATACTAACTACGGTCTACCGAGTAGGAGTGTTATCATGAGTTTATCCTTCGGCGATGAAGGAACGCACCACCCGAGGAGGGCCCGGAAGAACTTGATGGGAGCGCGCAGTACGGGAGCCGAGTATAATTCTTGGTTAACCCATGGTTCTTCTTAAGGTCCAGCTCAATCTCACCAAGAATCTTATTAATCTCTTGGCCGATTGTTTGCGGGCCATTAGACCTATGGCTACGCTCCTCATCTCGGCTGATTTAAGGAAGTACAAAGCTGGTCTATCCTTTGATTAGCTTGCTTCAACGTTTCGTCCCGAGACGAGGCAGACCGCGATGGTAGCTAACTTGACCCTCCGGTTGAACTACCTTAGCCTCGAGCTTCGGCAAACTTTCCATCTGCGGCTTTAAGTCAGACTTGGAGCTCTGCGAACGAGAAAAGAAGACGATCGGTTATGACAGATACAATTCAAATCACACTCGGCGACGAAGACGTATACCTTCACAATGATCAACCGCGGAATCCCCGCTTGGGTGGCATAATCATATTCATTCGATAACTTATCATAATCTACCCGCAGCAGATTATGAGCATCGACTTGCACTCGGATCATTTTGAAGCATCGAGCCCGAATGACGATGTCGATTAACCTCATCATTCTTCAATTCCAACCCCTTGTTGAGACGATACATAGTCACCTCTAAGTCTCTCTCACGTTCAACCCCGACGAGCCACATCGGCTCGAGATGCGGACAGACACTGCTTGAGAGCACTACACTCTGCCCTAGCATCATCTCTCTCCTTGGCCAAACGCCGCATATAGGTCCGCACATCCGGGGATGAGAAGACCGCGCTTTGCCGCAGCTCGCCTTCCGAACATCAAGTTTAATCTCTAAGGAGGAAATCGCCCGGGCTTGCTCAAGATTATCCGCGTCCATAAAAGAGCACCGTTGAACAAATGACGGTCATGGTTATTTCGATTTTGCAAATCTACCAAGCAATACTTTTCTTACGCCATTCTTCGACCATCGCATTATGAACATCCGCGCGGGTATTCCATTTAGCCGACTCACTCTTAAGTTTTTCAACTAACTCAAAGAATGCGACCCTTCCGATGAGCCCTCTCACCCGAAGCCACAACAATTCAGGATTCCACCCACTGAAGATAGTACAGCGGGAGGAGGGGAGAAAGAGAAAACTCAGAATAAATAAGGAGCAGGAAACTACCAAAGAAGAAGGAGCGCAGACCTGAAATGGATGAGGAATTTTTCTCAGCAACAGCTAACTTGGCCTTAACCAGAGCCAACTCAGAACGCAGCTGAGCCTCTTCCGTGCCCTGCTGCTCCTTACGCTTAAGCAAACTCTTTAGCTCGGCTATTTCTTCATCCTTAGCGGAGACCGAAGCCTCGACACTCGAAAGCGTCTCCTCACAATATCGAAGCTTCCCCTCTAGCTTGAGAGATTTACCCTTGAAGAGCCGGTAAAGATGATGATTACAATACTCACTTCTCATCATCTATCAGCAAAATAAGGGAAGTTAGCTCACATCATGTTCGAGCGAAATCAGAGATAAAAAGAACAGGACAAACCTCCAATAACCGTTCTTTGGGGGTAACACATCGATACCCATCAAGCAATAGCCATCATGTCAGCAACGGTAGGGGGATCCACCACAAGATCAAGCCGGCCGGGCTACGAGATTTTTACCCCATCCTCGATCTACCGCCTCCCCAGGGGTTAACTCCATGTACCTACGAGTAAAAGCATCCGAACTCTTTTCCCCTTCAATCACGGGGCGGGATGAGGAACAACCAAAGAAATCTTTCTTTGCAGCCACGCCAAAACAGCATCATCTCCATCCGGCCGAGGATCGCGAGAAATCATCTAAGGGAGAGTCCGAGGTATTCCCACCATGAGCAACACTAACATTACCTTGCACCAAGGCCCCACCAATAATGGAGGAGGTACCAGCAAAACCTTCGTTAGGCACTACCAAAACCCCAGCCACGGACACCGCCGGACGGGCCACCAACGACTATCCTCGAGAACACTCCAATCATCACTACCGGGAAGCGCAGTGAAGTCCGAAACAAGCCCCATAACCGTGGACATGTCAAGTGACTGTTCCCCGGATAAAACCTTACCAAAAAGGAGAATTCATAACAAGCACCCCCTTCTTTGTCACCACTACTAAGAGCAAGTCCCTTGCCTTTATCCATAACATTCACACTGGACTTAGTAACCCCCTCGGCATGATTTCCACCATCACCTTGACCACCATCAGTGGCCGAATCACCTTGACCACCACCAACGGCCGGGTCATCTTGACCACCACTGGTAGCCGAATCACCTAGACCACCACCAGTGGCCGGATCACCCTGACCACCACCAATAGCCGGATCCCCCTGACCACCACCAGTGGCCGGATCCTCACTTCCACCGTCAGCTGCTTGATCACCATCACCTTCTTGAACAGGCGGAGAAGTCTCAATTCGCTCTTCCCTATCGGAAGAGTCCTCATCACCACACACGGGACTATTTACATCCTCGAAATGAGACGAACCCTCGGTGGGAGAATTCGATGATTGCTTGGGATTAATCTTCTTACCTCTACACACCTATAACACGTAATGATAAATGAACCATTGACATCACCTTTCCTTGGCATAATCAACATTATTTAAGAAAACGTAGGGGCATACATACGAAGAAAACAAACGACGCACCTTAACAACATCAGTATTCCGCGGAGGAAGATTAGCATCGGGAACATCTTCGTCTTCTGCATCATCAACATCACGGCTATAAACTAAATCCATACTAGGCAAAACTCATCGCCGGGCGATAATGAGCGTAACGAGCGGGAGAAGCTTCGCGAGGAAGACTGTCGGCCAGCAGGCTGCCAACCACGGGGACCCGGGAACCCGGCCGTAGGCCCACGGGCCAACGACTTCAAGAACAAGATGCGAGACCACTCATAATCATGATCACGCTTGATTCTCTCCTCGGCGGGAATAGGAAGACCTTCGGCACCAGGAATCCTCGCCATCTTGGAGTCACTTACTTCGCTCAAAAGGCGAACTTCCCCCTTAACAGAAGTAATGTTCCGTAGACTCACAGACCACGGCTTACGAGTATTCCTATTAACGTAATCTCCAAAGGATTTGTTGAAATTCTCAGGAGTATACCACCCTTTCTCCTTTTCTAATCTAGGGGCATAGCAAGTCATCATCGTTTTCCCCTTACTACGAAGATAGCATTCACGAAGATGGCGAAGATAGTTTCTGTCAATGTTGCACCCGCGATTATGACTTTTCTTGGCGATATCGCGGCTAGACAAGACCGGTAGTAGAAATCATCTGACTTTATACAAGGGTAACATCAAACCAGCCTCGAAAGCACCCACGGTTGTCGGCAAATGAAAGGCATCGTACTCATAATTGGCAACCATCTCATAAGTTATGTCTTTATCGGCGGCATAAAAACGAACTCCGGAAATGTCAAGACCGTGCTTCACCTTGAAGGCCTCGAGATCAATGTGTCGGAAGGTAAACTTTTTATTACCCAGAGATAAAGGACGAAAAGTAACAGCAGAGTTTTCCTCGAAAGCTTCTTCCGTAGCATCCTCCATGAGAACCACCAGCCCTCCTCTTAGGAGGAACTAAGTCTCCTGAAGACCCTATCTCCGTAGCCTTTCTTTTCGAAGTAAGAGTTTTAGTCGACTTACTTGAACTAGGCACGGGTGGGTTAGTCCGCGTTGGAGGTTGAGTGCGGAGGGGCTGCACATCCAAAGGTTCATTGCGAGGATTCGGCTGCTTCTTAGGAGACCCACCTCTAGAACAGTCGCGGCATATCTTGATCCTTGCGGAGGATCACCCCTTCTAAGTGAAGGCCTTTGGCCAGGAGGATGAGGATGTTCGTCCCTCCCGAAGATTACCCTGGGTAAGTGGAGACGGAGCTCCACCCCTTACATTAGGATCACTCCGAGGAGATCGATGGGGACTTGACGGGGGGGTTTGGTAAGGAACCCGCGGATGATCAGACATATCTACGAGCACAAACACGAATAGGAATTCGAATCAGAGGCAGGAAAGATCAAAAATCAAGAAAATCTCAAGAACAGCAGTATAAAAGAAGATAACCCTAGGTTTCATCTAATAATTGCTTAAACTCTCAGATTATTATCCAAACTCAAAAGAAGAAGTAAAATCAAAAGCATGGCGGATTGAAACACCCAACTCGGTGGCATTAATTCTCAAATCCCGGGATATACTTAAACCTAAACTTATCATCAACGCATCATCAGAAAATCAGAAGCTCGACAGACTCAGGGATGGTGATTAAACGGAACAAAAGATCATACCTGAACCACGAAGAATCAATCAACAACAGCAACAAGGAAGAAGCAACGAGTAACGACCACAGTAGAAAGAACCACGATGACCACAAAGAAGAAAGAATGGCAGCTAGCCGATGGTGTCGAGGGAGTTAAGAAGATGAAGACAAGAACAAAGAATAAAACGAGAGAATGTGAATTAAAGTCACATTCTCTCACTCTTCTCCTTTTTATATAGAACCAGAAGAAACCGTCCACTACCCAAAGGGCAGTTATGGCCGGACATGGGAAACATGCACAATAAATGCAGGTAGCGCCTTTTTAGGAGAAGTTATGAGGGAGATAAAAACGTACCACACGGTTCTTCTTCCAACAAAAGCCAAACGCCAAGTCGCAAGAAGAGGGGCAAATTGTAAGTACACTTATTTATCTCCATTGCCACGTGTACTAACAAAGTCCACGTGGATGCCATTACTCAAAGAATGACACATAGGGGCATCCGTGGCACTCAGATGACGTGCCATCTGTCGAGACTAACGGTCAGAAATCAAGAGGCATCCGAGATATGTAGTCCCGCGTAGCACCAAAGGATAGCTTTAACCCATCACGAGGTAAGACAGGATCAACGGTCAGAAATAGTCCAACTGACACAGACGTGACAAGAGCACTGACACCATTCGGCGTGGGCTGGACCGCCCCAACCACCCACATTTAATGTAGCTCAGAGAACACGTGTCGTACGACCAACGATGGAAACGAGGTTGGTCGGCGTGATGAACCAAGGATACAATAGAAGCCGCGGGGTGATACGTCCGCGGACCACACCACGGGTTAACATTCAAGTCCGCGCACCACACACCGAATACAAGAAGATAAGATCTCGACAGCTCATTGTCAATAGGACCCACCAAATTTAGCTATAAATATGTACACCTCCTCCATCGAAGGGGGATCGAGAAAGAGAGAGAGGAGAGAGGATAGAGAGAAGTAAGTGAGTTTTAGCTCATGTATTCGATGATCACAAGACCTTGTGATCATCTTTGTAACCATTTATCTTATAGTGAATCTCCTCAAACCCGTGGACGTAGGCCTCAGTGCCGAACCACGTATATCGTTGTCTCCTTTATCTTCTGCACCGATAGTTTCATTTACATACTCATATCTCAGATCTATATGGATCCCCGGGGGATGATAATGAGATCATGACAAACTAGAGGGGTTTGGAATCTATGAATTATCATCTACCTATGAGTATTCTATATTTCTCACACCTCAGTGCATGTATTCAACTCTTATAAAGATTGTTTGTGTTCAGGTGAAACCGTAACCCGGTTCGCGTGTTCACATAAAGCATGCATTAGATGTTATTCGTCGGTCACATGAACTTGATCCATATCAGTTGGTTGCATGTCTTCCTTCGGGTTAGTGCATACATTTTAGTAGAGGAGAAGAAACTACTCCTCTGCGAATCGGGCGACCGCCGTTCTGACTCACCCTCCACCGATTTTCACCATTTTTGTCATCCAAATCCTCTGCATGTCCATGATTCAGATCTAAATCACCTTCTAAACTCTTGTTTTATATCATAAAAGCTTTAATCTCGGTTTTTTCATCCTTTTGTCACCCCTATTTTTAGTTTTTTCTCTCCTTAGAAATTTTGATTTCTCTTTGTAATTTTATTTAATAGTTTTGAATGTTTGATTGATATTTCTTCTTCTTTGAATTTTTTTCCCCTTTTTACAGGATTTATCCCTTACCTTCCTTCCAAGCCTGATTGGTGGGAGCTTTGGTTTTGGCAAAACACAAGAACGGAGGCTACGGTGTCTATCAGTGGTTTCTGTTGGTGTTCTTTTTAGATCGAAGGGCAAACTTCAATTGCTGAATTTGGTGTCTCTTATCAAATCCAAAGACAAATCTTTTATTAAAGAGGTTAGAATACAAGTTTCGAATTTTAAATCCTTGAAGCAATTGTCATATTCAATTCAAGAAGAATCTAGAGTTGGTGGATTTATTCTAAATTGAAGATTAAGTAGTATGATTCTCAGGAGTTAAGTCCAAATTTTACTTGTTTAAATCCCTGACACAAGTAGTCATATTATTTTCCAATAAGAAGATATAATCCCTTTCTATTCTTGAAGTCTCAGTGGGCGGGCAACATAATATAATCTCAATTAATTTTTGGATCTTTAGAATCAGAAATTTGAAGAAGTTTCATCATATAAGAAGATAAGAAATTACTGGAGAACATCATTGTTGGTTGATTAGTTGGAGGACTTTATAATTGAAGTAATTATTATTTTTATAGTGTGAAGCCTGGTTTTCTTCAAGCTCGGAGATTAGTCTATTGTTAATTTCCAACGCCTTTATAGCCAATGTTCTTGCTGGAGCCTTTGTGAACATACCAATCAGGTCAGTTTTCTCAAAACTTGCAAATCAGCTTCCACTAATTTCTTGTTTTCAGTCTTTTTAGATTCTGCAATTTATAGTTTATCGCCTGTCTGTTTTATATTATGTTTATTTGTATTGCAAATTTACTGTTTTTTGGCTGCGTCTATTTAGGTCTTTTACAATGAAACTACTGTCATGAAATGTGCAGGGGATTGGGAACCCCCTCACAAAAAATCACCTTAAATACCTTCTCAAGAAGAATAACCCAGACTTCATCTTTCTGATAGAAACTAAGGCCCTTAAAGATAATATGAGTATTATTGCTAGAAATTTAAAATTTCATGATTGGTTCGTCGATTTCTAGGATAGGTCTTTCTCGGTGGATTTCTCATTACCTGGCATAATAATATCAAAGTGAAATGCATTGCTGAGTTTTTTGATATTTGTTTTTTTGAAATTCATGACTGTTTTAATAATATTTGGAATGTTGTTTGCATGCATGGGTCTCTAAATGCTTAAGAAAAAAAGTTTCAGTGGGAAAAAATAAACTTATTTTGTCGTATGAATTCTAGTTTTCCTTGGATCATAATAGGTGATTTAAATTTTATTCTTCATGTTAATGATAAGCAAGGGGGGAACATTAGCTCTAATATAATTAAATTTATTCATGATAACATTCAGTCGCTAGGGTTAATGGACCTTAGATATCAAGGCATCCCTTTTACTCGGTGTCATAATAGAGAAGGTCAGGAAAACATTAAAGAACGTATTGATAGAGTTCTAACTTCTTCTTGTTGGTCTAATCTTTTTCCTGATGCTATTGTTAGTCACCTACTTAGAGTTGGTTCTGACCACACCCCTATTCTGTTAATTTGTAAACCTTTAAATCAACGCTCTCACAAACCTTTTAAAATTATCAAAACTTGGTTAAGTCATGAAAACTTCAGTAATCTTATAGCTAAAAATTGGAACTGTAATCTTAATGGTTCTAATGCCTATAAGCTTCAAGGAAAACTTAAAAGTCTATCTCACATTCTTACTAAATGGAACAAAACAGTCTTTGGTAACATTTTCCAAAACATTGATAACCTTAATAAGAAAATAGAATATCTTCACACTATAAACCCTTTACCAATTTTAGAAATTAAAGATACTCAGAATAAACTTGATACTTGGTATAATAGAGAGACTGATTATTGGAATCATCTTTCGAAAGATAAATTTATCAAGGATTTTGATAGGAACACTGCTTTCTTTCACCAAGCATCTAATAACAGAAGAAGAATAAATCAAATTCATACCCTTAGAGATGACTCCGGTCTTTGGATTGATAATATATCTCAGATTCATAGCATTCTAATAAAACACTTCAAAAACATAAGTACTTCCAATAATGCGCGACATCTTGATACTCTCAAAAATCTCATTTATCCTTGTATTAATGAGGATGATAATATTTTGCTCACTAAAGTTCCTGACGAAATAGAAATAAAAAACACACTTTTTAATATGAACCAATGGGGCTCTCCTGGACCGGATGGTTACCCTCCTGATTTCTTTAAAGCTCACTGGGATATTGTTAAAAATGATATTATCAACCTTGTTCAGGATTTTAAAAAGAAATACATTCTCAAAGATATGAATTATACTTATATTACTTTGATTCCTAAAGTCCCAAACCCTTCTACGCCTAGTGATTTTCGCCCTATTAGTCTTAGTAATACTACGTATAAAATTATCTCGAAAATCCTAACAAACAGATTAAAACCTTTGCTTTCTAAAATCATTTCTCAAAATCAATCTGCTTTTATTCCTGGACGTCAAATTACTGACAATATCATTGTGGCTCATGAAATCTTGCATTCCATGAAGATTTCTAAAAATAAAAATGGAAATATGGCTTTAAAAATCGATCTATCGAAAGCTTTTGACAGAATTGAATGGGACTTAATTATGCAATGTATAACCACTACTTCTTTTTCTGTTCTTTTAAATGGTGTGCCTGGTGAAAAATTTTACGTGTCTAGGGGTCTCCGCCAGGGTGACCCGCTTTCTCCATACTTATTTATAATCTGCATGGAAGTTCTTTCTAAACTTCTTTTAAAATTTGAAAATGAAAAACAAATTTCAGGGATTAAAGTTACTAAAACAGCTCCCTCTGTTTCCCATCTATTTTTCGCTGACGATTGTTTTCTATTCTCTAAAGCTAGTATGTCTGAAGCAAAAAATATTGTGAACATTCTCAATTTTTTGGGGGAAATGTCTGGGCAAGTCATTAACTTTCAAAAATCTGGGATTTACTTTACTCCTAAAATTCACAACAAGCATTGTAAAATCATTTCTAAAATTCTTAATGTTAGGAAAATCTCAAAGAATGATAAGTATCTTGGAACGCCTCTCTTTTTTGACAAGAATAAAGTTAATAACTTTGAGCCTTTACTTAATAAATACTATGCCTCCCTTCAGGGTTGGATTGGAAAGATGTTTAATCACGCTGGCCGTACTGTTTTGATTAAAGCGTGCTTAGTGCTTACCCTAACCACCAAATGCAATGTTTAGCTTTTCCTAAGCAAACTTTAGATAACTTAGATAAAATACAAAGGGATTTTTGGTGGCATAAGAAAAACAAAAAAAAATGTTATTATCCTAAAGCTTGGCCTAGTATTACCAAAGACGTTAGACAAGGAGGGCTGGGAATTAGAATACCTCACAAACATAACCTTGCTTTAATCACCAGGTTGGACTGGAGATTGATTCTTAATCAGGAACAACTTTGGGCTAAAATCCTTAAACATAAATACTTCCGAAATCATAACCTGCTAAGAAAAACAAGAAAATATAGAATTTCCTGGATTTGGTCTAGTATCAGGAAAGTTCTGGAAGTTTTAAAATCCAACAGTGTTTTGCAGGTGAATAACGGAGCAGATATAAATATCTGGTATGATTTATGGCTCCCTAACCAGTCTGTGCCTCTGACTCCTGTTAAGAATGATGATAATATTCCTAAAAAAGGTTAATGACCTGATTACCTCCAATGGAAATTGGGACATGAACATTATCTCTAATTATATAAATAACTCTGAACATAATGCTATTAACTCTATAACTATCAATCTAGATAAACCTGATAGGATAAGATGGCTTTCGACTAGATCAGGAGAACTTACTACGAAATCTTCTTATAACTTTCTTACTAAGCTCAGTATTAATAAGGATAAAGCTTTATTTTGTAAACAAATATGGGGTTTAAACATCATGCCTAAAGTTAATATGTTTTGTTGGAAAATTGTTTCTGGTGGCCTATCTTTAGGCCGTAAAATGTCTAGATATGTTAAAGATAAAAATCCTTTTTGTCTCCTCTGCAATTGTAATGCTCCTGAGGATGAAATGCATTTGTTTGTAAACTGTCCTTTTACCAAAAAAAAATTGGGATTCCTTTGTTCTTAAAAACATTTATAACTATAAGTGTCAAAACGATGTTCTACATTGGTTCAATTTTTGGATGAACAACAAATTTTTAAAGACAATCATGACAAAATTTCTTTTATTATTTGGTCTATTTGGAAATTCAGAAATCGTGTTAACTTTGATAAGATTTTGCCAGAGCCACAAAAGTTAATTGACATTATTAACTACACACACCAGAATCACTCTATCACTAGGACTGCCCCTGTTCGGAACTTATCTTTCTTTGACAAAGAAGTTTGCAATGCTTGTAATGCTAATGAAAACAGGGAATTCGATTGGTTTGTCCATTTTGATGCATCCTTTATGGAATCTGATTTCACTATGGGATATGCGATTTCTATTCTGGATAAAGCAGGAAACAGAAGGAATTGTAGAGCAGGCAGCAGTTGGGCATCCTGCCCCTTAGAAGCTGAAGCTAAAGCAGGGATAGAGGCTATTAGATGGATAACGAATATGGATCTCAACAACTGTTGCTTAATCAACGATTGCCAAATCTTGGTGAAGACTATCAATGGAGAAATAAATTCCGAAGATCAGCTTTGGAGATCTCACACTAGCATCAACAGATGCAAAATTTCTTTTAATTACTGTAATTTGGTTTCTTTTGTGTTTAAAACTAGAAAGTTTGTTAATTTTGAAGATAAACTTGCTAAAGAAGTTAGAGCTAGGAGAATTATATACTTTTCTACTGAGAATATGCCTAACTGTGAGAAATTGATTTTCTTTGGAAAAGGCTAATCTCAAATTAGATCCCATCATATGTAATGTAAACTTCCGTTTTTAATTAAATAAAAGTCTTCTTATCAAAAAAAAAAAAAAAAAAAAAAGTTAGTGCATACTAAAATTGCTTTGGCTAGGTGTTAGCAGCAAATTGGTAAGACCACTAATTCTGGGTTTACTGTGTCGTGCAATAACCATTTGTCAGCCAATAAAACACGTTGATGCTTATATTCATGGTCCATAGTATTTTAAGTCATAATAATAATCACCATCTTCATTATTATTATTATTATTATTATAATAATAATAACACTATTTGCTTCCTTTGAGTTTTCGTTCCTTTTCCAATAATAATAATTTAATCGGGGTATCTAATATTTTTTGTATTTTGCAGGTGATAATTGAACAAAATTTGATAGTTATGCATTTATTTATTTTGTGTATTGTAATCCAAACCCTTGTATCCCACTTATAAAGTAGAGGCCGATCTTCGGATTGGACGGGTTAGGTGCCTGCACCTTCCTAACCTGTATCTTGATTCCCGGACCTTTCTCTGTAAATTGGACCAGTGTTTTTTGGGTCCCAACTTCCTAAGTTGGGTGGCGGCTTCTTATTAATAATATTTCCACGTGATTCCCATTTCGGATATTTAGAGATCCTATCCGATTTCGACGGTATGTACAGTGGCGACTTCACTGGGGACTTGAGAATCTAACTTGAAACATAATTGGGATTTTAGGGTTTTGATTTACACTACTCGGTATTTGCACACACACACGTGCACACACCCATTTGCACATTGCATTCCATTTCGCATCGTCAGACGTCCGATTATTAGGAAAACAAGTGGCTAGTAAGCTGAACCCGTGCCTTGGGCCTTATGGGAGTTACCGGCTGAACCACCACAAGCCTTAGCCCAGTACCAAAGAAGACTAGTCTGACTACGCCTCGAGGTATATTCCCGCTAAGGTATCCCAAGCCTACCCAAGAGTTAGTGAAACCTGCATGCACATGCATTAATTGTAAATTGCATTCATTGTTACACAAAATCCGAGACATAAGCACCCTTGTGTTACCATATATTCTTTTGTTTCCTTGAAAACAGGAACACGAGCATAGAATCTGGAATGAATATCGATACTGGGGCATTGTTTTGGTTGCGCGAACAATTACAACAGATGTTGGATACCAAGTTCTCATAATATGAAGACACGATGGAGGCCGAGATCAAGAAGTTGACTCTCGAGGCCATTCCTGAGTCCACAGGAAAACATGTCGGGGCTGATATGGGAAATGACAAAAATAATCATAATGAAGAGGTTAAAAAAGAATGAGACCACAACACGAGAAAGACAATTAGCCCAGAGGCTCAAAAATATCGAAAGGGCCTTACAGAAAATGGGTGAGGATACAATAGATACACATGGGCTATATCCTTATCCCGATATTCATTTACCTCCTGGATTTAAATTTCCGGATATGGATAGATATGATGGAACTGGGTGCCCAAAAACCCATATTCGCATGTATGTTGGGTACTTGAAGCCACTGGGTATTAATGATGGGTTATTACTCCAATTGTTCCAAAGGAGTTTGACTGGAATGGCCTTGAAGTGGTTGATGAAGACAGACCCAAGTCTAGTTTCGAATTGGCAAGATATGGTCGATATGTTTGTGAGACGGTTTATGTTGGTCCCTGAAATTCATTTTCTTTCTTGGGAAACACTTAGAGGCGGTCGACAAGAACCCAATGAGGCATTTACAAAATTCTTTCCACGTTGGAAGACTAAGTCATTAGAGATCGATGAGAAAGCATGTCCAGAAGAAGAGATGGTAGATATTATAATGAATTGTTTGAACCATGAATATTGGAGCTGGCTGATATCATCTTACCATCCAACATTACACTCTTTATGGAAGGAGGGCTCACAAATTGAAAATGCATTGGACACGGGCGGGAATGACCAGGTTGACCGACCGGAGGACTCTAATATGAATAATTGCGGAAGGGCCACATTTACAGATGAAAATCAAGTGAATATTGTGCCAGTTGCATCAGTAATTGCATCACCCACAGGACCATACCAGGGGCAGAGCCAGAACTTGAATCGGGGAAGATGTGGACATCCTCAGAGGAATTTTGCGAGAGGAAAAGCACCCATCACCCTATCATCAAAGGGAACCCGGGGTCAATTTTGTAGCGCCCCGAAGCTAGCAGTTGACTAATCCAAGAGATTAACTAAATAAAGAGGCACTAAGAATCTAAATCATTTACTTAAACATTCAATTAAGAAATCTTTTACAAAACTTAACCCATAAACTAGCCCCACTCGAAATATATATATACAAGAACTTCTCTCAAATGATACATATACAATAGTCAATCAGTTTACAAAGCAGAATATACAACATAATAAACATAGCGAAGTTAACTAACTAACGAAATCAACCCTTGAAGCTTTTATTTGCGCAACTCGATCGGTCTCAAACCGAAAGTGGGAATGGGTGAGCACATCATCCCTAAAAGGGGTTCCCAGTAGGAAATAACATTTAACTTTCAAGCAATCATTAGCATGATTTGAAAAACAATACAAGTTTTCCCAAATACTGAAAGACAACCAAATCACAGAGATAACAATCATGTATATGGAATTAACTCCTTCTTCAAACATGGTGTAATATTGAGTGTCGACCACTTCCTTACAAACTCTACTAGGTAATATTGCGTGCCAAATTCCACACCTCATAATAATATTGATTTCGACCAATTCCTTCCACATCTAGATAATATTGGTGTCGACCAATTCCTTACACACCTAATAATATATTTTGGTGTCGACCAATTCCTTACACACCAAATAACAGATGTTGGTGTCGACCAATTCCTTACACACCAACTAGCATATAAATACGAAAGTAAAATAGCTAGATATGAATGAAGGAGCGTATCCTATATACCACAGATGGAAATTCTCATTTCCCAAACAATTCATACAGGCAAACAAAGCATTACAATTCCTTAATTAAACAATGCATGAATACACAAGCAGATAATGAATGAATTTATTAAACATAAAATTTTGTAACGGAAAACAACAATCATCACAAAAGAGTTAAATGTAGATTCCCACCTCTTTTGATGACAAGCCTCGCCTACCTCGAGATCCACGATCCACTGGTACATCCTTTGAATCGATCGTTGTTAATAACTAACTGTTAATCACACAAGAACTTTAAGAATCTAGCCAAAATGGTTCACACAAGAATCATACAATTCTATCTAACGGTTCTAAGCCCATTTATGGTTCTACACCTTTTCATCATCTACCTTTAACATATCTAAGGTCTACTAATTCAATTAGGTTGATTCTATAGTCCATTAGCTAAGTCTCATGAATATCTACAACTTTGTAGAAGAAGCTACGTCGATTCAGACCATAAAAGTCCAAACATCATTTTAGGATAACTAATCCAAATCCCAAGTCCACTAAACAAACCCATTACACAAGGCCTGACCCAACTGGGTCAATCTAATGATCCTTGATGGTCAAAGGGGTCAACTAACAGTCCAAGTCCAGTCAAGGTCAAGTCCAGGGTAATCAAATCGGTTAAGGTCCACTGAGTCAACTCAGATAACAAATCGGGATCATTAAGTCAACACAGGATTGACTCAGTCAGATTGACTAAGTCAGCTAGAATATAATCAGTCAGATAATCTGACTGGGATGACTAACAGGCTTAAAACTCAATAACAGAAGTCTATACAATCATTATACATTTCATTCATTCAAATAGAATTCAATAACTCAATACAACTGTAATTTAAGCCTACCTGCAATTCAGCAGTTCCAAGCCTCTACAACAAACACTAATTGCAACTCATGTACTTATTGCAACTTCACTTCAGTTACATTTCACTCAACAATACCATACCATTACATAGCTCATCCACTAACTACTTCAATTCATCAACAATCCTAATATAGCTCAACATCATTATCAGTTCTACTTGTTCTTTATAATTTCACCATCAATCCACAACTTCAGCTCATACCAAATGCAATCTAGTAACCCACCTTCTCCATAACATCCAGAATAACACAACCCTCATGAACTTCCATTTCAGATTCACCACAAACAGTACTAATCCATTACATACACATTACCACTTCCAGTACATCTAAGACCACCACCATTAATATAATCCAAATCAAATACCATATCAACACCACCATCTCCATGTCCCATGTAATTCAATCCATCATTCTCATTTTAGTTCCTGCCACCATTACCATTGAACAAACATACCACCTGCCATATCATCACCAGATTCAACAACATCATTTCATTGCTAAAATCATCTCATGTGTAACATTCTAGCATTCATCTAATCCAATCACACACAACCGTAACCTCCATTTCATAATAGCACCGGTTCAACTCACATACCCCTTCATCTCAAACAACTAACCTAATATTCATCTAACAGATTCTGGATTCAATCCATAACACATCTTATTCAACGATAATTACCAATCTTCAAATATGAACTAACTTACTTATAAATTAGAAGGATTATTACCTGAGATTAAATCCCAAACTGGATTAGATGATTCATCATCTGCTTAATCTTCAACCTTGACCCTAACTCATTCAACCGATCAATACTCTCAAATCGTCTTTCCTAGACATCAATTTCATCATCTAATTTTTCTCTGAGCTTTTCATCAAAACCCTAATTTACCTTCTGAGAAACCCTAACTCTGATTTTTCATCAAAATAGTTATACAACATCAATCTAACCAAAACCCTTTGATTCTTTATCCATCAACAACTAGATATACTCATCAATTTCATACAAACCTAATATCGAATCTTAAAACCCTAATTCTATTTCTCTTCAATTTATCATCTCAAACAAATCTCTAACAAATTCAACTTCACAATCACATTCAACCCTTCTTGATTTAACCATCTCACTAAATTCTTAAGAATCACTCACCAACATAATCTCAATCCTCTGAATTGAAACGACAGAAGAAAAGGAGAGGAAGAACAAAAGAAAGAGAAGAAGAAGGAGAAAATAAGAAAAGGAATGAATTATTCTCGATTGATCCTGGTGATAAGGCCAAAGACAAATGCTAAAGGCACCCATAAAATTGATATGGGCAGCCAGGTTGGTCTAAACTTCAAATCAGATGATTTCTTCTTCGTCCAGTATCCGAATGACACGTACGAGTAGTCCATCTCACATAACTTCTCGAGTTCTATCTAACAGTACTAGTTTCGTATCTATATCGTTGTTAGATTAATTTCTAATAATCAACGTTCGAGTTACACTAGTCGAGTCCTTAGAGGCTAAATCGTCTCTTGACTAGTCCAATAGCGTTGACGATCTTAAGGGTCTTTACATTCTCCCCACCTTATTCATTTTCGTCCCGAAAATCCAAACCACCTTCTAATCTTCAAAATTCCCCACCTTATAGGGAAAAACTATCTCTCGACTAAATGCAAGTACTGCTCATACTTACAAACGCACGAAAAAAACAACTCATTTTGAATGAGTTCGAAACAACAAGAAATGAAACACAACCCTATATGTCTTTCTACAACTAATCTTTAAAATTTGTAGCTCTAGGTTAAACTATACTGATTTAAGTTCTATCCAAAAGAAAAATCTAAATCCCTTACGCGAATCTCTATAATGGAATCTACGAATTTTAGACTTAAGTTCTCTACACTAATTTCTATTTCAACAACTTATTGGTTCTAAGTACATTAGAAGATACTCTGTAACAAAGTTTTTATATGATATTCAAGATCTATCAAATATACTAATATTAATATTTTCTAGTATTGGATTGTCTACTCGATCGTAATGGAATCTATCAAATATACTACTTATTCTTCAATCTCTATCAACTTTTAGATTATAATACAATTGATTCAATAAATAAATATGTCTAAGTTCTTTGTGCTAACATTTATAGTCTAATATTTAGTAATAAGATATACTACTTTTACATTTGAGGGTCTACTTATTCTTCAATCTCTATTAACTTCACAATCACATTCAACCCTTCTTGATTTAACCATCTCACTAAATTCTTAAGAATCACTCACCAACATAATCTCAATCCTTTGAATTGAAACGACAGAAGAAAAGGAGAGGAAGAACAGAAGAAAGAGAAGAAGAAGGAGAAAATAAGAGAAGGAATGAATTCTTCTCGATTGATCCTGGTGATAAGGCCAAAGACAAATGCTAAAGGCACCCATAAAATTGATATGGGCAGCCAGATTGGTCTAAACTTCAAATCAGATGATTTCTTCTTCGTATGGTATCCGAATGAGACGTACGAGTAGTCCATCTCACATAACTTCTCGAGTTCTATCTAACAGTACTAGTTTCGTATATATATCGTTGTTAGATTAATTTCTAATAATCAACGTTCGAGTTACACTAATCGAGTCCTTAGAGGCTAAATCATCTCTTGACTATTCAAATAGCGTTGACGATCTTGAGGGTCTTTACATTTCAGAGATTGAAGAATAAGTAGTATATTATAAATATTGAGGGTCTTTTTAAGAATCACTCACCAACATAATCTCAATCCTCTGAATTGAAACGACAGAAGAAAAGAAGAGGAAAAACAGAAGAAAGAGAAGAAGAAGGAGAAAATAAGAGAAGGAATGAATTCTTCTCGATTGATCCTGGTGATAAGGCCAAAGACAAATGCTAAAGGCACCCATAAAATTGATATGGGCAGCTAGGTTGGTCTAAACTTCAAATCAGATGATTTCTTCTTCATCCGGTATCCGAATGACACGTACGAGTAGTCCATCTCACATAACTTCTCGAGTTCTATCTAATCCCCCACACTTAGACTTTGCTAGTCCTCGAGCAAATCAAACTAAAAACTCACAACTTCAAAGCGTTCAAGCGTCACAAGCATCCAAAGAGTTATGAGGACATAGAGTTTCTGCATGCTAGTAATAAGAAGTTAGAAATACTAAAGAACATATTCTCGTTCTTAAATGTCGAGTGAGAAATAACCACACCATAATGAGAGAACGCGTGTTTGAGAAACGATCAATAAGCATTTCGCCTCGACTTACGCCTCACCAAAAAGGATTTTATGATAATTGCACTCAAAAAGACGGCTTTTTATGGTTCTCACATGTGTGCAGGTAGGAATGAAGAGAGAATTCCTGCAACACTTGAATGGTGGGAAGGACAACTTCCGAAATATTTTTAAAAAACCCACATCTTTTATATTTTGAAAAACCATTTTTCTAACGATCTCTAAGAAAGGAAATCAACCATATTATCGAGGATGATATTACTTACTTACCTTCACATCCGATCGCCAATTATGATAACACCACTCTCACGGCATCCAATAGAAACGTCTTCCGCTCCTCGTCTTTAACTTCTTGGTCTTCGTCTTCGGTTTCAACTATTGATGATAAACCCTTGAATTTCATAAATCCTTAACAATTTGTAACTCTTTTACCTTAAAATCCTTGTCGCTTGAAACTACCTTATAAATTTTCCTTCCCCACGGCTTATTAACAAAACAAATTTTTTTTTTTTTTTTTTTTTTTTTTTTTTTTTTTTTAATAATAACAAGAGAAATTAAATACAAAATAAACCATGGCCGTGGAAGAAGTATTTTACCACTTGATTCTTCACAACTTGTATCGTCTTGAAATCATAAACTTCAAAAATTCTCACCTTTTACTTTTCTTCGCTTTCATGAATAAGTCTTCATACTTGGATATAAAATTACCTCATTGTATAGTAAGTCCTCAACATATGTGTAAAAATCTGCTCTTTGTATGTTGCTTTACTTGTATTTGAAATTTGCTCTTTTTCTCGTTCCGTTGCTTGTAAACCTTAAACTTTTCCAACTTTCCTTGTAGATTTTGGTGTCGCTCCTTGTTGATGATGAGAGTGTTTCTATGGATCCGTTGTTGTCGAGAGAGAATGGTGCTAACTGCAAATCGAACTACAAGAAGGAAGCTTTCATCCATGGACGTCACCCTCATGATTGACAAAATTAGCACTCAAGAGATCAAAGAGTAGTGCTTCTATTGGTGGGAGGTTGGGTAGCTCACCATTCTACCCGGAATTAACGTACGGTGACACACACTCAAAAGAAGCTCTTTAGTAGATGGAAGAATTTCTGGTCGGTGCCTCACATGATATGAATATGGGTAGTCTCCACTAATGATTGATCAGCAACTCTAATAATGCACTTCTCCCTGCACCAAATTCGCATCACCGGCATGATTAAATCCATTATTTAACACTCTAACAAACAAGAAATCCGAATGTAGTTTTCTAACATTTCCAAGTTCAATTATGTCGGTCAAAATCTCTATGTAAACATACCTAGAAGTATGCTAGTGACTCTAAAATCTTTAAAAGTTGGAATTTTTATGAAATTTTTTTTTTTTTTTTAAATTTTTTAATTTTTTTTGTAATTTTTGTTTTAAAAATATGCTTAACCACCACTCCCCCACACTTAAACCTTACATTGTCCTCAATGTAATTGAATCCTCCTAGTAAAGTCAATGTGGGAAATTTAAACATGATAAGGAACAAGAAAAAGAAATAACAAAAAACAAAAGGATAAGAAATACAAAACCTATGGGTTGCCTCCCATTAAGCGCTTGTTTTAAAGTCGACGGCCCGACTTAGCTCTTGCAAGATTCATTCCCCATACACTAACAATCGGAAAATTTGAGGATCCACCCATAATACCTGTTTTGCAAACAATAACTCCATACAAATATTAGCACAAGAAAACAATAGTGAAATTATCGCTCGATAGAAATTTCCCCCACACTTATTCTCATCCACACTCGGAAGTGTATAAAGAACATAGAATTTGGGAACTTCCATGTATTCCTCTTGGCAAACCTGCATAGTGTTAGAATCAAGTGTTTCCAATGGTGGATATCTAGAAACAAAATCATCCAAAAATACTTTTGAAGCACATACATTCAAACCAATAAGAGGTAAAGGAGAAGAATCAATATGCAAAGGATTAGACAAACCTTGCACAATCTCTTGTATTATAGAATCCTCTTCATCCTTAAAAAATTCAAGTGAATTACTTACCTCTTGTATATCGTGGTCCTCTATTAAACCTTGCAACCATTCTTCGTCGTTTTCTACCTTAACCAAAGTCTCGGTATCATCATAATCATTAGCAAGTTCAATTGGGTCTTCCACAAAATCAATGAATGTGGTTTCATCCTCTATAATCATCTCTTCAACATTCTCATCATCGGAATCGGGCCATTCTTCCCTCATATAATCTTCCTCGGTATAAATTGTAAGATCTTCTTGTGAGGGTGTTACTTCGTTTACAACAATAGGTAAGTGATATCCAAACTCCTCCTTTTGAATAGGTGAAGGATCTTTATTATGATCCGGAGTTGGAATAACTTCCTCATCGTCGGAACATTCATACACTTCCGCGGACTCCCATCTTTCCCTAAGAAATTTTTGCCAAGCACTATATGCATCTTCCTCAAGCTCTTCCTTTTGAATAGGTGATTGATCATTATTAAGATCAAGGCTCGAGTAATCTACACTAGCGTCATCAAAAGTCTCCAAAGGTTTGTTAATTTGTTCGTATATTTTCTCCGAATTCCTTTGAAATTCTCGATGTGATTCTTGCATCTTTTGTTGAAGATCCCCAATCATGGCCAACATCTTATCTCGCAAAACTAGAGAATTTACGATCATAAACACTATCCTCCCATCCTTGTGATTGTCCACTTACATACCCGTCATAAGGTTGTTGATATGTATGAGAATATCCATAATGTTCCGTAGGAATTTGATCATAGCCAAAAGATTGGTTTTGATTGTATCCTAAGGATGGTTGGAAGTTGCCATAATGTTGAGGTTGAAAACCGTATTGATTGTTGTAATATGCTTGCTCTTGTCCACCATACATGGAAAACCGGCACCTGAAATAAGATTCAAAAACCAAGTTAGATACGGAATAGAATCCAACAAAGCAAGAATAAAGCAAAAAGAAAAATAAAAACAACTAAAATCATCCTTTGCTCCCCGGCAACGGCGCCAAAATTTGATGCGTGTCGTAACCACAACAAATTAATTAATACTTTACTACCTAATTAACTAGTAATATAGGGTAGTCAAGGTCGATCCCACGAGGAGCACGAGATTCTAGTTGTAAAAATTGTCACGAAAGGGGGGTGTAAAAAGCAAAAGAAAAAAAAGCAATTAAAAGATAAAGTTGAAAACAATAAGAGAGACAAGATCAAGGAATCCTTCTTCGTTACGAAACAATGAATCAAGTTATGTTCTTTTCTACTTGTTATTAGTCACAAATTATCACCAACCGTAGGATAGCAGGTCCGCTTAGCTAGCCTCAAAATCCCTAATTTCACTGAGTAACAGGTCTGCTTAGTTATCAGATTCTATTCAAAAGAACCACCCTGAGGTTCGCTTACAAGATGTAATTCCCTGAATGCATTAATATTTATGAATTTAGGTTTAGTACTAGTAGTTAAACTCGGTTCGCTTGGTCCACTTTCTAGCGTTGTTTCTACACACAATTGCTCCACGGAATCCCTCCGCAAGGTCTCGTGTTTGCTACTTATGTAAAAGTCAAGAAACGATTACTTATCCCCTAACTTTCACTAGCTTTAGATTAAACTAACAAATCAATTTAGCATGCATTCTAAACAATCTATCAATCAATCATGAATGTCTTTAAGATCATTCCTATTAGTAAAAACAAACGATAATCATGTGAAAAACTTCAAGATAGAATTGAAAACAAAAACTCAAAACATAAATTAAGAACTAGGAAGTCATCCTCAATCAATAAAATTAACTACTCATGTTAAAGAGTTCACACAAAGAATAAGAAAAGAAAAGTGTTGTGTGTGTAGAGATGTGTGTGTAGAGAGGTGTGTGTAGAGAGGTGTGTAGAAGTTGTAGAAAACTTCTCTATTTATAGGCTTCAATATTCTCCAAATCTTCTAAGGAGTAGAATCCTTTTCCTTTAGCAATTCAATTTCCAATTCTAAGCTTTTCTCAACTCTTCCACCTTCTCTTTCCAAATTTGAGTCCAATTCTCCATCCAATTCCTAGCCCAAGTCTTCACACCCATGAGAGAAGTCCATAGAAAATTCTGGATTTTTTGGCTCGCCGGAAAACTGGGATTGTGGCCGGAATTTGGCCGGAAAACGTCACCGCCGGTCACCTGAAAAAGTTCACCGTCGTCCATGGAATATTCCGTTTAGATTCTGTTATATATAACTGTTGACTAACGGTCGTTAACTGTTGACCGGGTCAAGGTCTAAGTCACTGAGTCGAACCGAAGTCGGTTCACGAGTCACTGACCCGGGTCCTAGCCAGGCCACTTTGCACAGGCCAAATGCTGTGATGCACAATGGTTGTGCTTCAGCCATGATGGCTGCCTGAAAACCTGTAATGCACCATCATCACCAACTCCAGCCCTGTAATTAGCATGCCTCTCTACAGCAGCAGCTTATTCTCAGCTGCATCAGTTAGTACCATCCATACATTCCTGTAACTCAACCTTTGTACAGCTCCAACATCAACCCTAGTCTACATCTCCACTCTGCAAACAATACCGGACACGCAACTCGGTTCGAGCCATTGCAATCTTCACTTCAACAACCGCAACTAAGCCACATCAGGCTCGGCTGCAAGACCACTCTTCATTCATACTCCTGCCCTTAACTGCAACAACATTCCATTCCAAGCTTCACCCAAGCTCAGAGCTTCAGCTCGGTTCACCTCCACAGCAATAACAATCATCAACTCAGTTTCTGTTTAAACTTCAATTTTAACCTCAAACTGTAGCACTCAGCTCATGTAGCTGCATCTCACAAATCAGGAACAATCCCCAGCTACACCACCATGGCACAACTGACCCTTGCCTGCAACATTCCAATTCACAGTTCAAAATCCTCATTGCAGCCCATCCATTCTATGCACCACTGTGACTCAAAACCTGTTCTCCCTAAGCATACATCTACATCATTTAAGTTCACAATCACAAGAAATTCTTTTGACTCAATTACCAATCGAGCTCAACCAAATCAGGTCAAACTGACCTTTGTATTTCATTCCTCCACCTCCCTGTAAATTCCTCTTTGAATCCAACAGCATTGAACCCAAATCCATCTTGTTCTGCAACTTCATCTTCTCCCTGAGCTTCAATCGTTCTTCCATTCCCGCACAACACATTCATCACAAGTACATCCAACCTCCACTCGAGTCTTTCTGTAATGCCATCAATAGCAATTTGCAATGGGTCACCTCAACACATTTTTGCTTCAACCCAAGCACAACCCAAAAACCATCTCCATTGTAGCTTCTTCAACACATATATCAATTTCTTGGATTATTGCCACAGTTCAACCCATTTCCTTTGTATCAGTTCCTTCTCATCCATCGGTTTCACCATATCGAGAAACCCATCTCTATTCTTCATCCACAGAATCGATTCAACCACAGAGACGATCCCGAACCTTCGATTAACATCTTCTCTGCTTCTTCTTCTCAATCTGTGTTCATCTCTGAATCTCTCGGAATGGTTCTCGATCCAAACGGCAGCCATTGCTAACTCTTCTCTCTCAGTTTCAATTCAGAAGCTATCAATCTTCTACTGCAACTCTGTAGCTCTGAATTCATCACCTTCAATCGACTAACAGAACCCTAATTTCTTCTTTGTCTCACGATCTGCTCTTGATTTGAACAATAATTTTGAATCTCATAGCTGCTGTGTAGCTTTTCTTCACTCAATTTCAGAGAATGATAAAAGGTCTTCTCTCTCGATTTAGTTTTAGGGTAAAATCTGGATATTGACACCCGGTCATCTCTGCTAAGGGTTAACCTGATAGCAGCCCCTTAACCTTGGATGGTCTGCGGCTAGTATTCCTCCATAAAGTTGCCCCTTAACTTAGGCAGATCTGTATTTAGTATTCTTTCAATTTGGGTTGCCCCTTAACCTTCGCTGGGCTCCATATATCAATTGCCTGTAAAATGACCTTTTTGCCCTTTTTGGCTCAAATAGAGTAATTTCTTCTTCTTTTCCTCCGTGTGACTCCAAAGTAGCTACAAAACTCAAAACAAGCGTAAAATACAAAATTCACACGAAAAAATAGCAAAGAAAGCATAAACTCTAGATAGTAAATACGGTGTATTCTACACCTATCATCTAACAGTACTAGTTTCGTATCTATATCGTTGTTAGATTAATTTCTAATAATCAACGTTCGAGTTACACTAATCGAGTCCTTAGAGGCTAAATCGTCTCTTGACTAGTACAATAGCGTTGACGAGCTTGAGGGTCTTTACAAATTTTGTCTTGGCAGAAGACCATACAAATTTAGCCGACTCAATCTACAAGCAAGAATCTGCTGCCAATCGACCTGTTCACATTAGTTAGCTCTTTGCGGATCAGGTACAAACTGTGAATTCATTTAATTCAACTAATCGTCCTGTTTTTCTGTCTGAATTAATGGCAGATTATTATGGAGTTGAGCAACCGAGGAACGTATCAAATTCCAATCGATTCCCAGCACATCCTGTGCATATCTCAGACCTTCTACCAAAGCAGACAACACCTGTTAGGCTTGTGCATATTTCAAAAATCTTGTCTTATCCCGTTCAACCATCAGTGAGTCCAGTTTACCTCTCAGATATCTTTCCTGTTGATCCAGCACATGCAACAAATCAGTCTTCATCTGCAAGGTGGAATCCGTTTAAGACTGAGGGTGGTGATGAGGTTCAAAATGTAGCAAGAAACAGAACCATTTACAAGCTACCTCATCTCAGGAATAAAAATGTAACCATGCCTCCCGCAAAACCATCATTCAGATGGAAGTCTGTAAGACAAGAGGATGAACAAAAAGTGGTAAGAACAATAGAGGCTCAGTCAGGTAAGTCTCTAACTCATTCTGTTGAGTCAATCAGACCGGTTAAGGGTACATCACCTGAATTTGTAAATAAGTCGTCTTTTATTTCCAATTTTCATAATATTTCAAAAAATCCAAAAAAATTTAATAAATTAAAAAACCAAAAAGATTTTGTTTGCAGGTTGGAAAACAACATATTTGGTATAAATAAAGTGTTTGAGAACACTGAAAAGCCGTGGGGACTGTGGAACTACCGAAAAGAAAAACCTGAACCGGCTAAAGAAGTAAAATTTCTCAATCAAAATAAGGAAAATCAACCTTTAAGGGCACCTCAGAGTAATAAGATGAATACCGAAATGTGGATACAATGCAAGAATGTGCCAAAACAGAATATAGAAGTAGTGAATTTAGTAGCAAAGAAACCACTTCAGTTAAGACCACAATGGACGTTGAAGACCAATGATAAGAAGGAAGAGAGATTCAAAACACATGAAGATGAGATTTTTCCACCAAATAAAGGCAAGACGACAAATCCTCTACCTAAGAAAATGGTTTCTTATAAGGACGTGCTATTTTTGAAAAATGATGGAGCAACTAAT
This sequence comes from Papaver armeniacum, assembly GCA_023531295.1. NCBI lineage: Eukaryota > Viridiplantae > Streptophyta > Magnoliopsida > Ranunculales > Papaveraceae > Papaver > Papaver armeniacum. The sequence continues at coordinate 48,780 of JAJJWW010016747.1, forward strand.
CAGAAGGCAAAGAATGATATTCCCAGAATAAAGTTTAAGAAAGCAATTAATTAGAAGGAAGTGAATGATTTTCCCAGCAGAAGATTCGAGAAGACAATGAATAATAATTGGCTTGGATCCAGGTATGACATGTAAGTGATGGGTGACCAATTTTTCCTCCAGACCAGGCATTTCCTCGTATGTCCAGGCGAACACATCTTGGTACTCCTTGAGTAGTTGAACAAGACTCGTACGTTCGTCTGTAGACAGAGTCGAACTGATAGAGACCGGCCTGGGAGATTCTTCATTGCCGATGTTAACAGTCTCGATCTCGTCAGTCGTGGAATTGGTTCCATCTTGTAGTTGTCGCGGGGCGTCCAATACCTCCTCTTGTATTCCGTCGTTCTTGCAGCATTCAATTGGGCGGAGAGACTGGGTGCCAGTCTCTCCTGCTAATTGCTAACAGCGGCGCCGGTATATCGTCTTCCCCTTCTGGTCACGTTTGGATTCAAAAGTGCGTTCCCTTTTGGTGTGAACATGGGTTGAAGCTTCACTGGATAAAGATGGACGCCTCGTCAGAGAAGGCGTGTCGTGGTGTGACCGGTCGTCAGCCGACACAAATATAATTACACTTTCTTACTACTCAAAATATATAATGAAGCAAGGGAAAGAAAGGATCGTTCCCACAGAGAGGACTAAGGTTGTCAAATTGTTTCGGTTCCCTATAAATAACACCGGGGGTTTTGTGATTTTTATATAATAGACTAAATAAAAGTAAACAATAAAAAGTAAACACGCAAATCAAGGATGAGAAAGTTTTGGTCATGGATTTCGTCTTCAGTCAGAAACATGTTTTCAACACAATAACTAGAATTGATATTTTAATCTCAACTTATATCAAAGGCCCTAGAATACCTTGATCGCAAGAATATCCCGCTAATCTCCTCTTGTCATCAACAAACACATTAAAAGATGCGAATATGAATTCTATCTAAAGGAACAACCTAACGTGTAAAAGCACTAATCAAGTTTAATTCCCTAGATGCGTTAAGTACTATGAAATCAGGCCAATCAAAGCAATCGAACGTGTAAAAGCACTAATCCGATTTAACAAAGGTTATGGTTCACATAAGATCATAAGAATATATCACTACAAACTATAATCTTATTTATGCTACTTGCAATCAGGAATTATCACTTTTGCGTATAACAACCCTAATCTAGCAATAAAGATGAAAGCAAACTCAATCGATTCGCAACTCGACTAAACACGCATTCAAATCATGTAACAATATTAATAGTGAATCATAAACGATAATATGAGAGAAAACTAATTTATTGCACAAAAACTCATGTTTGAAAATCCAACTAATCCATAACCAAAAGAAAACTCTAGCTCATATTCATGGAGTTCATAACAAGAAGAAAGAGAAAAGACTTCATGGTGTAAACCCTAGAAAACAAAGTAGAGGCAAAAAGATAGAAAAAGATCATAAGATAGATCCCATAGTTCTAAAAGTCTTTCCTTTAAATAGCTCTCTTGTTTCCAAAATTAGGTCTAATCTTCAAAGGTCCACTAGATAGAAGTCCTCCAAGCCCATGTGTGAGAAAACCCATGTAGAAAATATGCCCAAAAATATGTCATCGGAAAACTGGTATTGTGGTCGGAACTTGGTCGGAAAAGTCGTCGGCAAACTATTTTAGGTGACCGGCAAAGTCAACCCGGTCACCGGTCAAACGAGTCGACTCGGTCAGGTCAACCGAGTCAAGGCAATGTGAATCGGTGAGTCAGAACCGGGTCAGACTCAGTCAGCTATCTAACCAGCTGAATGGGCTGAGTCGGATCAGGCCAAAGCCATCTTGCCAAAGCTGGGAACCGTCTTTGCACCAAGATGGCGCAACACAACTTCAATTCCAGCCATTGTGGCTATACACCCTGCAAACATCCTGGCATTCAGTCCCATCTTTTTTTCCAGTTCATTTCTCTGCAAACCCCCACTTGCAACAGCACCCTGGCACTTGCCATTGAAACCATCTCAAGCCATTGCTTCTCCTTCTTGACCACCTGCAGCTCCATCCTTGTAATTTATGCTCTCTCCACTGGTCATGTTTAGCTGATTTCACTGCCTCACATTAACCACCAGGTGCTACACCATGCAAGCCTTGTAATTCCTCTTCCCATTCTTCTCAGCCTTCAATTCATACCAACATATACCGACTCCATTTCTTCCAGCAATTCCAGTTCACCATCTTCATAGCATAACACAATCTGTCTCAACTCAAGCACAAATTCCTGCCTCCAATGTTAACAGCAAACTCCCATCGATTTCATCCTTCATTGCAGCGACGACCATTTACTGCAGTTCAACTCTTCACTGGCACTTGCATCCTTTCCACAAAACCCTTGCAACTCATCCAATCACAGGTACAACTTCTTTTTCCAGTTCATATCACCAGAACTGCCAATTTCCAGTCTAGTAAACCCTTGAAAATCATCACTTCCACCTGCAATCTCCCTGGCACATTTAAGCTTCAACTACTTCACTTCATTGCAGCTCATTCAATTCTTCAACTCACTCCAGCCATACTGCATCAACTCCATCTGAGCTGCAACTTCAGAGCAACCAGCTCCTGCAACACAGCCAAGCTGCCAGCCTTCAACACACACTCCATTTCCATTTCATCTTACCAAGTCATTTTTCTTCAGCTCAGGCCATAGTTTCAGTGCACACAAGCGTTTCTTCATTCTACCAATCACAGGTCATACTCCCTGCATTTCAGCTAACTCACAACAGACAATCAAGTCTTGCCTTTGTAACTCACTCCATGCTGCAATATCACAATCTCATTTATTACAACCTTCAGTTAACCTGCATATCATCAGTACCAATAGCATCCACTTCTTTGACCAACACCAATTACTGCAGCTCACTTACAACTCCATTTAGCTTCAGTTCATACAACCAAAGTAGCCATCTCACCTCAGGATCAACTCCACTTCCACTGCTTCTCCGCACACAACTCCAACAGCACCAAGACCTAAATGAGCCAGTTCAACTCAATTAACCACCACCTGCAATTTCATTCTAATAACCTGCAATACCAGCTCAAACCCCATCCACAAGCACCATCACCTCCTGCTTCAATCCATACAAATGCTACAATCACAGCTGCACTTCTTACACATTGTAGCTCAAAATGTTGCAATTCCATTCAACCAAATTCACATCACACCCAATCTTCTCATAACTCAGATTCAAACCCTAACCAACAAATTCACCTCAATTTCTTAATTCCCTGCTTCTGGAAGTAAATTCATCAAAACCCCATCTCTGCCATCATTTTAGAAACCCTAACTCCATTAACCAATAGCAACAATAGTAGTTGTTTCTTCATTTCGTGCTCTTGACTGCATCAGAAGCGAACCCCCATCGATCTTCATCTTTCTATCAAACCCTAATTTCTGTGAAACCCCCAACAACAAACCCCATTTCAACAGAACCCGACTTCTTCAATTTCTCTACCATCTTCAACTCCTTCTCTGGCTCTCGATTTCAACAGCAGCATCAACAGCTGCATCTGTCAATTCATCTATCAATCTTTCTTTCCAACTCTCGATCTGTTTCCTCTCATTCAGGTGAATAATAGTTGAGAGAAATGAGAAACTCTCGAGGGGTTAGGATAAAAGAGTTGGGTCCGGATCTGGGTATTACTATGGGCCGGATCTGGGTGTTACCCTGATCTTTTAACATTTCCTTATAAACACAACACAGGCTATCCCTTAACCGTGCGCTGACTGTCTTTAATACTTCTCCAACACAGAGTTGCCCCTTAACCTTTGCTAGGCTCCAAATAGTGTTCTCCAGAGAAATGTCAATTACGCCCTTTTTTCTTAAATTGGGTAGTTTCTTCTTCTTTTTCTCCGTGCTGCTCCAGAGTACCTAATAACTCAAAAACACACGTAAAATACATAATTTACTAGAAAAATAGCAAAGAAAGCATAACCAATAGATAATAAATAGGGTGTATTCTACACCCTATCATGGTGCTTGGCCCTCAGTGATGCAAGTCGATCTTCTTCCTGGATTGAAGCCCACGTGGGTAGTGGGGTGCACAGGACTTTGTCTGATCTTCCCTGCGAAGTATCTTTTGGCTCGAACAGCTCCACTCCGCATATTGGTGCGTACGGAGACAATGATGCAGGAATACAGATGACTTTCTCATTTAGCATGGTCTTCAGGCACTGGTGATACGTTGAAGGAATGACCTTGTTGTGGTGAAGCCACGGTCTCCCCAATATCATATGGTAGTCCGGATCCTTTTCTATGACTTCAAACTTTGCTCTTGACTGAACGGGTCCTACCGATAAATTGATTGACATACCCGTATGTCTTTGGTTCGATTTCCTTCAAGTCCGTCATCGTGGTGGGGCTGTCGTACAATCTGGGCTAACCTTGGCTGTCTTGAGAGTCTTGAGAGTAATTACATTCGAAGATGCTCCTGTGTCGACGAGGGCCCTCCTGAACTCTGAACCCTTGATGTGAGCGGTAACATGTAGGGCCCGGTTGTGACCTTCCTCTGCCATCATGTCGTCCTCTGTGAATGTAACATTATTTACAGATGTTTCTGATGCATTTAAGACTTCTGGACGAAAAGGAGTCAGATGTACGTCCAAAGCTATTTTATTAACTGCAGCAAAAGTCTCTGCCCGTTGATTCTTCGAGAGGTGCAAGAGTTCACACAAGCTTTCCACTAGAGATGCCGCTTCCTGATCCACTGGCCTCTGGTTCGTAGTAAAGTTGTTGACTTGAGGAGGATCGTTGTGAGGATCAGTCCCCAGTGTAGGAGTCTCCATGACAGGACCGCTCATATCTGATGTCGCTTCTTTGATCAGGTCCATGGAGGTCCGCGCCGCTGAAGTACCTTCTCCGGTGCGTTGAATGCGTTCCTTTTTTGCTCCAGGGGCTGTCGCAGCTCTTGTGGCAATCGATCAGTTAATGTCTTAAGAAAAGTGAGTACCTCTTTCTGAGTTGCGGCCATATCCGTTTGAGTCTTAGCAAGAACTTCCTGCTTCTCCATCAAGTCTGCAATGGTAATGGGGGATGGTCCTACTCTCGTCCCTCCCGGCTCCTCGTCCTGATGAAGAAGTGGAAGTTGTTGCTCGGTGACTACCAGAGGAGGTGTTACACTTGATGAGATGCCGGGATTTGCGGCTGCTCTGGCTCTGGTGATGGGAGGTGTTACACTTTGGAACATCTCCTCGCTACGGCACTGGTGGTAGAAGTGACGGCTCCATAAGATATATTGACCACGGTAGCTCCACTGACAGGTACATCGACACCGGGAGTGTTATCCACACTAGCTACATCAGAATTGATTGCTGATCCAGACCTGAGTTCTACCATCTTGAAATGGATTGATGATTGAATTGGTCCTAAGATCTACCCTTTTTGAAATTGATAAAATTGAATCGGATTTTGAAGAAATTGACTTTACAACCGAGAGATTAACCTCCCGCTCGTGGTCGCCAATTGTTTATGGGTGAAAATTATTCTTGCAGGATTTGGTAATTTGGGGTGTGTGGATGAGGAATGAATCTAAACCCTAAACAAATGCATTGCGCGGTGAGTGCTTGTAGATTCGGAAATCAACTGCAAGTCCGGCCTAAACCAAGAAATGGCCGTTCCAGACTTGTTTCGGTCACAAAGTGAAGGAGATGGGGTTGATCTTAGGGAGGGAAGCGAAGAAGGTGTTGATATTGTGAAGGTGTTGCCTTGCTTATGACTTATAACAGAAAGGTGAGCAGGCTTACGATTGATGCAAGCAGGCTCTGGGTGTTTGAATACGTTTTGTATTAACACTTGTTTTCTGTCTCGTCTGGACTTGTATTGTTTTTCTCCTGTGTTGAAAATAGGGAGGAGAACCTATTTATACAAGTCATTTGAGCCTTATTCACGTCTCTCGTGGGAAGTGGAGGAAGTGGAGTGATGGAGTAGTGGAGGTGTGTGTTGGTGTTACACGACCGGTCTTGCCCACTTCTCCCGTCATCTCTAACCGTCCATAACTTCCTAACACGTTCTTGTGATGGCGCGTTGCACGCTGCACGCTGTAAACCGCCAGACCAATACCCCAGTACGTATCCCCCAATTTGTGACATGATTGATGTCTCGAGTGTGTGGATCGTGGATCCACGAAAGGTAGCATGTAATGCTGAATTGAATAAATGCGTTATTCAGGAAGTTGATACTTGTGAAGTATCGTGTGTATTTTATGCAGGTACTGCATCATGGTGTGATAAAGTGACAAGTAATGACGCCTCACTGACCAATTAACTCCTGACCAGGGTTGTATAACCAAGCCGGTGAAGTTGGACGGACGAGATGATCTTTGAGACACTCATCTGCGACCGTTAATGAAATTAGGGTTTCTAGAGGAGGTGCGCAAGCATCCTCTTCAGCCTGGTCGAATCCAATCTTGGGATACAACTTTGGCCAGGCCGACCGTAAATGCGTGTAGACGGCATGACGGTGTAGGCGCCTATACCCCATTACCTCACGAAAGTATGATCTGGTCCACTCAATTCGTCCTGTGAAGTTGAGTGGTCGAGATCAATTTGTGACAGAAAACTAGTGCCGCAAGAGCCGCGCGTCACGCCCACTTCGGGCGCACGTTCCAAGATGACCAATCTTGGTCGGTCTTGGCCGATCGGTCTGGTGTGAAGGTGGTAGGCTGGTATTCACGCCTACACTGAATATCCCATGAAAACGTGATCTGAGCCATCCAAATCGTCCGACGAAGTTGAGCGGTCGAGATCAGTTTGCGGTTTGGGATGTGTGACCACGCTAGTTTGGGCATGCGTTTTGGAATAGCCAGGCATGATATACCTTGGACGACCACGTGAGGAGATAGATGGGCCCACGGTGGTCATGCTGGTATGACCGGACCTGTTTAATCTAATCTGGGACCCTCCATTCGTGCCGGAGAAGATGGACGCTTGTGATGCTCAAAACCCTAATTTTGGGTTTCAAGGCCGTGCGTCAATGCTTGATTCGGGATACGAATCGGGATGACCAACCATGGTTGGTCCTGACCGATTGGTCAGGTATGTAGGCGGGCCCACGGTGATTGTGTTGATATGCTCTGTGCCCTTTGAATCTACATCTACACCTTCCATCTATACCTGCGAAGATGGATGTTTGAGACTGTTTTTGCGACACATGTAATATGCCGCAAACCCTAATTTAGGGTTTTCCGTCCATACTGCTCTGGTTTGGACGTTTTTTGGCAAGCTAGGCCAATCTTTTGGGGAAGGCCGACCGTGCGGGGTCCGCGTTGGTTCGGCAGTGGATATTCCATACCTTCTTGGGGGTGATGGAAGATCTGGGTCATCCAATCATGCTTGTGGAGTTGGATGATCTGTGATCATATCCGACCGATACGGTCAGTCAGGATGCTCAATCAGGCTAGTATAACACACCGAGAGGGGCTCAATCGGGCTAGTATAACACACCGAGAGTCGGCTGTGACGGGTATTTCGTACATGGTTTCATAATAATGCTTGGAGGTTCGTGTTGCTCTGTAAGAGCAACACTCAGTCGTCATGTCGCACAGATAATTAGTACAGGAAATACAAGGCTGATTGCGCATTAATTAATAATGCTAGAAATTCACAGGGTATATGGGATTGTTGCTACATGCTCCAACATGGATGAATTTCATGTATTCACAGAATGGGATTGTTGCCACTGACCGGTTGTCAGCCGACACAAATATAAATTACACTTTCTTACTACTCGAAATATAAATATAGCAAGGGCAAGAAAGGATCGATCCCACAGAGAGGTCTAGGTTGTCAATATGTTATGGTTTCCTATATAAAATACCGGGGTTTCTTGATTATAATAAATTAAATAAAACAAATAAAGAAATAAGCAAATAAAATCGGGATGTGAAAATATTGGATAAAGGTTTCATCTTCAATTGTAAACAAGTTTATGAATATATGAATAGAATTCGTATTTAATCTCGCTATCATCAAAAGCCATAGAATACCTTATTGCAAGAATACTCCGTAATTTCCTAATTCATCAACACACACATTAGGGCTGCGTATGTGAATTCTACCTAAAGAATAACCTAACGCCTGCGCTAATCAAGTTCAATTCCTAGGAGCATTAAGTTTCAGAAATAGGCTAATCAATGCAATTGTAATACATTGCGCAAACAATTCGAACAAAGGTCAATTTCTACATATGATTACAAGGATGTATCACTACAACCTAGAATCATATCATGCTACTCGTATTCAAGGTTATCGCTCGATGAAAACCCTAAAATAGCTATAGATATGGATGTGAGTTCAATCAATTCTAGACTCGACTAAACAAACATTCAATCATATTGCAATACTTCAATCATGCAATTATTATAACCCGTAGAAATCAAACGATAATATTGAGAGAAAACTAATTCATAAAAATCATAACTTGGTTGCAAAATCCAACTACATCTTCAACCAATAATAAAAACTTAGTTACTTGTGTTTTTGGAAATCATCATAGAAATTTTAGAAGAACCTATCATGTGAAACCCTAGAACAAAAGTAGAAGTCTCCCTAATGGAGATCTATCTAGGTTTTGAAAAGAGTTTTCTATTTATATGCTTTTCTCCCCATAAGGATACTTTCCCAAAATTAGGTTAATTCTTCTCAAAACCCGTCTCCAAGTTGGTCCACCAAGCCCAGGAGTGAAAAATATGTCTCTGGAATTTTGGGTCCGAAAAGTGTCGCCGGAATTGATGACGTCATCACCGGAATCCGGCCACCGTCGCCGGAATCTGGTCGCCGGGAAATTATCTCTAGCCGCCTTTGTCATCAGGTACTATCACCAGGTGATTCTACACTTCCAGTAGTTCAACTTTGCTTCTCTGCAGTCCACACATTCACAAAAACCATTTTAGCCAATTCCTCGTTTCTTGCGAAAACGCACCTAAAAGCGTGTCATGTAGCTTATATTTCCGGCCGCCAACTCTTCCATTCGACTCATACCCCTTTCACGATTCAATGAAACATTACGATTCACACTTTAACTTCCGCAATCCGACATCCCGGGCTATGCTCACCGGTGCACCAATCTAGCTGTGTTTTGCACAATTTCTGCGTTTTTGGTTGTGACTTCTGCTACACAGCTCAGGCCATATTTGCTTCCATCCCTGTATATCACAAGCTAGCCACAATCTTCCCATGACAATCACCAGTTCCGCTAAACGACATCCAGCACCAACCCATGAGCCATTCTCTGCCACACTCCCTGCAGCTCAACTCAGCAACAACAAACAGCTTTTCTGCGACTGCTCATATAGATGCTCAGTCACTGCAATGCAGCTTCCCTGCTCTCGACTCTGTTGAACTCAAATGCAAACCAATGGAAAACGAACCACAGGCTCAAGACCAATGGACCACCCCACACCGATTACCGCCTTTCTATTTCTTTAGCCTTCAGTTCCAGCTCTAGCAAGAACCTTAAACACTGCCGTCTCAGGCCACCACCACTGCTATTCTCAGTTTCACCAGCATTGAGCTCACATCCCTTCTGTTCACTGGCAGCAACTCAAAGCCATTGTACGCTAGCAACTACCACCGCTTCCAGCTCGCCTTGCGACTTTATTCTCTCCCCGACTCACATAACAGCTACACCGCAAACACCACCGGGGATGTACCCCTCACATACAGCTGCACCTGCAATGCGTACATTCACTCCATTAAAGCCTTCAGTTCCACTGCAGCTCAGCTCATTTCCACGGCAGCATATAGCCATGACAAGCATCACCTGAGCCATCATTGCCTTCCCTATCTCATTCTCACTGCCCTTCCTACATTGTACTGCGACACCTCTATGCTCAATATCATCTACCAATTGCCAATTCAATTCCATTGCAGTTCAATATCTTCTTCTCCATCTTGGCTTCTCGCCATTCTAGCTTTTGCAATCGCTTCTCCACCAGCCTCGGTTCACTGCATATGACTACACTTCCACTGCGTCCGTTGCAACTTCAACCCATTTCAACTCCACTTCACCCACTTTACATAATCACCACCATCGCTCCAGCCTTGTTATCTTGACCTGCAATTTGTACCTAGCCAGTTCAATTGCTAAAGCGCAAAGACCGCCCAATGTGACTGCAACCACCAATCCTGAATTTCAGTTCTCATATCTACTCAAACCACTTCAGGCTCAACGCAATAGCGCCACCAGTTTCTTCTCAACAGCTCCCTGCGCAGCCAATGTGGACATGGCCATCACACAAACATACTTGAAACCACCTGCAATTCCCTGGCTCAACATAGCAACCACCAATGTGCATCTCCACCTGCAATACCACCAGCTACCCAACCATCTCGATTGAACCAAGACAACACCACCTGGTTACGCAAGTATCTTAGCTTCATTTCAAACCCGTAATGCACAGCTTCATTACCAATCATTCCTTGCACCATTGATTCATCCCTGACTTGTCTCAATCTTTGCCTAAATCAGTTTAGCCATTCAAACACCCAGCTCCGTATGCTTCTCGCCCTTCAAAGATTCCCTGAATTTGGTGTAACATCAGAGTACTTGAACTTCAAATTGTTAAGAACAGGTGGTTCAAGTCTTTAAACAAACACATTGTGTGCAGCTCCCCGATGATGAAGAAGATATGTACATGTTATTGATTTCTAATCTCGTATCTCCTTCCCCGCATATTCATACAATACCCATTGTTCTTCTACACACATACTTTACTCAAAGTGCCCACCGATTTCTCCGAAGTTCTCCGCATCTCAAAACCTCGTTCTATACCACCATAACCGTGTCTGCAATCCCCTGCAAAACGAACCATCATTCTTCCATTGAACCCACTAATTCAAACATGAGATCCCCTTGCCAAATCTTAGCAAATTCTTACTTCAACTCGATCCAGCAAATCAGAGCTCAACCAAACCCTAATTTTGCATCTGCAATTTTGTGTAGTAAACAACCCAAATGCCCCAATCATCCATTTAACACAACTGATATGTTCTTCCCATTTACTAAATTTGAATCTCAAGTCTCCCCTTGAATTTCTGAATTTCTCTCTGTGATAACTACTCCAGCCATTCAACAGAGGAGTAAAGCAAATGATTAGAGAATTGATTTTCTCTAACTTTTAGGTTTGTGTAGGAAAGTGATACAGCCACCCAAATGAACTGGATAAGGGGATACCCAGATGACTCTAGGCACCCTGAGTGTTGATACAAGCCGCCAAAGAATGACAACTCCTTTTGCTCCACTGTGCTTCACTTTTGTAGCCATTTCCACTTCTTTTTGCTCCAAATGACTCCAAAACACCTGATAACTCAAAACCAATATAAGATACATAATTTACAAGAAAACTCGCAAAGAAAGCATAAATACTAGATATTAAATTAGGTGTTTTTAGACACATATCAGATTCCCCCACACTTAGACTTTGCTAGTCCTCGAGCAAATCAAACAAAACAAAACTAAAACAAATACATACAACTCCGTGACGTCGAGGCTACGGTTAATTTTAGCATAAATAACAAGCCTTTAAACCCCTAGGTGTCCCTAGTGGACGAGTTATAGTCTCGTGAAGGTTTACTAGAGATATACCTACAAAACCTATATTTCCAACTCCGTCTATTTGTGACAAATCAATGAACGAATCCAAAATGACTACAGGAGGAGGTACCTTGCAAATTCAATTCATATATTAGTAAACTCTAATTAGATAGTCGAACAAGCCACAATACTCGAAACTAACAAACCACGATCACAATGAAAAGATTAAGAAGATGGATATAGATGTAGATGTTGGCGAATATTCACAAGTGTTCGATGTTTCCCATATCTGTCTGAAGGTCACTGCTAAGATGAACCTAATCCTATTAGATTGAGCTACTGGTGCTGAATGCTACATCAAATCAATTGGCATATACAAGGGAACCAAGAGTGACTTTATTCAACACAATAATAATTTATTCTCTTTTTTTTTAAATGATTGGATCAAACTGGATCCAATTTCTCTTTTTTTTTTAGACGGCATGATTAGATCTTTTGGATCCAAGCGCATGCTTCTTGTCGTAGTACATGATAGTCGCCTTGGATCCTTCATTCCACGCTTGTTTAGGCGACGGAGACAGGGACTACGTTTCACACATACTGCTATTCCCAAGTGTCTTTTTATTCCGTTTTGGTCTAATTGGTCGGTCTCTTTTTTTTTTTTTTCTTTTTCAATTTTTTTTTTATTTTTTTTATGTATAATTTTTTCATCATTTTTTTTTCTTTTTCTAGTAACTCAATCACTCTATTTCATCCTAGCAGTAATAACACGTCGATGTTTAGTGACCCACCAAAGCACTTAGAGAACAATAGATAAATATGGAAAAATAAAAATAGAATGTGATATGGTGATATTCCGAGATATGGTAACAACTATCATGTTAATTTGTGATTTCTGAGCTATGTTCTTCCCTTTTAGTTAATCGGTTCCTCAACTCCTGCATTCAAAATGGTTCCATCCACTAATGGTGTCATCCTAAAGGCACAAGTTTCTAGATTTCGGAGTTCAAAAAGCACAAATTTTTTCTTGGTTTTTCTATTTTTCTCATTTTTTTTTTTTTTTTTTTTTTTTTTTTTTATACATAAAACAAACTAAAACATATAAATGCTCCCCCACACTTAAACTTTACATTGTCCTCAATGTAAAATTGAATCTTCCAAAGAGAGTCCAAGGTGGGAAATTCCGCAAATAATATGCAAAAACAAAGAAAATAAAGATAAAAGCAAATGCATAAAAGTAAAAACAAATGCAAAAAATAAAAAGATAAAGGGAAAGATACAAAACTGGTGGGTTGCCTCCCACTTAGCGCTTGTTTTAAAGTCGACGGCCCGACTTGCTTCTTGTAAGATTCATTCCCCATACACCAATAATCGGAAAAGTTGGGGATCCACCCATAGCACCCTGTTTTTCAAACACTAGCTTCGCACAAATATTAGTAATATAAAATGAAAGGAAGCTATGAACCGATAAAAGCTTCCCCCACACTTATTCTTGTCCACACTTGGAAGTGTATAAAGAATATAGAAGTCGGGCACTTCCACGGTTTCTTGTTCCATAACCTCGCATAGTATGAGAATCAAGTATCTCTAATGGCGGAAAACGAGAAACAAAGTCATTCAACAATATTCTCAAGCACATACATTCAAACCAATAAGAGGTAAAGGAGAAGAAACAATAGGCAACGGGTTAGACAATCCTTGCACAATCTCTTGTATTACGGAATCCTCTTCATCCTTGAAAAATTCAAGTGAATTATTCACCTCTTGTATATCATGGTCCTCTATCAAACCTTGCAACCATTCTTCGTCCGTTTCTGCCGTAACCAAAGTCTCGACATAAACATCATCATTACAATCATTTGCAAGCTCAATTGGGTCTTCCACAATATTGGTCATACCGGTCTCATTCTCAACACACTCCTTTTTGTTGTAAGGCACATACTCTTTTGCGGATCCAAATTTTATTATAAGAAACTTTTCTAGAACACCCGAAAATGCATCATCCTCAAGCTCCACCCTTTGAATAGGCTCTTGATCATTATTAAGATCAATGCTTGAGTAATCCACACAAGTGTCGACATATTCCTCTTCGTCTTCATCTTGATCCCAAAAAGACTCCATTGTACACTCCTCGGGGATGTCACCATGAGTTGGTTCAAACGATGTATTTTCATAATAATCATCATCACTATCATAGTCATCATAACATTGGTCCTCGCTGAATTTAGTGTTGCTAATCTCGAACTCATCCTTTTGAATAGGTGAATGATCATTATTACGATCAAGAGTTGAGTTAACTACACAAATATCAACAAAAGTCCCCGAAGGGTCGCCTTTTTCAACATAACTATTCATTTCCTCCTTGTATTCTTCAATGCCCTGTCTTAAAGTGGAAACACCCTTTTGAAGCTCTTGGAGTGTTCCATCCAAATTCTGAATATAGTGTTCCATTTGTTTGTAAAGCTCATTCGACAAAGAAAAAGTAGAATTACTTACTTCAGTATTGTTAGGCCAATTATCTTCCCTTTGAATGGGTGGATGATCATAACTACGATCATAAATTGGGCCAAACATACTATGAGCACATTCGGTCGATGAAATTGGTTCCACGCTGGGTTGTCCACAAACTGACTCCATGCTGGCCATAAATTGTTGCATTTCATCTACCAAACTAGAAGAAATATTAATAGGAGTAAAACTAGTCTCCCCTCCTTGTGGTTGCTCACTTACATACCCACCGTAAGAAGGTCGGAATGTATGAGAACAACTAAAAGGGTACGTGGAATATTGACCATAACCAAAGGATTGGTTTTGATTGTATTCCCCGTAAGGGTGATAGTTTTCATGTTGTTGAGGTTGAAAGCCGTATTGATTGCTCCAATATGCTCCGTCCATAGAATTGGTACCTGAAACGAGATTCTCAAAACTCGGTTAAGAACCAAAGAATAAGAAAAATTAAAACAAAACTAAAAGCAAAAATAAGAACCCAAAAACAATTGACAATCGTTGCCTCCCCGGCAGCGGCGCCAAAATTTGACCGGTTGTCAGCCGACACAAATATAAATTACACTTTCTTACTACTCGAAATATAAATATAGCAAGGGCAAGAAAGGATCGATCCCACAGAGAGGTCTAGGTTGTCAATATGTTATGGTTTCCTATATAAAATACCGGGGGTTTGCTGATTATAATAAATTAAATAAAACAAATAAAGAAATAAGCAAATAAAATCAGGGATGTGAAAATATTGGATAAAGGTTTCATCTTCAATTGTAAACAAGTTTATGAATATATGAATAGAATTCGTATTTAATCTCGCTATCATCAAAAGCCATAGAATACCTTATTGCAAGAATACTCCGTAATTTCCTAATTCATCAACACACACATTAGGGCTGCGTATGTGAATTCTACCTAAAGAATAACCTAACGCCTTGCGCTAATCAAGTTCAATTCCTAGGAGCATTAAGTTTCGAAAATAGGCTAATCAATGCAATTGTAATACATTGCGCAAACAATTCGAACAAAGGTCAATTTCTACATATGATTACAAGGATGTATCACTACAACCTAGAATCATATCATGCTACTCGTATTCAAGGTTATCGCTCGATGAAAACCCTAAAATAGCTATAGATATGGATGTGAGTTCAATCAATTCTAGACTCGACTAAACAAACATTCAATCATATTGCAATACTTCAATCATGCAATTATTATAACCCGTAGAAATCAAACGATAATATTGAGAGAAAACTAATTCATAAAAATCATAACTTGGTTGCAAAATCCAACTACATCTTCAACCAATAATAAAAACTTAGTTACTTGTGTTTTTGGAAATCATCATAGAAAGTTTAGAAGAACCTATCATGTGAAACCCTAGAACAAAAGTAGAAGTCTCCCTAATGGAGATCTATCTAGGTTTTGAAAAGAGTTTTCTATTTATATGCTTTTCTCCCCATAAGGATACTTTCCCAAAATTAGGTTAATTCTTCTCAAAACCCGTCTCCAAGTTGGTCCACCAAGCCCAGGAGTGGAAAATATGTCTCTGGAATTTTGGGTCCGAAAAGTGTCGCCGGAATTGATGACGTCATCACCGGAATCCGGCCACCGTCGCCGGAATCCGGTCGCCGGGAAATTATCTCTGGCCGCCTTTGTCATCAGGTACTATCACCAGGTGATTCTACACTTCCAGTAGTTCAACTTTGCTTCTCTCAGTTACCCACACATTCACAAAAACCATTTTAGCCAATTCCTCGTTTCGCGAAAACGCACCTAAAAGCGTGTCATATAGCTTATATTTCCGGCCGCCAACTCTTCCATTCGACTCATACCCCTTTCACGATTCAATGAAACATTACGATTCACACTTTAACTTCCGCAATCCGACATCCCTGCTATGCTCACCGGTGCACCAATCTAGTCGTGTTTTGCATAATTTCTGCGTTTTTGGTTGTGACTTCTGCTACACAGCTCAGGCCATATTTGCTTCCATCCCTGTATATCACAAGCTAGCCACAATCTTCCCATGACAATCACCAGTTCCGCTAAACGACATCCAGCACCAACCCATGAGCCATTCTCTTCACACTCCCCAGCCTCCTCAACTCAAAGAACAACAAACAAGCTTTTCTGATCGCTCATATAGATGCTCAGTCACTGCAATGCAGCTTCCCTGCTCTCGACTCTGTTGAACTCAAATGCAAACCAATGGAAAACGAACCATAGGCTCAAGACCAATGGACCACCCCACACTGATTACCAGCCTTCTATTTCTTTAGCCTTCAGTTCCAGCTCTAGCAAGAACCTTAAACACCGCTGCCTCGTGCCACCACCATCGCTATTCTCGCCACTCCGCATTGAGCTCACATCCCTTCTGCTCACCGGGCAAGAACTCAAAGCCATTGTACGCTAGCAACTACCACTGCTTCCACTGCCTTGCAGCTTTATTCTCTCCCCGACTCACATAACAAGCTACACCGCAAACACCACCGAGATGTACCTCGCCTGCCCGCAATGCGTACATTCACTCCATTAAAGCCTTCAGCTCCACCGCAGCCTCACCATTTCCACGGCAGCATATAGCCATGACAAGCATCACCCGAGCCATCATTGCCTTCCCTATCTCATTCTCACGCCTTCCTACATTGCAATTGCGACACCTCTATGCTCAATATCATCTACCAATTGCCAATTCAATTCCATTGCAGCTCAATATCTTCTTCTCCATCTTGGCTTCTCGCCATTCTAGCTCTTTGCAATCGCTTCTCCACCAGCCTCGCTCACCCGGTGCATACTACACTTCCACCGCGCATCGACCGCAACTTCAACCCATTTCAACTCCACTTCACCCACTTTACATAATCACCACCACCGGCTCACCTTGTTATCTTGACCCGCAATTTGTACCTAGTTAGTTCAACCGCTAAGCGCAAAGACTCGCCTAACCGTGGATCGCAACCACCAATCCCGAATTTCAGTTCACATATCTACTCAAACCACTTGTGCTCAACGCAATAGCGCCACCAGCTTTCTTCTCAACAGCTCCTGGCATAGCCCAATGTGGACATGGCCATCACACAAACATACTTGAAACCACCCGCAATTCCCCTGGCTCAACATAGCAACCACCAATGTGCATCTCCACCGCAATACCACCAACTACCCAACCATCTCGATTGAACCAAGACAACACCACCACCGGTTACGCAAGTATCTTAGCTTCATTTCAAACCCGTAATGCATGCCTTCATTACCAATCATTCCTTGCACCATTGATTCATCCCTGACTTGTCTCAATCTTTGCCTAAATCAGTTTAGCCATTCAAACACCCAGCTCCGTATGCTTCTCGCCCTTCAAAGATTCCCTGAATTTGGTGTAACATCAGAGTACTTGAACTTCAAATTGTTAAGAACAGGTGGTTCAAGTCTTTAAACAAACACATTGTGTGCAGCTCCCGATGATGAAGAAGATATGTACATGTTATTGATTTCTAATCTCTCGTATCTCCTTCCCCGCATATTCATACAATACCCATTGTTCTTCTACACACATACTTTACTCAAGGCCCACCGATTTCTCTCAAGTTCTCGCATCTTAAAACCTCGTTCTATACCACCATAATCGTGTACCGCAATCCCCCGCAAAACGAACCATCATTCTTCCATTGAACCCACTAATTCAAACATGAGATCCCCTTTGCCAAATCTTAGAAAATTCTTACTTCAACTCGATCCAAGAAATCGAGCTCAACCAAACCCTAATTTTGCATCTCGCAATTTTGTGTAGTAAACAACCCAAATGCCCCAATCATCCATTTAACACAACCGATATGTTCTTCCCATTTACTAAATTTGAATCTCAAGTCTCCCCTTGAATTTCGAATTTCTCTCTCGTGATAACTACTCCAGCCATTCAAACAGGAGTAAAGCAAATGATTAGAGAATTGATTTTCTCTAACTTTTAGGTTTGTGTAGGAAAGTGATACAGCCACCCAAATGAATCGGATAAGGGGATACCCAGATGACTCTAGGCACCCCGAGTGTTGATAAGCCGCCAAAGAATGACAACTCCTTTTGCTCCACCGTGCTTCACTTTTGTAGCCATTTCCACTTCTTTTTGCTCCAAATGACTCCAAAACACCTGATAACTCAAAACCAATATAAGATACATAATTTACAAGAAAACTCGCAAAGAAAGCATAAATACTAGATATTAAATTAGGTGTTTTTAGACACCTATCAGCCACATGCTCCATTCTAGGTGAATTAGTAAAGTGAAGGATTATCCAACACTTATTAATGGCTTTATCTTTTACAAGATGTCAGCGCATGATTTTTTGGTTTTTTTTTACAATTTTAACCTTAAATGAAAATCCACCATCAACACCAAGATATAGCAATTAAGCACAAGTTCATGTAAGAACTCTCCCCCATAAAATGTCATTCCCGAAAGAACAACAAGAGTGACCTTTCTCCAGGAAGAAGTATTTATATATTGGATTTTAGAAATCCCACAAGGAGATATGAGCTAAAGACCAATCATTGAAAGTCTCTCATGAGAGCGTGTTACTAAAAAAAATAGAAATATCTCATGGTAACAATACACAATATGTAATCATGAAGATCAAGTATTGTGATCATCTTTCTAAGATACAAAATTGTATAAACAAGAATTGATATGCTTAGAAGGAAGAATAAACTTTTCCATAAGGATTTACACCAAGAATGGTTACCATAAGTGTATGAAAAAGATTTTTTGACAATAAAAACCAACATCCAATGGCTTTGATTATTGCTTCTAAACTGTTATACTTAAGAATTTCAATCACAAATCAAGTTAGGTAATTAAGAATCATACACGTGGTATTTAGCCATATTCATCTTAACCATAACTAGTTCAAATGACTCAAATGAAACTAGTTAGAGAGTTGTTCAATTGCTTAGATCTTTATAATAGACACAATTGAAACAAAATCGGTTTGATCTATTCGAATCAATTCATGAACAATATAGCCACAATTTGCAAAGATTGCATTCCTTATAATTTATTGTTTTAAGTTCATGAACTACCGATTTGAGAAATAACCAGCTTGGTACGCGTACAGGTATGCGTACCTTATCTACCGGGTTTGAGTTGGCTTTGGTTTCCAAACTCAGCAAAATTTTTCGGGTAGAAAAGTTCCGCCAGTCTGCGTACGGGTACGCGTACCTAAGGTGACTGGTTTATGAGTTCGTAAACTCCAAACTCAGCAGAATTTTCCGGGAGGAAAAGTTCCGCCAGTACGCGTACCCAACCTGTCTCCTTCACCAATACCGCATGCACACATATGCACTCACTTGGTTTCCAGTACATGTATTCATACACTAATGTGTGAACATACTATATAAGCTTATATCCATATATGGTAATCTCAACTCTACAGTTCAATCATTGAAACATTCTTCTATAATGTTATAATAGTCGTTATTCACAACTATCGTCATCAAAGCCATTTTCAAGATTGAAACGTCATCATGACTTTCGTCACGGGTAAAGATGAAAATGGTTAAAGCAAAAGCTTACCAACACATATTTCGAGAAATATGTAAGCAAGTTAAACTTAGCTCAAAACAATAAATTGTTCCACATATTCAAAAATTACCCAACATAATATGTGCGCCTAATTCTTTTGCAATCCTCACCGCATTTACTAGGGATTCTTGGTGAGGATGCACTTCCAACATAATAAGGTTGTGTTGAGGTGAACAAAATCTTGCTCACCATAGGTATTTGAAACAAAATCATGCATGGACTCTAGGAATTTAACAACTTCCTTGAAACTTTCAATAACTGTTCCATACCTTTTAAGATGTTATCCCTTGTCGAACTCTTGTCCGGGGAGATCCTTCTTAATAGTACTTGTTGATTTATTGATCTTCTTTGGTACCCATTTCGAGTAGCTTTTGGACCAACATATTTTTCTCCCCTTATCTCGTTTAATAAATCTGCAATTCCTTTGCAAGTGACCTAGTTTTCCACAATAAAAGCAATGTTTAGTAGAATAGAAAAATTTATGTTTGGTGTTACCTGAATGTGTATGTTCTTGCTTTGGAGCTTGACAGAATTTCCTCTTTTCATCGGCAGTTGGCAGAGATACTTCACTTTTGTCAACCGTGGAAGGTTTTGGTTGAGAAGAATTTTTAGCTCTGACAAATTTTACCTCTTTGCAAATATTAGGAGTGTCTATTCCTTCATAGCCCAATCCTCGTGTATCACGATGAATTCTACATGCTCCCAATATTGAGGTTAATTTATCTGAGCTGCTATTTCTAGACAAACTCTCTTTTAAGCTCGAGTTATCTTCTTCCAACCTTTTGACCTTTTCAAGCGCAATAACTAGATCATTCTTGGATGATTCATATTGAACTTTGAGATCTTCTCGTTCCGAATCAAATAACAAGTTCATCTCAATGTTCTCCAAGTTATCTAGTTTTTCTTGAAGAATAATTTCCCAATCACGACTTCCGGAAATTTCTTCTTTAAGCTTTCGTATTTCGTTGATATAATCTCTTGCACCAATAGAATCAAGTTGGTCTTGCAAGTCTTTATTCCGACTACGAAGTCTGTCATATTTTACTTTCTCACTGAATATGGTGCTTTCAGCTTCCGAAATTTTCTGATGACATTGCTTAAGAAGTTTATTAGCAACTGGATCTACATGGAACACTTCTTCGTCAGAATAAGAATCAGTATCCGAAAGAATTTTTCCAGAAGCTAATGCAACCTCGCCTACGTACTCTTGGTGATTATAATATTCGGGTCCATCATCAAGAGTAGGCAAAGCTGCTGCATATGCCGATTGTCTACGGCTCCAGCTAGGACACACTGAAGACAAGTGCCCGAAACCACGACAGTTATAGCATTGTACATAATCATTAGGAGATGTTGTAACTTTAGAAAAACTCTTTTTCCTGTCTCTCAAGAGTTTTCTAAATTGTCGTGGAGTAACATCCTTAGTATCTGGCGAACTAGATTTATCCTTAGAGGATTCAGAATTGTTTGCAGCTTTAAGAGAAATCACCTCTTTTCTAGATGCGTGTTCATTATGAAAGATCTTTAACTTTCCAATAAGAGTATTTCTGGAGAGTGTAGAAACATCGTTTGCTTCTTCAATGGCATGTTTCTTAGACTCGTATCTTGATGGTAGAGACCTGAGAATTTTGCACACAATAACTTTCTCCAGAATAGTTCTTCCTAATGAATACAAGGAGTTAACTATTTGAGAAAGTCTTTGGTTAAACTCATCAAAGGTTTCATCATCATACATGCGAAGGTTTTCCAGGTCAGAAGCTAGATTTTGAAGCCTTGCTTCTTTCTCTACGGCATTCCCTTCGAATACGGTTTCCAAGATATCCCAAGCATCTTTAGACTTATTACATGTAGTAACGTGGTGCTGAAGATCTGGGGTAATGACATGGATGATAGAATTTAATCCGTCAGAATTTTGCTTTGCAGCAAGAATCTCAAGTTTATCATAATCACCAATATCCTTTGCAACAGTTACACCGTCTACTGTAACATATGGAGGATCATAGCCATTAACAATACGAACCCATGATTGAAAATCTCGCTCTTGTATAAAAGCACGCATAGCAATTTTCTACCATAAATAGTTCGTGCCATCGAAGACTGGTGGTACATGTATAGAGATAGAACTTTTGTCCATAGAATCAGATTGCTACAAACACAGACTTATGAGGTCTTAGTGTGTTTGCCCGCTCTGATACCAATTGAAAAAGCGAGGGTCTAACAACCACACCCAACAATTCATTTGGAAATATGAGAGGACTTACTCTATTATAAGAGAATCAACTAGACAGTCACACTCAATCTTGAGAAAAGTATATCAAAGAGTTATATCTCTATTTCTCAATTCAATCTGCAATCAAACAAATAGGAATTTTGGAGCCCAATTGAATATAAGAAATAACTTGGACGGTATCAAAAACCAATATCCAAGTGTTAATCAATTTAATCAACAACCAAAGGTTGGATTCCCAATTGATTGAACTTACGCACAACCTGTGATATTTCAATTATAAAGATAAACAATATAATGCGGAAAAGAAATAACACAAACAATTTAAATTTTGTTAACGAGGAAACCGCAAATGCGAGAAAAACCTGTGGACCTAGTCCGAATAAACACACACCGATTATAAGTCGTTACACCAAATTCCTACTACCTATTCGGACTAGATATAATAACCGCTTCAAAGACAAATAGAACTCCTAGCACAACACCGATTGTCTTTAAGAATTCTTCTCGTAAATCTTCTAGCGTAACCCAAGGCTCTCTTTAGAAGATACAACAACACGATTGATACGATTCGATATTTTGTTTGCACAAAACACCGGTTTGATTTCCCTTTAGATGTGAATCAAGGTTTTGGAAATCTTGTGCTTATTTTGATAAAAACAATTACTAGGTAAAAGTAATATCAAAACAAAATGTAGATTAGGGATTATTATACTCTTCAATAAAGGAAGAGAAACCTAATTATTCTACAACAAGAACAACTAGAATAAATCTAGAGATATCTTGTTTAAAACTTCTTAAGGATTTTACGAGATACTTTAATCGAAGTTTTCTTTCTAGCTTCCGATTTCGACTAACAAGTGTTGGTATACGATCGGAAACTAAAATCTATCAAAACCTAGGGTTTATGATCAACAAATCTTGAATGGTTTTATATCAGAAGAGAAAACCTTAGAATAGACAAGAGGTGAAAAACCTAGATTACAAGTTGTATAATCAATCACGAAGATTAATCCAACTCGGCTTTGTGATCCCCAATACAAAGACTTTTATATCACTCTTGTTCACAAAGAACAGAAGACATGGAAAACAACCTATGAAGCTTACACCAATTTCCAAAGGGGATGAAAACGTGTAGCACTCATGAACCCTTTATCTATAGTGAAAGGTAGCTTGAAAGCTAAGCATAGCTATTTTCTTTTTTCAAGACTCTCTTAATTTTGGGAGTCTTTCCTAAGTTACAACTCTTGCCAAAATAATTAAATAAATAATTAATTAGCAAATATTATATTTATGTGAATAAATCACATTTTAACTTAAGCAGGAATTAAAAGTTATCACAAACACTTTAATATGGTAATCAAATATGTTTGGATTAATAACCATCTTGCCTAGATAAGTAAACATCACCAACTTGACCAAAAATGCCTTTTAGTCACGTAATTGGGCCCAAGTCCGTAAACCGTTACAAACAGTCCATGGATTGTTTCCTACTAACGAACTGTAACAATTACAGCAACACTTATAATTGTTACTTTAATAAATCACTCATAACTTCATCGTTATAACTCGGAATTGAGTGATTCTTGGCTCGTTGAATTCGTAAGCTCATTCACTATAACATGAGAACCTTTCCAGGGATAAAGGTTATTGTCACAAAATTTGTGGCTCAAATAACCTCAAGTATATATACATAAGTGTACATTTACCGTCATAGGAATTGTTCCACAGAGTGAGCATTTGTTTCGATAGATTAGAAAGGTAGAATTGAACAAGAATCCAAATGAAATCAATTACCACATACCTTTGTTGATGAATTCCTTGTTGATGTCTTCTTGTAGTCTTCAAACTTCATCCGTCAAGGATAGCTTCGATTCTACTTCTTAGACTTAATCTAGTCTGAAACTATCTATAGTATACTAAATCAAGAATGCATTTTGGAAACTAAAATTGACAACTAACTTGACATACCAACGCTAGTGGGTTCAACCGAGCAATGATCTAATAATTGTTAAGCCATCAATCATGAAGGAAAAGATAAATCTCTATTACCTTCAACTTTGAAAAGAAAAAGAAGGAATGTGAGGAAGCCAAGAGTTGTTACTTCAAATTCTCAGAAGTTTTATGATGTTCTTGAAGAGTTGAAGGAAACAAAGAAGGAGATTCAGGAAATAAAGGCTATTGCTTTGAGAACTCTTGAAATTCAAGGCCCCTGGTTAGGCATCAATTCAAAAGGTTTGTTGGAATTGACTCCTTTCTTCATGAACCTTATGTTCCCATGGTTGTTGACAACAAGGAGTTCGGAGACAATAAAGAATTTTTCAGAGGTCTCAATGTCTAGGAAACTTCTTATGAGAATTTATTCTTGTGTATTAAGAAGGATAACTAGGGTTTGGAATATCCATTATTGTGAGTACACATAGCTATTGCCAACGTTTTCATCTTGCAATGTTTTTAGATTTATTTTTTTAAATTCTAAAGTTGATTTGGAAGATGATTTTTAGAGCATTAATCTTTATGGTTTGATATATTACAAATTGTTATGGGATATGTTTTTTACGTCCGTGAACCTTGACTGTCTCATAATTGTTCAAAAGTTATCTCTATTATATGTCAGTATGAAAGTATTGATAAAAGATAGAATGAACTTTTGACTACAAAAGTTAAGCCTTTTATGTCATTATGCAAATATTGATGGAAGAAAGGATGAACTTTTGTTCACAAAGATTAAGTCTAATGTATGTCATTGTGCAAATAGTGATGAAAAATATAATGAATCTTTGTTTATTCCGCAGTATTGGTCTTTCCCTGATCCACATCTTTGTGTATATACTGTGTTGCTCCATAAGTTCTCTTATGTTTTAGCATGGCCAATTGAATTGATCAAATCCTTGTGGTTAATTCAATTGAGATTTTTGGATACAAATTCATATTCTTATGTGATTTGTTAATGTCCAAAGAAATCCTTCTTTTCTTGTAAAAGTAAGGTCGCTCTTGTTATTCTTTCGGGAATGAGATTTTATGGGGAGAGTTCTTATTTGAACTTGTGCTTAATTGCCAAATCTTTGTGGGTAGTCTTGATCATTTGTCGTATCGTCAAAAATAATTTCACTTTCCTAAAATATATGATAAGAAAGAGTTCGTTTCCACAGAAAGGCGATTGTAGTTATTATGTATTCAATTTCTTAAAGTAACCAATTAGGGGGATTTCTGATTTTTTAAGTAAACAATAAAAGTAATTAAAAGCAAAATAAATTGTAGAAAGTTATCAATGAGAGAAAGATATTGGTCAAGGAATTCATCTTCAATCTTAGACATGTGCTTGAATATATGATTAGAATTACAATTTAATCTCTTTTATTATCAAAAGCCTAGAGAATCAAGAGAGTAAGATAATCTATTAATTTCCTAAGTTCATCAACACACACATTAGATCTGCGTATGTGAATTCTACCTAAGAATAACCTAACGCCTTGCGCTAATTAAGTTCAATTCCTAGGAGCATTAAGTTTCAGAAATAGGCTAGTCAATGCAATTGTCATACATTGCGCATAACAATTCGGACAATGGTCAAACTCTACATATGATTACGAGAGTGTATCACTACAAACCGTAAACATATCATGCTACTTCTATTCAGGGTTATCGCTCGATGAAAAACCCTAAAATAGCTATGGAAAAGGATGCAAGTTGAATTGATTGGCCACTCAACTAAACAAACATCTAATCCTATCACAATACATCAATCATGTGATATTAAAACAGTAGAGATGTGAACGATAATAAAGAGAGAAAACTAATACATAAATCAAACACAAGTTTTATAAATAGGACTACATTCTTAACCAATAATATAAAATTTAGCTACTCATAGCTATGGAGTTCATCACAAAAATATCAATTGAATAAAGAAGAAGAAGAACAAAAGCAAACCCTAGTAGCGTAAACAAAAGCGGCTCTCTCCCAAAACTCCAAGAATAAAAACGTAATAAAAGTTGTAGAAGTCTTTCCTTTAAATAGCTTTGCTTTCCAAAATTAGGTCAAGTCTCAAAGGTCCAATAGATAGAAGTCCACAAAGCCCATATGTGAGAAAAACCCATGTAGAAAATATGCCCCAAAAATTGTCACCGGAAAACTGGTATTATGGTCGGAAATTGGCCGGATAAGTCACCGGAAAATAGCTCAGGTGACCGGCAAAGTCCACCCGGTCACCGGTCAACGATTCAAATCGTCCGGGTCAACTCAGTCAAGTCACTGAGTCAAACCGGGTCAAGCACCGAGTCATCGAGTCAGCACAGCAGCATCAGCTGAGTCTAGTTAGATTTGAGTCAGCTAAACTACTTGGCTGAATAAGCTGAGTGGCATTGGCATAGGCCATTGCACAGGCTAGAACTGTGCTGCACCAAGATTGTGCTTCACCAACGCATATCCAGCCATGATGGCTGCTCATACTGCACAACTCACAAAACCATCATTAAATCCATTCTTGCAATCCCATCTATGGCAGCTGCAACTACAACTTCTTATTATCACAAGCATCTGTCGCTTTAACTCCACCAGAACTTGCATCCGCAACTTTGGCTCATTCTGCTTCGTTTCAACTCTTTTTACTCTCCGCAGCTACACAACATCATCTATAACTTCATGCCTGCAATGCCCTCAGCTGCAATATATTCACAGCCTTCTAACCCAGCTGTAACCTCACTCACTCTGTCTAGTGATCGGTTGTCAGCCGACACAAATATAATTACACTTTATTACTACTCAAAATATATAATGAAGCAAGGTCAAGAAAGGATCGATCCCACAGAGAGGTTTATGTTGTCAAATTGTTTCGGTTCCCTATAAATAACACCGGGGTTTTGTGATTTTTATATAATAATAAACTAAATAAAACAAATAAAGAAACATGCAAAAAAATCAAATCAAATCAAGGATAAGAAAGTATTGGTTAAGGATTTCGTTTTCATTCACAAACATGTTTTCAACACAATAACTAGAATTGATATTTTAATCTCAACTTTTATCAAAGGCCCTAGAATACCTTGATCGCAAGTATATCCCGCAAATCTCCTCATGTCATCAACAAACACATTAAAAGATGCGAATGTGAATTCTATCTAAAGGAACAACCTAACGTGTAAAAGCACTAATCAAGTTTAATTCCCTAGATGCATTAGGTTCTATGAAATCAGGCCAATCAAAGCAATCGAACGTGTAAAAGCACTAATCCGATTTAACAAAGGTTATGGTTCACATATAATCATAAGAATATATCACTACAAACTATAATCATATTTATGCTACTTGCAATCCTAATTATCACTTTTGCGTATAATAACCCTAATCTAGCAATAAAGATGAAAGCAAACTCAATCGATTCGCGACTCGACTAAATAGCATTCAAATCATGTAACAATATTGATGGTGAATCATAAACGATAATATGGAGACAAAACTAATTTATTGAATTAAAACCCATATTTGGAAATCCAACTTATTCCATAGCCAAAAGAAAACTCTAGCTCATATTCATGGAGTTCATAACAAGAAGAAAGAGAAAAGACTTCATCGTTCTAAACCCTAGAAAACAAAGTAGAGGCAAAAGATAGATAAAAGATTAAAAGATATCCCAAAAGTTGTATAAATCTTTCCTTTAAATAGATCTCTTGTTTCCAAAATTAGGTCTAATCTTCAAAGGTCCAAAAGATAGAAGTCCTCCAAGCCCATGTGTGAGAAAACCCATGTAGAAAATTGTGTCCAAAAACGTCGCCGGAAAACTGGTATTGTGGCTGGAACTTGGTCGGAAAAGTCGCCGGAAAGTATCTCAGGTGACCGGCAAAGTCCACCCGGTCACCGGTCAAACGGGTCAACTCGGTCAAGTGAGTCAAACCGGGTCAAACACCGAGTCAGATGACTCAACTCAGGAGTCAGACCTGAGTCAGTCAACTCAGCTGAGTTAGTCATGTGAGTCAGGTTCTAACTAGCCTAGGCCTAGGCCATGTTGCACAGGCCAGTTCTGTTGCACCAAGATGGTGCATCACTGTTCCAGCCAAGATGGCTGTGCATACTGCATTGCATTTTAGCTTCTGCAACAGCTGCTTCTAACTCAAATTCATCAAGCCCTGCACCAGAGACTGCCATTTCACCAGACCACCACAATTTCATACAAACTCCATCTGCAGCTTCTTGCCTTGAATTCCCATTCGTTCCCTTCTTCTTGTAAACTCAGCTTCAGTGCAAGTCCACAATTGCAACAAGTCTTCAACTCAGCTGCAACACCGAGTAATCCACAACACATCTCATCATTCACTGCTAGCCACCACTAGAACTCTGCCCTGCCTTTTTAATCCACCAGACACCACCATTGCCTCACTGCATCAAACTCAGAATTCTTCTCAGTTCCAAATCCAGCTCAGTCCAACGCCTTCTTGCTCTTGTATTCACTGCACCACCTGCAATCCCAGCTGCTCCATTGCAGCCATTCATACACACTCACAGCCTCCATTTCTAGCTGCACTTCTCGAGCCCCATTGCTCGCAAAACATCAGGCCACCACCAACACCATCATAGCTGCAACAGCTACTTCTATGCCATTATATCCTCAGCTGCATCATTACCAATTCCTGGCTCAGTCTTCCATTGCCTGCTGCTCCATCTCAGTTACCACCAATTCCAGATGCACTCAAATTACTTGTAATCATTCATGGCAATACACAGAGAACTCAATGGAGCAACATCAACCCCAATTCCAGTTTGAATTCAACCCTAGTCTTATCAAATCAACAATGACAATTCCAATTTCATCATTCCTCAACAAATAACCACCAACACATAACCCCTTTTTTCGATGATTCAAATCCATCTTCTTCCCCGAATCGAACAACAACAATACTCTCATCTCGATAGATAGCAAGATCTTCTTCAATAACACCACCATTTCGATCCACAAACTACAAAATCCATCTCCAATCTTCTCTGTGTTCTTCATAACCCTTAAACATCACCACCGTCTGTTAAACCAGCGAACCCTAAGATGAAATTAAGTACCCATTTCTGATTTCTCTTCTTTTCCTCATCAATTTCATCTGAAACCCATACGAATATTAGTCTCAGATCCCCTTTTTCTTCTTCTCAGATTTCAATCAATACCGCAAACCCCATTATCTCAATCTAACTCAAATTGGTCGTTAATTTCCTCTTCTCCATCTCAATTTCAGCTCGAATTGACAACAACAACTGGATGCACCAGATCTAATTTATACCCATTCTGCCAACAATCTCCATTCAATACATCATCGTTTCTCGCCATTAAAAACAGCCGCCATCGGTTTCAGGGGAAGCAAAGAAATAAAAACTAATCTCTCTGAATTTTTGGCTACGTGTAGGAATGAGAATTGATATTGGCACCTTTGTACATTAAGATAAGGGCCACTTGAAGTGATATTTTACCTTAGAGTTTGACTTCCCTTATTCTTGGCCGAGCTCCCATTAGCACTTGCTCGTGAAATGACTATTGTGCCCTTTACGCTCAAAATGATACTTTTTCCTCCATGCGACTCCAGAGTACCTAATGACTCAAAAACACACGTAAAGTACATATTTCACAAGAAAAATAGCAAAGAAAGCGTAACTACTAGATAGTAAATTAGGTGTTTTAGACACCTATCATCTAGCTATCAATTGACTCATGCCGCAGTTCCGATAGCAGCTATTCATTGAACCTGACTGCAACCCATTTGGCTTCAACAACAATATCTCTTGCTACAATCTCAGGGCTGCATTCCTGCAACTATGTTCATATAGCTTCATTTGCGGTACTGCAATGTAACATGCCCGCAATACTCGTTTCGCGACTCATCCAACATCACTTCACCGCGCTAATTCTCAATTCCAGAACATCCTTACCATTTTCCATTTGTTGTCTTATAGCAAAGACACGATCTCAAGCACTGAGCAAATACCCATTTCTCCGGTTCAGTTCAAGCTCATATTTAAACACAAATATTCTCCTTTGCTCTAGCCACTTTTGCTACTCTATCTCCAACTGCAGTTGACTCACAACAATAACATTGTCTTCATTTTCACCAGACTTCACTTGCAAGAACAACACCCCTATCTCAGTCATAGTGGGTAGAAGCACATCCATCATTCAAAACTATTACTGAGACTCCTCCAACCCTTCTTACGCCTCCCGTAACTCTCCAAAGAACACCAGTTCCATCACCTTGTACCGAATCGCCTCAATGCCACCGGACCCTCATTCTCCATATCCAAAGCAAAGACCAAGAATTGCTTCCAACACCAACTTGAGTTTCAATTCCTAAACATACATCTAATAGTTGCAACTTCAAAGACACCCCAGGCCATTGCATTCAATCCTTGGCAGCTATCCCCGCCTACAACCTGAGTTTGAAGTACCAACAGTACCACCAGTGCATATATCTCATACCAAATTGCAGCTGCAATATCTGTAGTTCAAAACTTCTCCAGATCAAGTTCACCTCCAATCATTCATTTGAAACCATCTCAAGCCTAAGACTCCAGCTCATCTCATAAGACCATTCAAACCCTTCACTATCAACAACAAGAACGCCTCCATCTGAATCATACAACCACAGACCCATCAGTTCATGGCTTCCTATTCTTTGACATCTATCACATTCCTCATTTGTTAATGCCATCAGCAATTCTCCTCTGATTCAACTCATAATTGAGATTAAACTCAGATTCAAGCTAAACCCATCTCTTCAATTCACTTCAAAACTCAGACCTCATGAACTCATCTACTAAACAACTAATTCTCAGCTTCAGATCGATCCTTGGCTGTGGTTGTCACTTATTGCTCGCAGCACCTAGTTGATCTGATGACGGAATCGATCTGACCTCCATGAAACCCATCAAACCCATGGCTGAATCGACTGCAATCTCGACTGATTTAACCCAGAATTTGACCCACACTCTGCCTGTAAACTTGAGCTATAATCTCCTCATAAAACTGAGCCATTGATTAATCCATATTCCCAACAAAATCCGCAACTTCAACAACTCAATTTCCTCCCTGTTTCTGGTCTCAAACACCACCAAATTCTCTCCATTCTTCTCCATTGCAGCTTCATTCTCTCATTGCTTCAACAACCACTACCAATGAGACTCCATCTCATCTATTCTCGCCTCAAAACCCAAGTCTCTATTTCTTCTTAAAAACAGTAGCTTGAATTCTTCTCCTCCTTCCGAGATTCTCACCATCAGTTCATCCCGCTCAAACGAACCCTAATTCAAACTCGAGAGAACAACGACCCAATCGTTCTTAGCATCATCGTCTCTATCTCGGATTCACCTCTCTGTGTTCTTGATTTGAACAACATCAATACTCTCCATCAACTTTCAGATCTCATGGCTGTTGTGCAGCTTTTCTTTCTTCCCAATTTCAAATATAATAATGAAATAAATGAATGAGAGACGAGTTTCTCTCGATTTAGGTCTAAGTTAAATTTGGGTGCTAATAACACACCCGGTCACTTTAATAAGTGT
This sequence comes from Papaver armeniacum, assembly GCA_023531295.1. NCBI lineage: Eukaryota > Viridiplantae > Streptophyta > Magnoliopsida > Ranunculales > Papaveraceae > Papaver > Papaver armeniacum. The sequence goes on from JAJJWW010016747.1 coordinate 80,197, forward strand.
TACCCAGATGGCATCCCCGTAACCTTGACTAGACTCCAGATAATGTTCGTCCATGAAATGACAATTTGCCCTTTTTGGTCAAATTGAGTGATTTCTTCTTCTTTTTCTCCGTGCGACTCCAGAGTACCTAATAACTCAAAAACACACGTAAAGTACATAATTTACAAGAAAAATAACAAAGAAATCATAAACTCTAGATAGTAAATACGGTGTATTCTACACCCTATCAAATTCCCCCACACTTAGACTTTGCTAGTCCTCGAGTAAATCAAACAAAACAATTATAAAATATACATACAACTCCGTGTCGTCGAGGCTACGGTCACTCTTAGCATGAATAACAGGCCTTTAAACCCCTAGGTGTCCCTAGTGGATGAGTTATAGTCTCGTGAGGGTTTACTAGAGATATACCCACAAAACCTATTTTTCCAACTTACTAGTTCTCGAAATGATAGCATCCAATGCGCTAAGAAGACATAGAGATTCGCACACTAGTCATAAGAAGTTAGACACATATATGAACACAATCTCATCCTTAAAAGTTGAGAGAGAAATAACCATCCCTTCTCGAAAGAAATTCGGGTTCAGAGTGATCAAAAGTCTCGACTCTGCCTCACAAGAAAGGGTTTTATGATATTGCTCTCAATAATAAACAGCTTTTTTATGGGTCACACATGTGTCCAGGTAGGAGTGAAGAGAGAATCCTGCGACACGTTGAATGGTAGGAAGGTAAAAACCCTCCGAAGTATTTTGAAAACCCACATCTTTTATAATTTTTGAAAACCATTTTTGTGATGATCTCTAAGAAAGTAAATCAACCACTTAACGAAGGTGGGAATATGCTTACTTACCTCGTTATCCGTTCGGCGTGCATCTAGCACCACTCTCACGGCATCCATAGAAACGTCTTCGGTCTTCTATCGGTGTCTTCATCTTCGTCTTCGGTCTTCAACTCTTGATGATAACTCTTGAACTTCGTAGAATCTTGACAATATGATTCTTTCCTCTAATTCCTTGTTGCTTGAAACTTCATTGTAGATATTCCTTCTTTCCATTGGCTTTGTTGAAAGAATACAAAACTAAAAACGAACTATACAAACCCAAAATATGATACAATAAATTTTTCTTTTTTTTTTTTTTTTTTCTTTTTTTTTTTTAGAAATAAGAAAAATAAAATACAAATAAGATAAAATAAAAAATGTAAGTACAAAGGCCATGGTGTAAGTATTTTACCGCTGGATTCTTCACAACTTGTATGTCTCGATCTCGAACTCTCATCTTTATAATCTCCGCTCTTGTACAATAGTCTTCAACTTGTAAAAATTCGCTCCTTATCTCGTTGCTTTACTTGAATCAAATCTGCTCATTTTTGTACGGTTGCTTGTAAACCTTGAACGTCTTCAACTTTCCTTCAAATTTGTGATGCTCCTCTTGTTGATGATGATGGTGTTTCTATGGACTTGTTGGTGTAGAGAGAGATAAAGTGGATGGTGCTAACTGCGAACAAGATTACAAGTGGTATGTAAGTTAGCAATTCGATGTCACCATCATGGTTGATAAAAATAGCACTCAAGAGATCAAAATAGTGCTTCTATGGTGGGAGGTTGGGCAGCTCACCATTCGCCCAAAGATTTACGTACGTGACACACACTATAAAAGCACAAATTTAGACAGGTACAAAGAATTGAAGGTCGGTGCCTCTCATGATGTAACATGGGTAGTCTCCACTATAGGGGATCACTACTCTAATGCCGAATTCAGTCTGCACCTTATTTGCCACTGGCATGGTTAAATCCAACTTTAACTCTCATACAATTAAGATACTCGATCATGTTCTCTGTCATCTCTAAGTTCAGTCACTCTTATGAGAATCTCGATGTAATCTTAGCGACATGTATACTATGTGACTCTAAAATAACTACAAGTTGGAGTTTTCTTATTCACTAATTTACACAAAAGTTGAAAATTTAGAAAAATTTATAATGCAAACCACTCCCCCACACTTAAACGTTACATTGTCCTCAATGTAAATTGAATCGTCCAAAGAAATTCAAGGTGGGAAATCCTACATGAAAATTGATAAAAATTCAGAAAAAGTAAAAACATGACAAGAAAAGAAAAGATAAGATAAGAGATACAAAACCTATGGGTTGCCTCCCATTTAGCGCTTGGTTTAAAGTCGTCAGCCCGACTATCTCCTTGCTTTCTACGACTCCTCCAGAGGGAGTACTTCCACAAGATTAACTCCTTCCACGACATCCGAAGAGAAGTTCTCATAATATGGTTTCAACCGGTGCCCATTTACTTTAAGTTCATTTCCTGTAGCTAAAATACGAATTTCCACTGCACCATGAGAAAACACATTAGTCACAATAAAAGGTCCAATCCAACGTGACCTTTTATTGTGACTAATGTGGAGGAGACTAACCAAAAAAAAGAGGTATGTCTTCCAATTTCGCGTACTTCCAATTTCGCCTGAGAAGAATAAAGAGGTATGTCTTCCAATTTCGCGTACTTCGTAATCTTTCATTGGTTGCTTATTCTCTTATCCTTTGATTCTCATGAAAATGTTTAGATTGAAAAGTTAAGATTGAGCTACAATCGGACCGGGAAGGTTAGCACTTTAGCTGCTCTTCGCTCCGTCATGGATGAAGTAAGAAACACTTTATATATTACTTTAAACAATATTGTTGCCTCTGTTTCTTATCTTCATTCATGTGTGAAGGTTGGTGTTGAAGTTGTTGGAGAGGAAGAAAACCCTGAGGCTGAGAAAGCCAAAGGTAGAGGTAAAAATCCTCTTCGCAAGGAGAAATCTGTTGCTCCGCCTCTGAAGAAGCGAAAACTTCACCTCCCCTCTCCTTCGAATCCTCAGTCAAGTGAGAGTTCTGGTGATAAGGAACATGATGATGTGGATATCCCTTCTTCAAATTCTCCAGCTGGATCTTCAATGGCACAGCTGTCTAGCATTTTTTCTGACTCTATGCAAGGGATGGGTGACGATCTCCTTTCTAGTACATGCAAGGCTCTCGCGAGTATTTGCGATTCACCTTTACTTGAAAGTGATAGTTCTCTTCATGGGGTCTCCAGATCAGTGACTCCAAGCTTCTTAAGAAATCTGTTGCTCCGCCTCTAAAGAAGCGAAAACTTCACCTCCCCTCTCCTTCGAATCCTCAGTCAAGTGAGAGTTCTGGTGATAAGGAACATGATGATGTGGATATCCCTTCTTCAATTTCTCCAGATGGATCTTCAATGGCACAGTTGTCTAGCATTTTTTCTGACTCTATGCAAGGGATGGGTGACGATTGCCTTTCTAGTACATGCAAGGCTCTCGCGAGTATTTGCGATTCACCTTTACTTGAAAGTGATAGTTCTCTTCATGGGGTCTCCAGATCAGTGACTCCAAGCTTCTTAAATTCACTTAGTGTCTTGGTATGTTTTCATTCTTTTTTTTTTTTTTTTTTTAAATAATACCTTTTTAATTTCTTTGTTTTCTTTGGTAGTCTGGGAGAGCTTCCTTTGTTGTTGCCTCAGATCTTGAAAAGAGGCGCAGTATTCTTGAAAAGAAGAATCTTCAATTTCGCAAGAAAAAAGAAGAATTGGGAGTTGAAGCTACTGCTCTTCGCAAGAGAAATGAAGAATTGGAAACTGAAGCTGCCATTCTTCGCGAGAAGAACAAGCAATTAGAAGCTGACTCTGCCACTCAAAAGAATAAGATTTCTAGCCTTCAAAGTTCCAACCAACAGCTTTATGGTATAAAACTTTTCTCTTTTCCTTTGTTTTATTTCTTGTTATCTTCCTTCATCTAACTTATCATTTTCGCAAACGTTTATAATCTTTCTGAGGAAGCCATTCTTCTTCATTCATTCCCTGAACCTATGGATGATGATGCTCTTCTTGCTCATCTCAACAATTCTTTGGATAGTTTTTCAAATAATAAGATTAAATCTCTTCCTCTAAATGAACTTCAATCTAGATTTCGCCTCTTAGAACTTGATCATAGATCTAGCTTAAGTTTAGCCAACCAACTGAAACGTCTGTATCTTAGTTCTAAGGAGAAAATTAGTACTTTAAGGAAGAAAATTAGTGATCTCATAGATGATAAAGATCGCATTTCTAGTCAAGGTGCCCAAGCATTAGCGAAATTCCAAAAGACTCTTCTTGAAGTTCAAATTGAATGGGATGAATTCATCCGTCAAAATACTATTCTTAGCGAAAGAGAGAATCAAATCCGTTCCCTTCTTCTTATAAACAATGATGATGAATTTGCTTGGGCTGTGAAGGTTCTAGATGATGCCAGAAATAACTTAGGTGATAACATTAGCCTTCAAGCTGATCATACGGCCTTGATTAAAGATATGATTTCTGACAGAGAAGGTTGTTTATTATTCTTCTTTATTTAATTATTTGCATAAACTTGTCATCCAGTTGATGATCCAATGTTATATGTTCGCAGAAGCTGAAGCAAGGTTCGAAAGAGAATTGAAGAACTTGAATCTGAAAAAGAGCAACTTGCCAAAAATCTTTCTTCTCGGGATGATAAATATTCTAAGCTGAAGAACCAACTTAAAATCACTATCGCGAATTTTAAGAATGATGATATTCTTTTTCGCAATCAGACTATTGAGGCAATCTGCGAAGACAATAACATCCCTCAGTCTAAGTACCCTTGCCTTCTTGATGAAATTCCCCAAAATATGCCTTCTCTGGATATTTCTGACAGTGATGCTAGTGAAGAAGAAGGGGAATCTAATGAAGATGAAGAAGTTGAAGGATCTGGTGAAGATAATGAAGAAGAAAGATCAAATGAGAAATAATTTTATTTTCCTTTTTCTTCCTTTGTAATATTTGTACAATCATTTTTTCAATCTCCCGTCTTTGGATTTATTCTTTTGCTGCGAATTTCTTGAGTCTTTGAATGCAATTTCTTTCTTTCTTGTTTTTTCCTGCACATAAAGAGCGATTCTTTTTTGCAATATGGTTAATCAATATATGCATTAATCTGTCATATGAAGACAAATAACATGCGAATTTCTTGTTCATTCCCATACTTGCCTTTGTTATTTGTATTCGAATGAGAGATTAAGCATAACTTCGCAGATATTTTATGCCGAAATTTATCTTTGCGACAAGATCGCAGGATGTTCTTACATTTTCATGTAATGACCCATTGATCTTGCCTTATCATTTCTCTTGTGTGGTCTTATTTTGCCTTCCTAATTAAAGGTCTTATTTTGCCACCTCTCATTTTTTGCGACAGAATCGCAGGACGTCTTTACACTTTCATGTAATGACTCATTGATCATGTCTTATCATTTCTTTAGTATTATTGCCTCTGCAGGATATTTTTCTTGCGACAATATGGCAGGCCTAAATATCCTTGCGAACATAAAGCCCCATGACATTGCCGTCTTTGCGATGAAATCGCAGGACGTCTTTACACTTGCATGCAATGACCCATTGATCTTGTCTTATCTACTCTTTTGTATTTTTGCCTCTTCAGGATTGTTGCACAAATATGACAAGCCTAAATATTCTTGCGAACATAAAGTCTCATGACATTTACGTCTTTTTTGACACTATCAGCTCCCTAATGGAGGGTGCCGCCCTTATCTTCCCCCTGGTTGCCCCTTCAAGGAGGCGTACTTCTGCCATACAAGGCTAGCTCCTCCCACCCGGTCTTAACAACAACCAGTTTTTTTCGCAGTCTCTTATCCCTTTTGCCTATAGGGCTTATGGTTACGAGACTTCACCCTAAGTGGAGTTTTCTTCGGGCCGAGTGCAGCATAAGCCGAGACTTGCCAAGAATGGCCGAGACACTTCAAATGCCCCAGGCACCCTTGGCTCAACCATTTACCCCGGCGCCTTGGTCAAATGCTGACTCCTTAGAAGAGACCCCCGGTCGTCCAATCTAAGTCACTAGCTTAGATTGAAAATCCAGGGTACCTCTCCTGGATGGGTGTTATTACCCCCAATCTCCATGACTCAGTTCCGGGGCGGTGTAACCTTTTCCCCGAGCCACGTTCTGAGATACCCCCTTACATGACACACTTTAGGTACATTGCCTCTTACGAAATTTTATTCGCGAACTAGGGTGTACGCCATGAAGGTTCGTCCCATTCTGATTATTTTGTTAATTCTTTGTTATATGTAATAGGTGATGTGGTTTTAAATTGTTGTAGAAAGTGGTAGTAAGAATGTCATTCACTCAGACTTGTAAAGGTTTGGTTTAAGAAAATACGAAAAACGAAGAAAATATATTCACAAGTTTGTCACAAAAATCGAGAGATACTGAGACTCGGGATTCCACCATAAACTTCATTCATGCGATTCATATATTTATTCTAGACAATTATAGCTCAAATAATAATAAAATATTGACTCTATCTTTTGCCAAGGTAGATTTTTGAAAAGCAACGACTGTATATCTAAAGCATGGGATATCAAAAGACTTAACCTAAGTATAACCCATCAATTGAAATCACAACCATTCAATAAAAACCATAAAACAATTAACAATCCATGCAAAAAGTCATGAAAGAATTAAATATAATTACCACATGCATGAAATATGGCTTCCTCCGTCATCCCAGTGTTGGGGTTTAGTTCCTCATGTTATTCACGTGCTCAAAATAGGTGTTCATAGCTCAAAAGTGTGAAAAACAAGAGAAAGATAATAACTCGGGCAGTTTGCAACGCTGAAAAGGCGTTACAAACAGACTGTTACAGAAGAATAAGTCTGCCTCTTAAACGATACTAAGGTTCTCTTTGTGGAATAGCGATACTTACATTGTCTTTGTTTAAATAAGAATGCCTTTGTTAGTCCGTTCTTCGTGTTCTTGAGAACGACAGATTCAAGCGTCGATTCTTCGTCTTCTTCACTCTTCGCTGCGTATTCGCTCGCAACTTTTCTCGCTCCGATTCTGCAGCCTCCAATCGACCCCAAAACTCCCCCAAAGTCTCGACCACCCCTTCTGGGACTCCAAGCATCCTATATATATTCAACATGTCGATTAACTCTCCAAGGAATCTCTTCTTTTCTTTCCCCAAAAGTCACGGACTTCCCTTGTATTCCTCTCCTCTACGCGGCTTCTCTGTCCAATCCTTTCTACACGTTTCTGGGTTGTTCAAAACTTCCCAAACTCTCTCTTGGACGAAAACAGGACCAAATACACTCGTTCCTTGCGTCAAATCCTCTTCTAATCATTCACGGATCTTCCGTATATATCCAACTATTCCGGAAATATTTCTTTCCCTGTATTACGTAAACTCAATGATTTTTCCTATTTCTTCGAAGCTAAGACGGGTATCAATCCTGTCTTGCCTTAACATGCCCAAACCAGTTGAAAACTATGATTGAGTCTCGCCCAAACGTGTTCATAAATCAAATCCAAATCTGCCATTTACTGTAGAAAATTCCCGCCAAATTTTGGAATTCGAATTTGAGAAGATGAGTGCCCCATATCCTCTGATGGGGTGCCGATAGTAAATGCCATGGGGGTTACCCCTTATCAACTGGGTACCCCTTATCCATTTCAGGGGTCCGAATAGTAATTTTCTCCCACGAGCGTAAATACCACTTTTCGAGCCAATTTCGCCGCAAAAGCTTATTTCTCCAAAAACACCTACAAAGACATAAAATACCAAAATAAGCGCAAAATCGAGTACTAACATTACAGAGAATTGAGACTAATATAGACACATAAATGCGTCTATCAAATACCCCCAAACTTATTATTTGCTAGTCCTCGAGCAAAAATAAAATAAAATCCTAACTCACTGTCGCAGGCATCGTCGATTGCATTTAGCGTATGCAATAAGCCTTTAAACCCCTAGGTGGCCCTAGTGGCCGAGTTATAGTCTCGGGAGGGTTTACCAGAGGTGTACCCACAAAACCTTTATACTCTAGACCCTAACTATCTACGCAGAACCTTGGAAGGCACTAAAGAATCTCCTTGGTTGGCATACTTATTGACTACAGGAGGAAGTACCCTGATGCGAAATTCCAATTGTTTGTACACGAGTTTGCACTCAAGCATACTAAAATTCATATATAAGTCACAGAGCTCTACTCAGATAGTTTCTGGACATCATAACCGGAGTCGACCAATCACATGGATAGATAATGAGATGGATATAGAAAAACATAGATGGTTTTGATGTTGACTAAGGTGAAAAGTGTTTCCCATATCTGTCTGAAGGCCACTGCCAAAACGAACCTATCCTAATGGTGAGATACTGGTCTAGACTAATATCAACACCTTTGGCATATACAAGGGAACCAAGTGGTCGATAATCTTAACTCTAGGTCAACACAACTGGCATATACAAGGGTTCCAGTGGTCGACTTTATTGAATTTATTAGGTTGGTCGATGGTCTGGTTTTTTTTTTTTTTTTTTTTTTTTTGGTATCTCAATCACTCTATTTCACCCTAGCAGTGGTAACAACTTGAATCGTGGGCCCCACCTAATCACTTAGACAAACATATTTTAAAGAAACAAAATAAAAATAGAAGTGAAAAGGATTCAACGAGATATGGCGAAACTACCATGTTTTTTCTTTAATTCTAAACACCGAGCTCGTGCTTTTATGAATAGACTCTTTAGATGTTTCCATCTAATCAGATTGGTTCCTCAACTCCTACAACCAAAATGCTTCCATCCACTTAGATTGGTTAGTGCCATCCTTAATAAGCATAAATTTCTAGGCTCTGGAGTTTATTTATGCAACTAAAAATTTCTCCCATACCCCCAAACTTAAATCTAACATTGTCCTCAATGTTATAAAGATAAAATTAAAAGCATGAACAAGGAGAAACTGTTACCATTTGAAGCAAAAAGAGTTAAGGAAAGATATTACCGTGTCGCAGGAATGTTGGGTTTCCTCCCAAGAAGTGCTAAGTTTAAAGTCTTGACTAGACACACAAAAGATTAGTCACCTCATAGAATCATAAAGTAATAGCCGAAATTTCTGTGGGTCATCGAAACCAAATAGAGCTATCACAAGTAAAAGGAATCTGCAACATGCCAAGAAAATTAACAAATAACGCACACCCTTGTCTAGTTTCCTGTTTAAGACAACTACATCTAGCTGTGGTTCAGGTTCTATAACTGGGTCCAAATAAAATATTTTCATGTGCTGGAATTCCTCAAAGCCAAGATCCGGTTCAGGTTGTAAAGTCTGTAAAAACTCAAATAAGAACTTAGAAGCACATAATAATAACCTGAATAATTGCGGATCCTTAAAGTCAATCAGTTTTGACTCACACAATTGACCACGATGAAACTGGCGGTCAATCATAAGAAAATGTGTCGATACTAATTTACTAAAGTACTTAGGCTCAGTCTTAAAACTTAATAATTGACACATCTGAAACTTATACGCTCCCACAATTGGTTGAAAACTATTTGGTGGGAAAACAAAGTCAATCTTAGTATCATTGCATGGGTAAACCACATCAACCAGAGGATGGGTTTCTAACAACTGAACTTCTTCCTGGACATTATTAGGTTCTGGAGAACTAGTATGAAGGCAATCTGGCACAATGGTTGAGGCACATATATCAAGTCCCAAGTGAGGGATCTCTATAAGAGCTAATGGTAAAGCACGGGGAGAATGATAATCACCCCCAAACTTAGAGTTTTGGGTGTCTCTAGATAGACTATCTACAATTTCCCTAATTTCTAGATCATCGGAATCCTGAAAATGGTCAATTGCTTCTTCTAAGTTATAATCGGAAGGTGCATCCTCACTCATCATATTTGAAAGCTCTACGAGTTCATCTTCTTTGTCTAAGACTAATGTTTCTAAATCGTTAGACTCTAAAACAATGTTCTCAGAATAAACTCTTTCCTCAAAACTATCATCGGCTTCGTAGTAATCAAAAGGAAATACTACATCGTCTAAAACGGTGGTATCTCTAGTCAAATCCTCGTCCTTTTGAATAGGTGAATAATTATTAAAATTATTTGAATTTGAACTAGAAACATTATCATTATTAAGCTCAATTGGAGTAACAAATTCCTAATCACTATGCCTACTTATTTCAAATTCTTCATCAACACTATCCTCATCATAATCATCATTATAATAACATGAAAATGATCGAACCTCATCTAAAGTAGTGTTACCAATTCTAACCTCGTCATGCAAATAACTATCCTCATTTTCAAAGGTACTATTGGAAACACTATATTGGAAATTAAGACTATCTTGAGCAGTTCTTTCCTGGGCCTCTAACAATATTTTCTGAGTCGACTCACATGAATTCCTGATTTTATCTAGGAAAGAAGATTCACACGTTTCATTGCTTTCGTCCAAAACTAAGTTATTCATCTCAGCTGAACTATGTGTCGACTTAAGTATCTTTTGTGCTGACTCAGCTAACTTACGTGCGGACTCTAGTAGAGAGGAATTTTGCTCGTATGACCGGTGGGAGTATGGATAGTAATTGGGCTCACCATGGTATGGACCATAACCTTCAAAAGGCTGATGTTCCCAACCACTATTCACATTATGGTCAAAGTAGTAACGTCCATTTTGAAACTTAGTCGGATATTCGTTGTATTGGCTATTATTATACCAGTTCGACATTCTATTCGCAGGGGTGTGAGTTGTCACACAGAATAAAACCCACTGACAGAGGATTCGTGGGTGGATAGAGTCTTACCTCCCGTACCAGACGGGCGATGAACCGTTGAAGTCGACTCAGGCCACCGACTCCTATGTCAGTGTACGAACCCGAGGGGCCGAGACAGTATCGTAACTGTCGTCCTTCCCTGCAAACAGTTTTATTTAATTTTTAACCCTTCCTTAGGATTTTAAAAATAATGTCCAGTCCAAAAAAAAAAATGTCCAAAAATAAAAAGAAAAATTTACAAAAATAAAACCCTATTTACAGTTTCTAAAAAAATAAAATAAAACAAGATAACTATATACAAAATCTTCTTCTTCACTCCTTCAGATTCCTCTTTTCTTTCCTTCTTTGGCGATGCTTTCCTTTTATAGCACTTTTTCTTTCCTTGTAGCTTCGCTCCAAATCTGAAAAGAATCGAAAAATACCAAAACGCGTAAAAAAGAACAAAAAATAATAAAAAGAAAAATAAACCTAAAACAAATCTAAATACAAGTCCGCGTCGACGGCGCCAAAAATTGATGTGGTTTTAAATTGTTGTAGAAAGTGGTAGTAAGAATGTCGTTCACTCAGACTTGTAAAGGTTTGGTTTAAGAAAATACGAAAAACGAAGAAAATATATTTACAAGTTTGTCACAAAAATCGAGAGATACTGAGACTCGGGATTCCACCATGAACTTCATTCATGCGATTCATATATTTATTCTAGACAATTATAGCTCAAATAATAATAAAATATTGACTCTATCTTTTGCCAAGGTAGATTTTTGAAAAGCAACAACTGTATATCTAAAGCATGGGATATCAAAAGACTTAACCTAAGTATAAACCATCAATTGAAATCACAACCATTCAATAAAAACCATAAAACAATTAACAATCCATGCAAAAAGTCATGAAAGAATTAAATATAATTACCACATGCATGAAATATGGCTTCCTCCATCATCCCAGTGTTGGGGTTTAGCTCCTCATGTTATTCACGTGCTCAAAATAGGTGTTCATAGCTCAAAAGTGTGAAAAATAAGAGAAAGATAATAACTCAGGCAGTTTGCAACACTGAAAAGGCGTTACAAACAGATCATTCATGAAGAATAAGTCCGCCTCTTAAACGATACTAAGGTTCTCCTCGTGGAACATCGATACTTCTATTGTGTTGTTTAAATAAGACTCGCCTTTGTTAGTCCGTTCTTCGTGTTCTTGAGAACGACAGTTCTGAAGCGTCAGTTCTTCGTCTTCTTCACCTGCTGCTGCGTATTCTGCCTGCAACTTTTCTGCTTTGATTCTGCAGCCTCCAATCGACCCCAAAACTCCCCCAAAGTCTGGACCACCCCTTCAAGGACTCCAAGCATCCTATATATATTCAACAGGTCGATTAACTCTCCAAAGAATCTCTTCTTTTCTTTCCCCAAAAGTCACGGACTTCCCTTGTATTCCTCTCCTCTACGCGGCTTCTCTGTCCAATCCTTTCTACACGTTTCTGGGTTGTTCAAAACTTCCCAAACTCTCTCTTGGACGAAAACAGGACCAAATACACTCGTTCCTTGCGTCAAATCCTCTCCTAATCATTCACGGATCTTCCGTATATATCCAACTATTCCGGGAAATATTTCTTTCCCTGTTTTACGTAAACTCAATGATTTTTCCTATTTCTTCGAAGCTAAGACGGTTATCAATCCTGTCTTGCCTTAACAGGCCCAAACCAGTTGAAAACTATGATTGAGTCTCGCCCAAACGTGTTCATAAATCAAATCCAAATCTGCCATTTACTGTAGAAAATTCCCGCCAAATTTTGGAATTCGAATTTGAGAAGATGAGTGCCCCATATCCTCTGATGGGGTGCCGATAGTAAATGCCATGAGGGTTACCCCTTATCAACTGGGTACCCCTTATCCATTTCAGGGGTCCGAATAGTAATTTTCTCCCACGAGCGCAAATACCACTTTTCGAGCCAATTTCGCCGCAAAAGCTTATTTCTCCAAAAACACCTACAAAGACATAAAATACCAAAATAAGCGCAAAATCGAGTACTAACATTACAGAGAATTGAGACTAATATAGACACATAAATGCGTCTATCAATAGGTACCCCCTACTATGACGCACTTTAGGTACGTTGCCTCTTGCGAAATTGTGTTCGCGAACTAGAGTGTACGCCATAGTAAGTTCGCCACTTTCTAATCATTTTGATGATTCTTCTGCATATATAAGCTCTATTGTACTTTCGCAATATATTTGCCATTTGTAAAATATATTTTCTTCTTCTTCATATCAACTCCTACACAACTCCATTTTCACCATTTACGATTTTTTTTTTTTTTGTCAGCTTACATTTGTAATCTTCCTCCCCATTTTTTCTCTGACAATCAACCATTACAGTTATTCTTTAGGTCTCTTACTTCTGCTACTTTCTGCCCCTGCATCTTTGAATTTTCCTGTCATTTTCTTCTCCGTTGCGAGACCTTCGCCACTTCCTATCTTCATCATCTTCGATTTTGCAATATTTCTTCCTCTCTTTGCTCTATTATATCTACCATTAATTTTTCAGCTGTCTGTTTTTCTTTGATGTTGTTTTTCCAACTCCTCTGCTTCGCAGCTCTTTCTTCACAGGATGCTATATCAACTTCATAACACTTTTTCGCTTCTATCCAATCTCCTTTTATAATCCCAATACCAGTTGGATGGGGGAACTTGATACATTGATGAAAAGTCGATGCTACACCTAGAATCTCATGTAGCCAAGGTCGCCCGATTAATGCATTATATGGTGATTCCACATCAACAACACAGAATAAAATTTCAGAAGACAATCCTTTCAGTGGAATTCTCATGTGCACTTCTCCTTTAGGCTTATTTGCGGTACCATTAAAACCATAGATTTTGTACGTTGAAGGTATTAGATCTTCATCTTTTCCTCCCATAGTTTTATAAGTATGATAAAAGAGAATGTTCACGGAACTCCCCGTATCAATCAAAATTCTGTTAATTGCCCAAGAATTCTCAGCCTCATCATCTCCATCCTCTCTGGGTTTTGGGTTGATCTCCAATCTTACCACCAATGGGTTGTCATGCATTTCTCCAGCCTCAGGCACTTCTTCCGCGGTGAAAGAAATGATCTGCTTCTGCCATTCTTCCAGTCGCGACGTCTTCGCGGTGTTCATTATTTCTTTGTCATTGGCATCCCTTGCGAAAACCCTGCTGAGAGTAATATCGTGGAAATCTTCAATTGTCTTGTACGAATGTACAATAGAGTTACAAAACAGATTTTTTGCTTTTGCCCCAACTTCTATCACAAATGTTTCACGTTCCTTTGTTGTATTCGCCCTGGGAATTTCTGGAGGAGGTGGTAATGCTTGAGGTTGAGCTTTCCTTACTAGAAAATGATTTAATTTTCCCTGATCTATCATCCTGAGAATGATTCTCTTTATATTTCTGCAGTCATTTGTTGTATGTCCATGGAAATGGTGATAAGAACAGAATTCATGGCTTCTCTCACTTGGAGGTGGCTCCTTTCCCATGTTCCATGGTGTTGGTATATTTTCCATCAAGATTATAGCTTCCCATATTTTCTCCACGCTAGCATTCAGAGGTGGCATCTCAATTTCTTCCCATACTATCCTGCGGCTTCCTTGTCCCCTATGATAATTTTGCCTTTGACCTCCATAATTTTCTTGCTTGGTGATCAAGTCTTTGAATTTTGTTATTTCCACCGCGGTTATAGAAATTTCTTTCTCTCTCATATTCTTCTTGGTCACGACTCCCCATAGCTACTAGTTTCTGCTGATTATCACTCATTATCAACTCTGGTTATCCTTGCGAAGTGCTCGCCACTGTATTTATCAGCTTAGGTAACAAGCTTGCATTCGCTGTATTTGCACTCGTGTTCGCAACTGTGTATGATTCCATCTCATTTTGTTTTTCCTCGAGAGCAATATATTCCTCCTGTAATTCTCGCAGCTCAGTCATTGTGATTGTGTTCTTAACTCTGAAGATTTGAATGTATAACAGATTGGTTGCGAACATAGCATTAATGAATGATAAAATGAGATATCTCTCATCGACACGACCCACCATGTCACTACACAACGTCTTCCACCTCACAGTCAAATGTTTCGAACTTTCACCAACCCTTTGCTTTAATCCAAATACATCTTCAATGCCAGGTCGCGAGAAATTACTACTTATGTACGCCCCTAAAAATATAGCCTGTAAATGATTGAAGGATGCTATAGTATTTTTTGGCAGGCCTTCAAACCATTTCAAAGCTTCTCTTGTTAAACTTGATGCAAAATATTTGCACAATATAGCGTCATGATTTTCCCACTGTAACATACATCTCAAATAAGCTTTGATGTGTTGTATTGCACAAGTTGATCCATCAAAAATCTTTGGTTAGTGTAGGCAAATTGCACTTTGGGGGTATTCCTTCTAATTGTATTTCCCGTGTGAATGGGGTTTTCGCAGCTTCTTCTATAGCTTCATCTAATTGTCTCCTACCTCCTTCTTTCTTATTGTCTAACATTCCTCTCATTTCCTCTAGCTCTTTCAAAATTTGTTCGTTTATACTAGAATTATCTTCCATTGGTATTTTTAACTCCGCCTCTCTTCTTCTGCGTTCATATCCGTTTTGATTCTCTTGATCATCATTCTCTTCTCGTCTTTCTCTGCGATTTTCTCTTTCATCTCTTTCATGGATTCGCACACTATTATATCTCTCATTTTCTCCTCTTTGCCGTCTTTTAGCTCTTCTTAGTACTCTATCGTATTCTTCATTGATATTAGCATTATTGCGATTACGCTCACGCCTCCTTTCTCGATTATCATGATTGTTTTGGCGAATTGCCTCTTGTAATTCCTGTTCTTCCATTTCTGCTCTTAATCTTTCTCTCTCGCGAGCTAGATGTGCTTGTTCAGTATAATGCCTTTCAATTTCATCCTTAATTGCTTGGTGATTTCTTTGTACTTCTCTCCCATGTAATATTTTCCTTCCTTCTTCCTGATTTTCTCTATCCTGTTGATTATTTCGCCTCTGTCGGTGTCTATCTCTCTGATTTCCATCGTTTTGCCCATCTTGGAGAGCCTCACCGTGTTGGACATAATGATTTTCCCTTATTTCTCTTCTTTCGCGACGCTCCTCATCTGCATTTTGTATTTCTTCTTGAATTTCTTCATTAGCATTTTCCACAGGCACATTTCGTCTAACTTCTTCTCTTACTGATCTTGATCTTGTAGTGCTTCTTGACCTCCTGTTCAGTAACCTCATGTTTTCCATCCTTAACTCATGATTTTGTCTTGTCAGATTTGCACGTTCTCCTGTTTCTAATCGCCTTTCATCGCGTATTGTTTGTCTCAATGCCTCTAACGCTGTAATCTCTTCATTTCCATGAATTATTCCTCCAATCATTTCTTGATCTCTCTCCTCTTGTCCATTACCTCCTAGTTGCTGCTCTTCCCCTATTTCATCTGCAGAATCTGATCGCCAAGTGTGTACACTAACTCTGTCATAATCCTCAGTTCTATTTTGTATTGGTGTATGCTGAATTGGCGATTGAACTCGGTTTTCTCCATTGTTTCTTGCGTTTGCTCTTGAAGATTCTCCCATTTCATTTCCTTCTTCTCCAACAAGTCTTCTACTCCTTCTAACAGTCGTTTGTAGTTATGATGTATATCTTCTTCTTGCCATTCTTCAATCTTAATGAATTTTTGAAAATTATATGAAATTCTTTATCTATCACTTCAAATCCTTCCAAATCACAATATCAATCTTCACTCATCCCTGTTTCTAGCGCCATTATGTAGTTGCAGGAAATCCCACACTACACCCCTCACAAGATTCCATACAATTAAATCATTTTTAAGATGAACAATTATAAGTTTTTATTGATCAAACTCTAGAAATGTTACAAGATGAACAGGAGATAAACCAAAGTATTACAATCACTCTAAACTTTCTCTCTCTTAATGACTTGCTCAACACTCGAAAAAGATCTCTCCTTCCTTAAGCCTATTCGGCTCTTTATATAGGACATTACATAGCGGATGACAGCTAAGCTGTCCTTTATTTTCGGGTATGCCTTGCGAAGTATCGCAAATGCATAAATGTCAAATCTCGCGACACTCCTCAATCTCACTACACTGTCACATCTTTCTCGTGTTTTAGCTGTCGTCATCCATTACGTCGTTTTTACTTCCAACCCACGATATCTTCGCAGTGTGTCGTTTATGGATTTCGCGAGAATCTTGATGTTGCGATATTCTGATCCTACATTCGCAGCCCAATCGAATTCATCGTCATTATTTATGAGAAGAAGGGAGCGAATTTGATTCTCTCTTTCGCTAAGTATAGCATTTTTGCGGATAGATTCATCTCGTTCAATTTGAACCTCAAGAAGAGTCTTTTGGAATTTCGCTAATGCTTGAGCACCTTGTCTAGCGATGCGATCTTTATCATCTATGAGATCACTGATTTTGGTTCTTAAAGTATTAATTTTCTCTTTAGAATTATGATAGAGACGCTTAAATTGGTTGGCTAAGCCTAAGCTAGATCTATGATCAATTTCTAAAAGGCGAAATTTGGAATGAAGTTCATTTAGAGGAAGAGATTTAATCTTTTCATTTGAAAAACTATTCAAAGAATTGTTGAGGTGATCAAGAAGGGCATTGTTATCCATAGGGTCAGGGAACGAGTGAAGAAGAATGGCTTCATCAGAAAGATTATAAACGTTTGCGAAAATGGTAAATCAGATGAGGGAAGATAATGAGAGAATAAAACAAAGGAAAAAAGAAAAAGTCTCATACCATAAAGTTGTTGGTTGGCACTTTGAAGACTAGATATCTTATTCTTCTGAGTGGAAGCGTTTGCATAATGGATATATCCATTAAAATAAAGGTCCATTTAAAATCCAAAAGTGTTTACATTTATCGATGAGAATGAACCTTTCCTAGATTCATCTCGTTCAATTTGAACCTCAAGAAGAGTCTTTTGGAATTTCGCTAATGCTTGAGCACCTTGTCTAGCGATGCGATCTTTATCATCTATGAGATCACTTTGATTTTGGTTCTTAAAGTATTAATTTTCTCTTTAGAATTATGATAGAGACGCTTAAATTGGTTGGCTAAGCCTAAGCTAGATCTATGATCAATTTCTAAAAGGCGAAATTTGGAATGAAGTTCAGAAAGATTATAAACGTTTCGAAAATGGTAAATCAGATGAGGGAAGATAATGAGAGAATAAAACAAAGGAAAAAAGAAAAAGTCTCATACCATAAAGTTGTTGGTTGGCACTTTGAAGAGATATCTTATTCTTCTGGGATGAGGGAAGATAATGAGAGAATAAAACGAGTTGTTGGTGGAAGAATCTGAGTGGAAGAATCAGCTTCTAATTGCTTAGTTTTCTCGCGAAGAGTAGCAGCTTCAGCTTCCAATTCTTCATTTTTCTTGCGAAGTTGAAGGTTCTTCTTTTCGAGAATACTGCGCCTTTTCTCAAGATCTGAGGCAACAACGAAGGAAGCTCTCCCGGACTGTAAAGGAAAGTAAAGAAATTATCAAGATATAACTTAAAATCAAAATTATGAAGAAATACGGGAACAAAGACATACCAAGACACCAAGCGAATTTAGAAAGCTAGGAGTCAGTGATCTGGAGACCCCATGAAGAGAATCATCACCCTCTAGCAAAGGAGCATCGCAGATACTCGCGAGAGCTTTACATGTACTAGAAAGACGATCATCTCCAATCCCTTGCATGGAGTCAGAGAATATGCTGGACAGTTGTGCCATAGAAGATTCAGTTGGAAAATCCTCCTTTGCGAGAGAATTATCAACATCATCATTATCTTCATCATCAGAGCTTTTGGACTGAATCTTTCGTTTCTTTGAAGGTGGGGCAGTAGACTTCTCCCTGCGAAGAGAACCTTTACCCTTGCCTTTGGTATTCGCAACCTTAGAACTTTCTTCTTCTTCAGAAACTTCAACACCCACCTTCGCACACGAATTAAGATAAGAAACGGAGGCAACAATATTGTTAAAAATAATAAAGAAAAGTATTTCTTACTTCATCCGTGATCGAACGGAGTGCCGCTAGGGTACTTGCCTTAGCATTTCTTTTGTAGCTTTTTCTCAACTTGATAATCTGAAAATTTCGCAAGATTAATAGGTATAAAAAGGAGTGAAGATTATAAACTGAGCGAAATTTAGGAAGTATACCTCTTTTGATTTCTCAGGCCAGTTAAAAAACCCAAGGTTGATAATTTGCGAGATTCGCAGGGAGCACATTTGAACCTGAAATATAAGGTCCTTTCAAAACTAGCGGAAAGACGCACCATCTGTCGTCTTTAGAGTGATGAGGAACATTGTTCTTGCCAGAATGCCGGGTCGATATCCCGCATAAGTATTTTATCGTGGAGACATTTTTCTCTTCTCTTCAAGCGAGCACCCCAAATGAGTTCTATCATTCTTCATATTTATTACTTCATAGTTTTCGAAGAAGCTCTCTACTGTATACTTTTCAGCGAATATCTCTAAGTCCTCAAATTTAGGATTCCTGACTTCTTTGGGATAAAGAGATCCCTTACCAGCACCACGATTGGCGAACTCAAGCATTAAGCGGATACAATCCCCACTCAATTGGTAGATGGCTCGCGAGAATTTCGCATAAGCAAGAATTTCATAAAATAGGGGAAGATTAGGGTCATAGAGAGGAATAGGAAGACCAGCGAGAATATGACCTAGCGAAATTATGATTTCCTGATCATCACAATGATGATCAGAAAACAGTTTGGCAGAAAGAATGGATTTAGATTTTTGATTGGGAATGGTGGTTAACATGAAATCTTCGAAATCTTTCTGCACTTTGTCCAGAGAAGTTTCATATTTACGACCAACTGGAGGCATTTTCAGAGTATGGGAATGAAGATAAAATCGAAGATCAAAATAAGTGAAAAGAAGAAGATTTACAGTAGCAGAAGCGGAAGTTACGGAGAGAGGTTTAGAAAAGTTGCAGAGAAAATAAGAAAGAAAGTAAAAAAGAAGAAGAAAGGAATAAGAAAAGTATATATAGAGAAGGATTCTCGAAAACATAAACACATTTAATGCGAAGAGTAGACGTGAACGGTTGATAAATAACAGTTGAAAAAGACGTGTCAAGAAATGGATGGAGGAAGAGATACGTGTAATAAATTATGCGTAAAAGTACAGAATCATGTCAATACAGAAAAATATGAAAAAATGAACAGCTGCGGCATTTTGAAAGTACTAGTTCTCATGACATTCTCTCCTTCGCAGAGAAGATATGAGAAGAGGCAAGATGTAGGGTCAGAATATCGTAACACCAAGACCCTTGCGAAATCCATAAACGACACACTGCGAAGATATCGCAGATTGGTAATAAAAATGACGCAACGGATGACGACATCCTGAACACAAGAAAGATGTGAAGACCTAGCGAGATTAGGAGTGTTGCGAGATTTAACATTTGTACACTTGCGATAATGTCGCAAGCCATATCCGAAAATAAAGGACAGCTTAGTTGTCATCCACTATGTAATGTCTTATATAAAGAGCCGAACAGGCTTAAGAAAGGGAGAGATCTTTTTAGACAAGAGAGAAAGTTTTGAGGAGAGAGAAAGTTTAGAGTAGCAATTATATTCTTGATTTCACTTCCTTCTTGTAAAATTTCTAACTCAATTAATAAAGAGATTGATTGTTGATCTTAAAGATGTGTTGAATATTATGAATTCTCGTGAGGTGTGTATTGTAGGATTACCTGCAATTACAGTAACATAAGATCACATACATATACAATTCTAGCAGGTTCTGCAAAGGAGATATTCGGTGTAGGTGGTTGATCTAAACCCTTAACCCATTTGTCATACCATACTAGAACCTTAGTGCCACATCTAACATCCCACCTATGGAACCTTCTAACTATTTGGAGGCCCTGTTATATCCCTTTCCAAATCCATGATGAATTAGATTGTTCTTCTTGGAGATGGACAAAATCACAATATGGTGAGTATTTGGGCTTTAGAAGCTTAACCCACAGCTGTTCTGATTCTATACAGAGTCTCCATGCTAATTGTCAGTAAAGCCATATTAAATAGTTCCAAGTTCCTAAAAGCTAAGCCACCTTCATATTTTGAATTGCACAGGGAATTCCAAGCTATGAAGTTGATGCCTTTATTTCTTCTATGGCCCCACCAAAACTTTCTTTGAATAGCATCAAGTTGCTTCAAAGTATTTTGGTAATCTAAAGTTACTCATGTAATGCGATGGAATAGAGTTTAACACTGACTTTACCATGGTAGTTCTAGCTGGTTGATTCAAAAGTTTTGAATTCCAGCCACTCGGTCTATTGTGGAAAGCATCACTAATAGACTTGAAGGAAGATGTCTTAGATTTTCCAAGAAAAATAGGCAGACCCAAATACTTATCAGATTTGCATAGTTGTTGAACTCCTAATTTGCTGATAATTTCTATTTTTTTCTGATGAGATAGGTCACCTGTAATGATGGCCGCTGATTTGGAAAAGTTTATCATCTGACCCGATAAAGCTCCGAAGTTGCTTAATATATCAAGGACATAATAAACACTTTTTTGATCAGCTTGAAAGAAGAGCAGACAATCATCTGCGAAAAGTAAATAATTAACTGGAGGATCTTCTTTTACCACCTTGATGCCCTTAATTAAGTTATTATGCTCATCTAAAAAGAGACTTCTTGACAGATATTCCATAGCTATAATAAACAAGTAGGGGATAAAGGATCCCCCTGTCGTAGACCTCGTGAAGGGTGATACTGATCACAGGAGCTACCATTCAGCTTTATAGAGATTTGAACTGTTGATATGCACTGATGGATGAGTTCTATCCATTCTGTAAAGAAGCCTAAGGATTGAAGCATATGATCTAAAAAAGTCCATTCCAGTCGATCGAAGGCCTTCGACATATCTAGTTTTAGAGCTATGTATCCTTTCTTAGATTTCGACTTCTTCATTGAGTGGATTAACTCGTGAGCTATGATAATGTTATCATTTATGAATCTTTTAGGAACATAAGCAACATGAGTAGGGGAGATGACTTTATCCATAAGTGTCTTCATCCTATTAACCAACAAGTTTGATATGATTTTGTAGGATCAGAATATCGCAACACCAAGATTCTCGCGAAATCCATAAACGACACACTGCGAAGATATCGCGTGACGGAAGTAAAAACGACGTAACGGATGACGACAGCCAAAACACGAGAAAGATGTGAAGGTGTAGCGAGATCGAGGAGTGTCGCGAGATTTGACATTTGTACATTTGCGATACTTCGCAAAACATACCCGAAAATAAAGGACAGCTTTGCTGTTATCCACTATGTAATGTCCTATATAAAGAGCCGAATAGGCTTACGAAGAGAGGGATCTTTTTCGAAGTGTTGAGCAAGTCATTTAGAGAGAGAAAGTTTAGAGTGGTTGTAATTCTTTGGTTTATCTCCTTTTCATCTTGTAATATTTCTAGAGTTTGATCAATAAAAATTATAATTGTTCATCTTAAAATGATTTGATTGTGTGGATTCTTGTGAGGGGTGTAGTGTGGGATTTCCTGAAACTACATAATGGCGCTAGAAACAGGGATGCGTGAAGGTTGATATTGTGATTTGGAAGGATTTGAAGTAGTAGATAAATAATTTCATATAATTTTCAACAATTCATTAAGATTAAAGAATGGCAAGAAGAAGACATACATCAGAACAACCAACGACTGTTAGAAGAAGTAGGAGACTTGCTGGAGAAGAAAGAAATGAAATGGGAGAATCTTCAAGAGCAAACACAAGAAATAATGGAGAAAATCGGGTTCAATCGCCAATTCAACATGCACCAATACAAAATAGAACTGAGGATTATGACAGAGTGAGTGTACACACTTGGCGATCGGATTCTGTAGATGAAATAGGGGAAGACCAGCAATTAGGAGGTAATGGAAAAGAAGAGAGAGATCAAGAAATGATTGGAGGAATAATTCATGGAAACGAAGAGATTACAACGTTAGAGGCATTGAGACAAACAATACGCGAAGAAAGGCGATTAGAAACAGAAGAACGTGCAAATTTGACAAGGCAAAATCATGAGCTAAGGATGGAAAACATAAGGTTACAGAACAGAAGGTCAAGAAGCAATACAAGATCAAGATCAGTAAGGGAAGAAGTAAGACGAAATATGCCTGTAGAAAATGCTAATGAAGAAATTCAAGAAGAAATACAAAATCCAGATGAGGAATGCCGCGAAAGAAGAGAAGTAAGGGAAGATCATTATATCCAACATGGGGAAACTCTCCAAGATGGGCAAAACGATGGAAATCAGAGAGATAGACGCCGACAGAGGCGAAACAATCAAGAGGATGGAGAAAATCAGGAAGAAGGACGGAGAATATTACATGGGAGAGAAGTACAAAGAAATCACCAAGCAATCCAAGATAAAATTGAAAGGCATTATACTGAACAAGCACATCTAGCTCGCGAGAGGGAAAGACTAAGAGCAGAAATGGAAGAACAAGAATTACAAGAGGCAATTCGCCAAAACAATCATGATAATCGAGAAAGGAGGCGTGAGCGTAATCGCAATAATGTTAATATCAATGAAGAATATGATAGAGTACTAAGGAGAACTGAAAGACGGCAAAGAGGAGAAAGTGAGAGATATAATGGTGTGCGAATTCACGAAAGGAATGAAAGAGAAGATCGCAGAGAAAGACGAGAAGAAAATGATGATCAAGAGAATCAAAACGGATATGAACGCAGAAGAAGAGAGGCGGAGTTAAAAAGTCCAGTGGAAGATAATTCTAGTATAAATGAACAAATTTTGAAAGAGCTAGCAGAAATGAGAGGAATGTTAAATAATAAGAAAGAAGGAGGTAGGAGACAATTGGATGAAGCTACGAAAACCCCATTCACACGGGAAATACAATTAGAAGGAATACCCCCAAAATGCAATTTGCCTACATTAACCAGCATTTTTGATGGATCAACTTGTGCAATACAACATATCAAAGCTTATTTGAGATGTATGTTACAATGGGAAAATCATGATGCTATATTGTGCAAATACTTTGCATCAAGTTTAACAGGAGAAGCTATGAAATGGTTTGAAGGCCTGCCAAAAAATACTATAGCATCCTTCAATCATTTGCAGGCTATATTTTTAGGGGCGTACATAAGTAACAATTTCTCGCGACCTGGCATTTAAGATGTATTTGGATTAAAGCAAAGGGTTGGTGAAAGTTTGAAACATTTGACCATGAGATGGAAGACAATGTGTAGCGACATGGCGGGTCGCGTTGATGAGAGATATCTCATTTTATCATTCATTAATGCTATGTTCGCAACCAATCTGTTATACATTCAAATTTTCATAGTTAAAAACACAATCACAATGAATGAGCTGCGAGAATTACAGGAGGAATATATTTCTCTCGAGGAAAAACAAAATGAGATGGAATCATACCCAGTTGCGAACACGAGTTCAAATGCAGCGAATGCAAGCTTGTTACCTAAGTTGATAAATACAGTGGCGAGTACTTCGCAAGGACAACCAGAGTTGATAATGGGTGATAATCAGCAGAAGCTAGTAGCTATGGGGAGTCGTGACCAAGAATAATACGAGAGAGAAAGAAATTTCTATAACCGCGGTGGAAATAACAAAATTCAAAGACTTGATCAGCCGCAAGAAAATTATGGAGGTCAAAGGCAAAATTATCATAGGGGACAAGGAAGCCGCAGGATAGTATGGGAAGAAATTGAGATGCTACCTCTGAATGCTAGCGTGGAGAAAATATGGGAAGCTATAATCTTGATGGAAAATATACCAACACCATGGAACATGGGAAAGGAGCCACCTCCAAGCGAGAGAATCCATGAATTTTTTTCTTATCACCATTTCCATGGACATACAACAAATGACCGCAGAAATATAAAGAGAATCATTCTCAAGATGATAGATCAGGGAAAGTTAAATCATTTTCTAGTAAGGAAAGCTCAACCTCAAGCATTACCACCTCCTCCAGAAATTCCCAAGGCGAACACAACAAAAGAACGTGAAACATTTGTGATAGAAGTTGGGGCAAAATCAAAAAATCTGTTTTGTAACTCTATTGTACATTCGTACAAGACAATTGAAGATTTCCACGATATTACTCTCAGTAGGGTTTTCGCAAGGGATGCTAATGATAAAGAAATAATGAACACCGCGAAGACGTCGTAACTGGAAGAATGGCAGAAGCAGATCATTTCTTTTACCGCGGAAGAAGTACCTGAAGGTGGAGGAATGCATGATAACCCATTGGTGGTGAGATTGGAGATTAACCCAAAACCTAATGATGATGAAGATGATGAAGCGGAAAACTCATGGGCAATTAATAGAATTTTAATTGATACCGGGAGTTCTGTGAATATCCTTTTTTATCATACCTACAAAATTACGGGAGGAAAAGATGCAGATTTGATACCTTCAACCTACAAAATTTATGGTTTTAATGGTACCGCAAATAAGACAAAAGGAGAACTTCATATGCGAATTCCACTGAAAGGATTATCTTCTGGAATTTTATTCTGCGTAGTTGATGTGGAATCACCATACAACGCGCTGATCGGACGACCATGGTTACATGAGATCTTACGTGTCGCATCAACTTTCCATCAATGTATCAAGTTACCTCATCCCACTGGTGTTGGCATCATAAAGGGAGATTGGGTTGAAGGAAAGAAGTGTTATGAGGTTGATATCGAATCCTGTGAAGAAAAAGCTGCGAAACAGAGGAGTTGGAAAAACAACATTAAAGAAAAACAAAGAGGTGAAAGATTAATGGTAGATGTAATAGAGCAAAGAGAGGAAGAAATGCTGCAAAATCAAAAAATGAAGAAGACAGAAAGTGGCGAAGGTTTCGCAATGGACAAGAAAATGACAGTAAACTTCAAAAATGCAGAGGCAGAAAGTAGCAGAAGTAAGAGACTTAAAGAATAATTGTAATTGTTGATTGTTGATTGTCAGAGAAAAACTGGGGAGGGAGACGACAAATGTAAGTTGTTCAAAAAAAAAAAAAAAAAATCGTGAGTGGTGAAAATGGAGTCGTGTAAGAGTTGATACGAAGAAGAAAAAAAAATATTTTACAAATGGCAAACGCGTTGCGAAAGTACAAAAGAGCTTATATAGGCAGAAGAATCAACATAATAATCAGAAAGAGGCGAACTTACTATGGCGTACACCCTAGTTCGCGAACACAATTTCGTAAGAGGCAAAGTACCTAAAGTGCGTCATAGTAGGCGGTACCTATATTACATATAATAAAGAATTAACAAAATAATCAGAATGGGACGAACCTTCATGGCGTACACCCTAGTTCGCGAATAAAATTTCGTAAGAGGCAAAGTACCTAAAGTGCGTCATGTAAGGGGGTATCTGTAACGTGGCTCAGGGAAAAGGTTACACCGCCCCTGGAACCCGAGTCATGGAGATTGGGGGTAATAAAACCCATCCAGGAGAGGTACCTTGGATTTTCAATCTAAGCTAGTGACTTAGATTGGACGACCGGGGGTCTCTTCTAAGGAGTCATCATTTGACCAAGGCGCCGAGGTACACGGTTGAGCCAAGGGTGCCTGGGACATTTGAAGTGTCTCGGCTATTCTTGGAAAGTCTCGGCTTATGCTGCACTCGGCCCGAAAAAAAATCCACTTAGGGTGCAGTCTCGTAACCATAAGCCCTATAGGCAAAAGGGATAAGAGGCTGCGAAAACAACTGGTTGTTGTTAAGACCGGATGGGAGGATCTAGCCTTGTATGGCAGAAGTACGCCTCCTTGAAGGGGCAACCAGGGGGAAGATAAGGGCGGCACCCTCCATTAGGGAGCTGATAGTGTCAAAAAAGACGCAAATGTCATGAGACTTTATGTTCGCAAGAATATTTAGGCTTGTAATATTTGTGCAACAATCCTGAAGAGGCAAAAATACAATAGAGTAGATAAGATGAGATCAATGGGTCCTTACATGCAAATGTAAGGACGTCCCGCGCCCCAAATCGCAAAGACGGCAATGTCATGGGGCTTTACGTTCGCAAGGATATTTAGGCCTGTCATATTATCGCAAGAAAAATATCCTGCAGAGGCAATAATACTAAAGAAATGATAAGACAGGATCAATGGGTCATTACATGAAAATGTAAAGACGTCCTGCGATCTTGTCTTATCATTGTTTTTGTGTGGAAAAATAAGACCTTTAACTAGGAAGGCAAAATAAGACCACACAAGAGAAATGATAAGGCAATATCAATGGGTCATTACATGAAAATGCAAGGACGTCCTGCGATCTTGTCGCAATGATAAAGTTCAGCTGGAAAATATCTGCGAAACTATGCTTAATCTTCCATTCGAATACAAATAACAGAGGCAAGTATGGGAATGAACAAGAACGTGTTATTTGTCTTCATATGACAGATTTGCGCATATATTGATTGACCATATTACATTCGAGCCTGCGATATAAGGCCCCTTTAACACCAATGGAAAAACACACCATCTATCGTCTTTAGAGTGACGGGGGACGTTGTTTTTACCAGAATGCCAGTCAATGTCTTGCATAAGGAGATTATTGTCAGCAACATCATCCTTTCTTTTCAGACGAACACTCCAGCGAGTATTATCCCTCCTCATAGGAATGAATTCATAATTCTCGTAGAAACTCTCAACTGTGTATCTTTCAGCGAGTATCGCCAATTCCTTAAATTTTGGGTCCCTAACTTCTGTTGGGTAAAGAGACCCCTTACCAGCGCCGCGATTGGCGAATTCAAGTATTAAACGAATGCAATCCCCGCTTAATTAATAGACCGCTCGCGAGAAGTTCGCATGAGCAAGAATTCCATAGAATAACGGAAGGTTAAGGTTATAAAGAGGAATGGGAAGGCCGGCGAGAATTTGACCAAGCAAAATTATGATTTCATGATCATCACAATGATGATCAGTGAACAACTTTGCAGAAAGAATGGATTTAGATTCCTGACCGGGAATGGTTGTTAAAGTAAAACCTTTTCCTTGAAGATCTTTTTGAATTTCTTCAAAAGAAGCTTAGTATTTGCGACCGGTTGGAGCCATTTCCAGTATGGGAATGAATGAAGAACTGAAGATCAAAAGAAAGAAGAAGAAGAAGATTTACAGTAGCAGAAACGGAAATTACAGAGGAGAGTTGAAGAAAAATTGCAGAGAGAAAGTAAAAAATAAGAAGAGGAGGGTGAGAAAACTATATATAGATAAGAATTCTCGAGAAGATAAACGCATTTAATGCGAGAAGGGACGTGAACGGTTGAGAAATAACGGTTGAAAGAGACGTGTCAAGAAATGGGTGGAAGAAGAGACACGTGTAATAAATTCTGCGTAATAGTATAGAATCATACAAATACAGAAAAATATGAAGATAGGAACAGCTGCGGCATTTTGAAAATATTAGTTCTCATGACGTTCTCTTCTTCGCAGATAAGACATGAGAAGAGGCAAGATGTAGGATCAGAATATCGCAACACCAAGATTCTCGCGAAATCCATAAACGACACACTGCGAAGATATCGCGGGACGGAAGTAAAAACGATGTAACGGATGACGATAGCCAAAACACGAGAAAGATGTGAAGGTGTAGCGAGATTGAGGAGTGTTGCGAGATTTGACATTTGTACATTTGTGATACTTCGCAAAACATACCCGAAAATAAAGGACAGCTTAGCTGTCATCCACTATGTAATGTCCTATATAAAGAGCCGAATAGGCTTACGAAGAGAGGGATCTTTTTCGAAGTGTTGAGCAAGTCATTTAGAGAGAGAAAGTTTAGAGTGGTTGTAATTCTTTGGTTTATCTCCTTTTCATCTTGTAATATTTCTAGAGTTTGATCAATAAAAATTATAATTGTTCATCTTAAAATGATTTGATTGTGTGGATTCTTGTGTGGGGTGTAGTGTGGGATTTCCTGCAACTACAGATTTTTTAGGAGTTATTACACAAGCCTATTGGCCTGTAGTCATTTGGTGTTGAAGGGTATTGGGTTTTCGGTATGAGACATATACATGTATGATTTATATGAGATGGTAATTTCCGAGTTGTAAAGAATTCTTGCACCATATTGGTGATATCATCCCAAACTGTACTCCATTGTGCTTGAAAGAAGCCCGCTGGAAAACCATCTGGTCCCGGAGAGTTCCAACTAGGCATGATTTTTACTACATTGTAGATTTCATCCTTAGTGGGAACTAGTATAAGGCTCTCATTATCTGCACAAGTAATTAACTTTTGTATATGATCAAATGAAGAAGATTGAAATGAAGGATTAGTGGCGGTAGCTATTTGTGAAAAGTGAATGGTCAGAAGGTTTGCTAGATCATCTTTTTTATGATACCATCTACCATTTGAGTCTTTTAAAGAAACAATGTTGTTTCTGGCTCTCCTTCTGTTAGCAAAGCATGAAAATAAGAGGTATTATTGTTTCTGGCTCTCCTTCTGTTACCATCCTTATTCACGTCTCTCGTGGGAAGTGGAGGAAGTGGAGTGATGGAGTAGTGGAGTTGCGTGTTAGTGTTACACGACCAGTCTTGTCCACTTCTCCTGTCATCTCTAACCGTCCATGACTTCCTGACACGTTCTTGTGATGGCGCGTTGCACGCTGCACGCTGTAAACCGCCAGACCAATACCCCAGTATGTATCCCCCGGTTTGTGACATGATTGATGTCTCGAGTGTGTGGATCGTAGGACCCACAGAAAGTAGCATGTAATGCTAGATTAAATAACTAAGTTATTTAGGAAGTCGATACTTGGTAAAGTGACGGGTGTTGATCACCATGACGCCTCACTGACCAATTAACTCCTGACCAGGGTTGTATAACCAAGCCGGTGAAGTTGGACGGACGAGATGATCTTTGAGACACTCATCTGCGACCGTTGGTGGAATTAGGGTTTTTGAAGAGGTGCGCAAGCATCACTCTTCAACTTGGTCGAATCCAAGCTTGGGATACAATTTTGGCAGGGCCGATCGTGCATGTGTGCAGACGACATGACGGTGTAGGCGCCCATACCTCATTGTCTCGTGAAAGTGTGATCTGGGCCACTCAATTTGTCCGGCGAAGTTGAGTGGTCGAGATCAATTTGCAACAGAAATCTGGTGCCGCAAAAGCCGCGCATCATGCCCACTTCGGGCGCGCGTTTCAAGACGACCAAGCTTGGTTGGTCTTGGCCGATTAGTCTGGTATACAGACGGCGAGTTGGTATACGCGTCCATACCTTAATATCCCATAGAAACGTGATCTAATTAAGCCACTCAATTTGTCCGGCAAAGTTGAGTGGTCGAGATCAGTTTGCGATCGGGAGGTGCGACCATGCCTAGTTCGGGTGTGCGAATCGAGGCAAACAGGCATGATATTCCTTGGTCGATCGGGTGTGGAGATAGATGGGCCCACGGTGGTCATGTTGATACGCACCGGACCTGCTTAGTCTAATCCTGGACCCTTCATTCGTGCAGGAGAAGACGCTCGTGATTGTTCAAACCCTAATTAGGGTTTCACCGCCCGTGCGTCATGCCTTGTTTGGGCGCACGAACTGGAACGACCAACTATAGTTGGTCCTGACCGATCGGTCATGTATGTAGGCGGGATCACGGTGTTTGTGTTGACATGCTCTGGGCCCTTTGAATCTACATCTACACCCTCCATCTATGCCTACGAAGATGGATGGTTGAGACTGTTTTGCGATACATGTAATGTGCCGCAAACCCTAATTTAGGGTTTTTCGTCCATATTGCTTTGGCAAGCTATGCCACCCTTTTGGGGAGACCGACCATGCGGGGCCCGCGTTGGGTCGGTAGTGAATATTCCAATACCTGCTTGGGGTCATGGATTCAATCTAAGCCATCCCATCATGCTGGTAAAGTTGGATGGTTGTGATCGTTTCTGAGACTGATATGGACAGTCCAGGTTCAAACATGCTCAATCGGGCTAGTATAACACACCGAGAGATGTATGCTCAATCGGGCTAGTATAACACACCGAGAGTTGTATGCTCAATCGGGCTAGTATAACACAGCAAGAGTTGTAGCCTGTACGGGTATTTCGTACATGCTTCATTATTAATGCTTGGAGGTTCGTGTTGCTCTGCTGAGAACAACACTCAGTCGTCATGCCGCACCGTTAATGAGTACAGGAAATACAAGGCTGGTCATGCATTAATTAATAATGCTGTAAATTCACAGGGTATATGGGATTGTTGCTACATGCTCCAACCTGGATGAATTTCGTGTATTTAATTCACAGAATACTGGGATTGTTGCCACATGCTCCATTCTAGGTGAATTAGTAAAGTGAAGAAGTATTCATCACTTTATCAGTGGCTATCCTTTGCAGGATGTCAGCACATAAATTTGGTTTCACAATTTTAGCCCTGAACTAAAATCCACCATCAACACTAGGACCTCCTTCCTCCATTCTAATTCTCTTTCCTTATCTAGGAACAAAAGCATCCTTATCTTTTCCCCAACTAAAGTGAATTTGTATCATACCTTGCTCATTACAACCCAGAGCTACATCAGATTCATTGCGAGTTTGCGAGTTGACTCCCTGATTCGGCATCTGGTTTTGTTCTCTAGTACAACTTATCATCTCTGAAAAAAGTTGTGCATGACAACTTTGGTTAACAATATTTTCCTGCATTTGGTGTTGTGCTGGTATCTCTTGATCCTCATTAACTATTTGCATGCCTTTATTACTTACGTTTGCTGCATGTTCAGTGGATGCATGTTCAATTTCTTGGTCCATCATAATTTGAGCTCCTCTATTGTTATATGTTTTTACGCCTCTAGTGTCTGGGTTAGACCAAGAAGGGGGATCTAAAATAGAATTAGAGGAAAGATAACCCCGTTGCTGATGAAGTAGAAAGTTGGCAATTGTTTCACATTCCTGATCTTTGTGATCAATTGTGTAACAGAACCCACAAAGATTAAAAGGCTGCTTCTCATAAAAGAGCCTGATCCACACTTCTTCTCCCACTGCATTTGTTAACCAGAATCCCCTTCTTAAGGGTCTCTTACATCTATGAGAACCTTTACCTTTTGAACCTTTCCTTTTGGAACAATACAATTAGGAGGATCTAACTCTTTCACTTCACCCGTAGCTGATGCAATCTTCTTGACTATCAGAGTGTTAGCAAACTCAGGTTGCATGTTGTATAACCTTAACCAGAGAAGTTGTTTGGTAAGATCAACACTACTTTTTGGTACATTAGGGTTCCATGGTTTCATGACTAAAACTTGATCACCCTCTATGAACCAAGGTTTGAGCTTGAGTACCATATCGTATTCCTCCTGAGTATAAAACTTGATCATATAGCAGTCTTCTTCCTCATATTTCTTGATATATATATATCCTTGCTTTTAATCCACAGTTTCTTGAGTTCTTTGTCCAGCTCAGCTACTGTATAATCATTGCATGAATAAATCTTTAAATTTGGTGTAAGACGCCACTCACTGATTTGTGTGGTTGCACCTGGATTTGTTTCCGAAAATAGATCAAAAATATATATATATGCTATATTCTTAACCTTAAAAAATATGGAATTTTTTTAATTGAAACTCTTTGTTTAGTACCCCGTAAATTCGTTTCCGAAAATACATGTGTTCACGATTTTTTTTTTTTGTTATTTATTCCCCTTTTTTTATAAATCCTGATTTAGCATTAAAAATCAAAATAGGGAAATAATCAGATTTTCCCAGAGGTTTTCCTTTTTTTTTTAATTATTAAATTTGGGTCGTCGGATCGAATAAATTAGATTTAAAATTAACGGCCACGAAATGTAAGGGGGCTAACTTGTTTTTCAGCCAATCAGGAGCGAGGGTTCCGTTGACCGGCCAATGGGAGGAGAGGTTAGCGCAACTCTCGACGTGGTGTGAGAGATGTGGTTGGGTGTTTAGGTTGTTGATATATATATATATTTGTTTTACACGGCACACACAAAATGTCTTCAAAGGGTGTGCTACAGGAAAACAGAAAAATAGAGATCACATCCACATAACGATATCTGATCAAAAAGTATAACGTCGTCGTACATATACCGTCATCCACATAGCAATTTTTCTATTTTGTTAACCATGTACCAAAAATTAAATCAAAAAATATACCCCTAGGTATCACCACTAAGTATATATATACCAAAATATATACCCCAAAAAAGTTAGTTCATCCATCAGCAGTTAGAACAATCTTATAATCCATCATCCCCAGTCATCATCATCTGTAGAATCTTCCTCATAGAAGTCATATCCATTATTTTCATCATCTCCATCTTCCTCTTCTTCCTCATCTTCATCCTCTTCGTATTCGTCGATGACTTCACTTGTCTCATCTTCCTCATAGTCTTCATCATCATCGGCATTACCTTTAGCATCCACTAGTGCTTGAGCATACTCCTCCTCTTTTGGATCAACATGCCCCATGAGAAAGTCATGCCAATTGTCTACTTCTATTTATTCCTCCAAATCAGCCTGCGCGAGCTGCTATACCTCCTCATCTAGTGAGTATGGCTCAGGCACATGCTGAAAAGGTTCCCAATCTGGTCCATCCTCTGATTCAGCATCAGAGGCCAGAAAATCTACTCTTGGAGGATATTGCGGCATACTTGCTGCAAGTAATACTAATGCATGTGCACGACGAAACTGTTCGTCTCTAAACTTGTCATACTCCTCTTGCAAAACAACTTCTTCACCAGCCTTCCTCCGGCGTGACGCTTCTTCCTCTTTAATTTTGAGCCCTATATCATGACATGTGACGAAGTCGTTCACACACTTATGGAGATGTTTCAACTGTTCAGGGGTCATGAGCTCAATCAGTTTATAAGTCTCAGCAAGAGGATCCTTGGAGATGCCTGCCTCTGGTTTATCATCCGAACAACAGACCTTATGCTTCTTTCCTTTCATGTCTCTCTCCCTCTCTGTGACGAATTAGGACTGCGGCTCCTCCTTGATACCATACAACAATGTATAAAAAGTATTGCTGCAAAACAATTACTTTGGTGTTGAACATAACCATATACATTGCAAGAGAGACAACAATTTGCATTTTCATTCGAAAACAGATCGAATCCTAGAAACAACAGCAGAAACAATCTGCATTTTCACTCAAAAACATATCAAACCCTAGAAATAAGAACAAGTTAACAACAACCACAAAACTTAAATCAAACACATCTTCATAGTAGAATAATGCAATTCAAACAAAACCCATATCATGATTACACTTAATTCTTAAATCAACCACACACCACCAACACAAACAAAGTGTTCACAATAGATAGTGTACCACTAAAAAGAGTAAAAAAAATATATTAAAATAATACATTAAGTGTTATTACACTTCTCTGCATTCTCTTTGCAACAAAGAAAAAAGCATCATTAAAAAAAGAATCCATTTTTATGCAATCATGCAGAGAAAGATGAAGAAAAACAACACTTAAAAGAATACAAAACCATACATGTGTAGATGAAGATTAAAGAGTATGGTTTACTCAAAGATTCAGAAGCAACTAAAATTAAAGATGATTTTGTTGTTGTTTTCCAGCTTCTGAACTATTGAAGAGCAACTAATAACTGCTGGTTTTTTGTCTCTGAGTAGAAAACATAAACTACTTTCCCAAAGAAGATGATTTTGTTGGGAAATTGAGTGTTTGTTTGGTAGTGATAAAAGGAGATGTTGGGTGGAAACAATATCTTATAATTTATGGGCGGCTAAAAAGTGGGGCGGAAACAATAAAGTAACTTACACAGGGATCTGTAAGCAAATATGTGTAAAAATGGGGGTGAAAAAACCAACAAATTGTTATTGCACAATCTAGAGTCAAACATGAGGAAAATTTACGAAAAAAATGAAAAAACATAGAGCTCGCAGGTCCAAAGACAACTCCAGATCTTGCAATTGGAATCTGCATATATTCAAGACCAGCATTCTGATCAAATGCAAAGTATCTTGCAATTGGAATCTGCATATATTCAAGACCAGATCTTGCAATTGGAATCTGCATATGACAAGCAAAAAAAAATTCACAATATGACAAGAAAAATATAGTTATAAAGGAAACTTACTGATCGCACATATATTGGAGATTTTTCATTTCTTTGTTTTAGGGAGACGCTTTTACTTCAGCAATTTACGTAGATGTGGTTCCTCTGCTAAAATATCTTGAAAAATGTCGCGACCTGGTATCTCTGCTTTGTCCACGTATGCAATTATTCCTCTCGGCGTATGAATAACAACCCACCAATCTGGATGTTTCACGTCTCTGGAGTAGAAAACTTGGGCAACCTCTTCAGCGAGAATCACGGGCTCGTCTGAAATATTGGTACGACTATTCAATCTTGAAATATTTACTAAAGTAAAATCTGAATCCTGACTGATCTTTATTACATTCTCTACCTTCATCCAATCAAAGTAGAAGATAGTTTCTTTAAATGTACCATAGTTCAACTCTAGGATTTGTCTGATCACCCCATACCACCGGGTTAGGTTAGTAACATGTCTTTTGTCCCTTTTCGAGCTCCTAAAAGTGGTCGATGCAACCAAGGTGACACCACTGTCCTGGGTCTTAGCCTTTTCCTGGTTTGCTTGGGAACAAAAACTAAATCCATTCACACCGTATCTTTTGTACTCTTTCTGAGACACCGGACCTCTAACGTAACGCCACAAATCGGTATCCATTTTGTTTTCTGATCTAAGCTATGAAAGCGAAAAGAAAATCAACACATCAGCATAATGCATCATTATTACGCTAATGTTTATGGGTGAAAACTGTTTCTAGTGGTTTTGGTAAATATGGGTGTGTGTGGATGAGAAAAAAATATAAACCCTAAACAAATGCACTGCACGGGAGTGATTTTGATTCGATAGATCAATCTATACAATTTTGGCCTAAACCAAGAAATGGCCGTTCCAGACTTGCTTCGATCACAAAGTGAAGGAGATGGGGTTGATCTTAGGGAGGGAAGCAAAGAAGGTGTTGAGATTGTGAAGGTGTTGGCTGTTTATGACTTGTATCAGAATGTTGAACGGGCTTGCACAATGTAAGCTATCAGTTCTGGATGTTTTATGGATACGTGACAACACTTGGTTTTCTCTGTGTTGTTTGAAGATAGGTCGAAGAACCTATTTATACAAGTCATTGAGCGCAACCCTTCATCTCGTAGGAAGTGGAGTGATGGAGTAGTGGGGTCATGTGTGGGTGATT
This sequence comes from Papaver armeniacum, assembly GCA_023531295.1. Classification (NCBI taxonomy): domain Eukaryota; kingdom Viridiplantae; phylum Streptophyta; class Magnoliopsida; order Ranunculales; family Papaveraceae; genus Papaver; species Papaver armeniacum. Next base: position 116,089 of record JAJJWW010016747.1, read on the forward strand.
GTCACACGATCACGCCTTTGCCCACTTCCCTTATCATCGTTAACCGTCCATGCCTCCTGACACGTTCTTGTAATGGCGTGTTGCACGCTGCACGCTGTAAACCGCCATACCAATACCCAGTAAGTATCCCCCAGTTTGTGACATACTTGATGTCTCGAATGAGCGGATCATGGGACCCACCGCAGGAAATAGCATACGGTGCTAAGTTAAATAACTAAGTTATTTAAGAAATTGATATTCATGAAATATCGTGTGTACTCGATGCATGTGATGCATCGAAAACAATCAATACGTATGAAGCATCGCTGTTTTAAAGCTTAACCGAATAAGTCGCGGATTAAGCGTCTTAAAATAGCATCATGTCCAATTATCTTCGAGTGATCGTTTGGAGGCCGCATGGGCGAGCCATCCCCTGGTCGATCATTCCATGTGGAAGAGTGGCGGACGATAATCATCAAGGTGCTTTATTGGCCGCTTAACCCTTTTCCTAGGCTGTCCGACCAAGCTGGTAATGTTGGACAGACGAGATGATCTACGACACATATTTGCGACCGTTGATGGAATTTTGGGGTTTTTAAGAGATGTGCAAGCATCACTCTTTGGCTTGACCGAATTCACGCATGGCATTATTTTTGGTGGGACCGACCGGGCATGCGTGTAGACGACCTGCCGGTGTACGTTTCCATGCCGCTTTGTCTCAGGAAGGTGCGATCTAGGCCACTCAACTTGTCGGGCAAAGATGAGTGGTCGTAATCGATTTGCGATAGAAATCCGTTGCCGCAAAGGATTAGAGGCCAATCGACATGCCACCTTTAGGCGTGCGTTTCGAGGCGCCTGGCCATGGTCTACTTTGGCCGGACGGTCACACGCACAGGGGTGATCACGTTAATGTTCTCAGGACCTTTTGAGTATATATCTACGCCCTCCGTTTAGGCTGGCGAAGATGGATGGACGTGATCGAACTACGACAGATGTACATTGCCGTAAACCTTAATTAGGGTTTTGAAATAGTCACGTACACACAACTTGGGCAAAACGAATTGGCAAGCTGCGCTTCTACTTTGGGGCCCACGTTGGGCTGACGGTGAACATATGTGCACCTTCCAATTGGTCCTAGGCGCGATCTAAGCCATCCAATTATGCTAGCTAAGTTGGATGGTTGTGATCGATTTAAGACACTAGTGGAACTTCCGCGACCCTTTAAAGAATCACGCCAACCATGTTTCGAGCAAACGTTCATTGCTCCATGGCATTGCCGTGAGAAAGCCGATAGGGTAGGTGAAAAGTGGGCCCGCCAACGTGTGCATTAGCGTTTCCCTGACCATCCAAGGGATGATCTGATCCGTACAACTAGGTTGGCTAAGTTGGATGGTTGCGATGGTTTTAAGACTGCCCCGGACAGTCTATGCTCGTTCGAGCTTCTCCAAGCAGCGCGACCACCTTACTCTGGGATGGCATTTGACGGCGCTGGAGAGGTGTGTTTGATGTTCGACCGGCTAGGGCATAAGTGGGCCCGCCGGTGGTCATCATGACAATCGCCTATTCCTGCCAGGGTTTGGCTAGGCTTGATAAATTATGCGGCCAACTTGTGTGGCCGCGATCGTTTCTGAGACTGATATGGACAGTCTAGATTTCCCTTAAGGAAATTATGGATGCTCGATCGGGATAACCAAAGCGCGTCGATGCGAGACTATCTTTGTCAGAGAGTGATTCAGCATGTGTGGGTACTTCGTGCATGTCTCAATATTGGCACGGAGATTTATGCTAATCTGCTTAGAGTGAACACTCAGTCGTCATGTCATGCAAATAATGAGAGTTCGGCTGAGAACACAGCATGGAAAATACTAGGCAAATCATGCATTAATTATTAATGCTGGTAAAATTCACAGAATATTTGGGATTGTTGTTGCACGCACCATTCTGGGTGAATTTTATGTATTTATTGAATTGCTTCAAATAAAGTGAAGAGGTTTTCTGCACTCTTCCACTTCTTAAACGACCTTTCCCTTTGCAGGGTGACAACGCCTAAAATACTGGTTTTACAATTTTAGCCCTGAACTAAAATCCACCATCAACATTAAGTCCCCTGCCTAGCACGTAATGGTTGCACTATTACAGGTAGGCATTAAATGGTGACAAATAAAGATAAAACTAAAGGGTATATTATTTATATGTCCCTACTTTTGACACCCAATAAATATATCCTTATTCAAAAATAAATATGTCCCTACTTTTTTATAACCTTATCCATTTAATATTAGATTACCTTAATACCCTCACCCATATAATGTTTTTCTTTATTTCAAAATGGAACAAATTTATTCCTCTACCACTTCACCACCACTACTAGCACCACCACCGCCAACATTCAACTACCATTCCACCACCACCGTTCAACAACCACCACCTACCAACCGCCACCACCACTAATACCACCACTCCTTAAGCACCACCATTACACCACCACCAGTCCTCCACCACCACTAGTCTGTTACCGCCACCACCACTAGTTCGTCGCCGCCGCCACCACCAGTACCGCCTCCGCCACCACCACCACCATCGTCGTCGCCGCCACCGCCACCGCCGCCACCACTGGTTCATATATTTTTGTATCAACAACAGTAGTTGATCTAAATAAAAATAGAACTAACAGTAGAAGTTGATCTAGTTTAGGGGATCAACAACGATAGTTGATCCAAAAAAAAAAGATCAACAATGAAAGTTGATCCATGTAAAATTGGATCAACAATGAAAGTTGATCCATGTAAAATGGAGTGAACTTGGCGTGAGTTGAACACGCATCATCTGACATGGAGTCAGTCATGCTACCATTGCACCACAAGTTCGACATTGGAAGAAATTTACATGATTTAAACTACAAGCATGATTATACTTATCCAAGGAAATATCGTCAACAATAGGATTTGAAAAGATCAACAACAATAGTTGATCCCATAAAAAATTGGGTCAACAACAGGAGTTGATCCAATAGATGGATCAACAATAGTAGTTGATCCCATAAAAAATTGGATCAACAACAGGAGTTGATCCAATAGATGGATCAACAACCGTAGTTGATCCCATAAAAAATTGGATTAACAGCAACAATTGATCCCGTAAAAACATATAAACAACAACAATTGATCATCACCTGTAGCTTCATAAACAACAACAACTTCATCTCCTTCATTGCAGTAGCCACCAACATCATCTTCTGATTGCTATATTTCAGCCGCAACAAACACCAATGCAACACAGATTTACAACATACCAAGCAACATTTGTCACTGCCCTAACATTCATCTAATTTTGAATCTGCATCTGCACAACAGACCCATTCTTCCACCATCTACTACATCCTCAACTTAAAATTCACATTCCTTGATATTGACAGTACTGCTGCAAAAGTCTCTAAACGAAGTCAAGGAACACAATCCATAACCGAAGAAATAAATTGCAAATATATGATGAAGATTATGATCACAAAAACAAAAACAAAAATATGGGCAGTACCATTCATAAGCAATAAGCAATTGAGCATATAGAGAGAAAGAGGAGTTGCAAAAGCTAATCCTAAAAATAAAGTCGAACCTTACCAGTTTTAGAATCAACAAATCTGGAGCTCAAATCACTGAGTTCAAATCTCTAACTCAAAATCCACTTGCAATTGAATCCAAAATCGAAATTACCAAAAATTTAAAACCAAAAACTTAAACCGATCTCTGAATCTGTATGAAATCAAAAGCAAATCGATCTCTGAATCTGTATGAAATCAGTTGAAATCAAAAAAGCAAATCGTGATAGATCTGTTGATACTAGTGGTCGTGCTAGTTGTGGTGGCGATCAAATCCTATTTTCTGCTTCAAATGACTGCAGCCTCCTCATCTTTAATCTCAGTTCAGAAATAGCTTCATCTTCCCGATCTCTTCACAGTTCATCACACAAAGAAACCAAAGAAAACCAGATCTCTCGATCGCCATGAATCTGATGGTGGTGGTGATGGGAATGATGAAGATGGTGGCGGTGAGAGCGACGCATGCGATGGAGATTTATCTCCTGGTTTTGTTAGATAGAAATAAAGAAGAAGATGAATCCGTGTGGGTGTGAATGGGGAGGAAGGTTAAACACGGAATTACTAGTATTAAGTTTTTAATGAAAATTTCAATTATGCCATCAAGGACATTTATAAAGTCTGTTAGGGATATTTGTGAAGGCCCTTTAGAAGTAGGGACAATAATTCAATTTCCACTAAAACTTATGAGACAAAGTTATATATTACCAGGAGAGATGGTTCGTCCTGTCCTTGGAGCATGTCACGTTCAAGAGGCGTCCAGGTAAGCGTTCCCCTAGCATGATGTCGGTTTATGTCATAATCCTCGACTCTGATGTGGATGAGCCCTATCATGAGGAAGAGAACGTTGATGCAGTTTCCGGAAGGAATGTTGAAGCAGTTTCTGAAGCGAACGTCGAAGCGGATCCTGGAGAGAGCGTTGAAGCAGCTTCTGAAGCGAACGTCGAGGCAGATCCTGAAGAGAGCGTTGAAGCAGCTTCTGGAGCGAACGTCGACGCGGATCCCAGAGTGAGCGTTGAAGCAGCTTCTGGAGCGAACGTCGAAGCGGATCCCGGAGAGAGCGTTGAAGAATCTTCTGGAGCGAACGTCGACGCGGGTCCCGGAGAAAGCGTTGAAGCAGCTTATGGAGCGAACGACGAAGCAGGTCCCGGAGAGAGTGCTGAAACGCCTTCTTCTGGAGAGAGAGCTGAAACGCCTTCTTTTGGAGAGAGCGTTGAAACGTCTTCTTCTGGAAAGAGAGATGAAACGCCTTTTTCTGGAGAGAGCGTTGAAACGCCTTCTTTTGGAGAGAGAGCTGAAACGCCTTCGTCTGGAGATAGTGTTGAAACGCCTTCTTCTAGAGTGCGTTGAAGCGGCTTCTTCTTCAATTTGATTTCCCCTTGCGAATTACATGCTTCTTGATTGACCATCTCTCTTGTGTTGAAGAAGTTCTTGACTGACGGCGAAGGAATTTCATGCTGAGCCTCAGTCCCCAAGCGTGATTTATATGGTTCTATCTTGTATGGTCGGTGGGTTTACCATAAAGATATCGCCATCTCGCCTCTGTGACTCTATTACTTCTCCATGGGAAAATAAAATATGCAGAAGTTCGGATTACCCCTGTCCGTAGCAGTTGTTTCTATGGTGAAGCTCGGGCTGGTATCAACAAACGAGCAATAACGGTTCTTGGTAGCGGATGTGATCAGAAAAGACTGGCAGGGAGATGCGTGATAGGTACGGGCACGAAGTTGGCAGTCTTCATATAGTGGTAGAGCTTGTCTCATTATTATAGGAAGAAGCTAATGATGGAGCCGATAGATTCCTTGATGTTGCCTCATGGAACGGAAAAGAGAGAGACAGTCCCCTACCCATGAATATCCACTGAGCTTTCGATTTGATATATGTTGTCACGCTGGGTTCATGAATCCGTCTTTACATCTGCGTTGCGTTTCATAGACGTCCAGGAATATCGCTGGTCTTTAACAATACGTCTGATCTCTTGAGTATATCATCGTCTTTGGACATCTTGGAATCCTGATGATAGCGTGCTTGCGTCTTTCTAAATTCAGCATCTTTGAGATGGGCAGTGCTGAGCAGTCTCCAGTCACACTCCTTTGTCATTATCATCTTTGGATCGTGTCTTTGAGGAGTAGGGAAGTTCCTTTACGCGAATGACTTAACTAATAGGATCTGCAAATATGATGAAGCTCTTTTCATGGAGAATCTGTATGTACCTCTTAAGTCTCAGGTGCAATCTCCTTTGGTAACGCAACTGCTTCTTCTACGGGAGATGAAATTCTGAAAGCGTCTCTCATTGATGGTGCAGACATCGCTATCTTCTTAAGGCTGCTCCCTTGAGGTGTCGTCTCCAGTAGATCTGAAGATGTCCCGGGCTCGCTCTCGTCCGGGCTGACATAATAGGTGAACCCTTTATGATGATTTGGAGATGACAATATTCGTTGAATCTTCCGAAACGCTTCTTTTCCCATGAAGCTTTGGAGTTCCTTCACAATTCGCGGAAGCGGCATCGTGAGGATAGCTTGGATTTTGGATGGGTCCACTATGATTCCCTCAGCAGTCACCTGGAATCCCAGAAATTTTCTTGAAGAAACGCCGAAAGCGCATTTCAAAGGATTCATCTTCAACATGTATTCACGGCATTCGAACACTTGTCGTAAGACTCCTGTGTGGGCCTCCCGAGATTTCGATTTGACTACTATATCATCCACGTAGTCTTCAACTTGCTTATGCATCATTTCGTGGAAGATTTCCGTCATAGCGCGTTGATACGTTGCACCGGCATTCTTTAAACCAAATGGCATCACAGTATAATAAAAATTTCCGAAAGGAGTTCGAAAAGTTTTCTTACTCGCATCATGCTCATACATCCTTATCTGATTATAGCCGTTATATCCAACCATGAAGGAGAACACGCCGTGTCCTCTGGTGGAATCCACTAACATGTTGATGTTAGGGAGAGGAAAATCATCTTTGGGGGCAAAATCTGTTCAAGTCTCTGAAATCCAAGCAGCACATGATCTCGTGTCTGAACTTCCTCGGAGACTGTTTAATTGGCTTGGATACAATTATGACATGTAGATGATGGGTGACCAACTTTTCATCTAAACCGGGCATTTCTTCATACGTCCAAGCGAATATGTCCTGGTACTCTTTGAGAAGTTCCACGAGCTTCGTGCGTTCATCTGTACACAAGGTTGAGTTGGTGGAGATAGGCCTAAGAGATTCCTCATTCCTGATATTACGATTTCGAGCTCATCAGTCGTGGAGTTGGTGTCGTCTTGCAGCTGTCGTGGAGCATCCAGAACCTCTTCCCGTGGCTCATCGTTTTTGTAGCATTCCACTGGGCGGAGAGACTGGGCAACAGTCTCCCTTGCTAATTGCTAATAGCGGTGTCGGTACACAATTTTCCCTTTCTGATCACGTCTCGCCATAAAAGTTCGCTCCCTCTTAGTGTGAACGTGGGTCGCGGCTTCACCGGATGAAGAAGAACGCCTTGTCAGCAAAGATGCATCGTGGGGCTTAGCCCTCAATGATGCAAGTCGGTCCTCCTCCTGGATTGACGCCCACGTGGGGAGTGGGATGCAATGAACTTTGTCTGATTCTTCGCGCGGAGCTTTTTCTTGGTTCAAACAATTCCACTCCACATATTGGTGCGTAAGGAGACAATGACGCAGGAATACAAACGACTTCTTTATTCAGCATAGTCTTCAGGCATTGGTGATACGTCGAGGGAACGATCCTATTGTCATGAATCCATGGTCTCCACAGTATCATATGGTATTCCGGCTCCTTTTTTATGAATTTGAATTTCACCTTTGATTGGACGGGCCCTACAGATAAATTCAAATTTACATACTCGTACGTGTTGGTTTGGTTTCCTTCAAAGTCTATCATCGTGGTAGGCTGTCACACGATCTTGCTTGGGCGAACCTTGGCCGTCCTGAGTGTCTTGAGAGTAATCACATTCGAAGATGCTCCCGTGTCGATGAGGGCCCTCTTGAACTCTGAATCCTTGATAGGTGCAGTAACGTATAGGGCCCGGTTGTGACCTTCTTCCGCCATCATGTCTTCGTCTGTAAATGTAACATTATTCACAGACATCTCTGGTATTTTTGAGGCTTCTGGACGCAAAGGAGTGGAATGCACATCCAGCAGTATCTGGTTGATTGCAGCAAACGTCTCCGCCCGCTGATTCTTCGAGAGGTGTAAAAGTTTGCATAAACTTTCAACTAGAGAAGCCGCTTCCTGATCCACCGGCCTCTGGTTCATAGTGAAACTATTGACTTGAGGAGGATCGTTGCAAGGATCAGTCCCCAGTGTAGAAATATCTGTGACATGAGAACTGCTCATATCTGATGTCATCTTCATGAGGAGATCGAGTATGTCGTTTATCGCTTCTTTGATCAGGTCCATGTTCTTCGTGCGAATCTCCTGCACCCCGTGCTAATTCGATCAATGTTGGGATTCTTCTTGTTACTCCATCAGATACACCGTTGGAAAGGGGGGTATCTCCATTAGAGGAACCTCGACCGGGATTTGGAGTTGTTGGGGCAGCCCTAAGACCAACCATTTTGAAATCAGCCAAATGGGATTGGGTATTGAAGAAATTGACTTCACAACCGAGAGTTTAATCTCCTACTGTGGTCGCCAATTGTTTATGGGTGAAAACTGTTTCTACTGGTTTTGGTAAATTTGGGTGTGTGTGGATGAGAAACGAATCTAAACCCTAAACAAATGCACTGCACGGGAGTGCTTTTGATTCGAGAGATCAATCTATACAATTCTGTCCTAAACCAAGAAATGGTCGTTCCAGACTTGCTTCGGTCACAAAGTGAATGAGATGGGGTTGATCTTAGGGAGGGAATCAAAAAAGGTGTTGAGATTGTGAAGGTGTTGGCTGTTTATGACTTGTATCAAAATGTTGAACTGGCTTGCACAATGTAAGCTATCAGTTCTGGATGTTTTCTGGATACGTGACAACACTTGGTTTTCTATGTGTTGTTTGAAGATAGGTCGAAGAACCAATTTATACAAGTCATTGAGCGCAACCCTTCATCTCGTAGGAAGTGGAGGAAATGGAGTGATGGAGTAGTGGGGTCGTGTGTCGGTGATTGTCACACGATCACGCCTCTTCCCAATTCCCTCATCATCGTCAACCGTCCATGCCTCCTGACACGTTCTTGTAATAGCGCGTTGCACGCTGCATGCTGTAAACCGCCAGACCAATACCCCAGTAAGTATCCCCCAGTTTGTGACATGCTTGATGTCTCGAATGAGCGTATTATGGGACCCACCGCAGGAAAATCATACGGTGCTAAGTTAAATAACTAAGTTATTTAAGAAATTGATATTCATGAAATATCGTGTGTACTCGATGCATGTGATGCATCTAAAACAATCAATACGTATGAAGCATCGCTCTTTTAAAGCTTAACCGAATAAGTCGCGGATTAAGCGTCTTAAAATAGCATCATGTCCAACCATCTTCGAGTGATCGTTTGGAGGCCGCATGGGCGAGCCATCCCCTGGTCGATCATTCCATGTGGAAGAGTGGCGGATGATAATCATCAAGGTGCTTTATTGGCCGCTTAACCCTTATCCTAGGTTGTCCGACCAAGCTGGTAAAGTTGGATGGACGAGATGATCTACGACACATATTTGCGACCGTTGATGGAATTTTGGGGTTTTTAAGAGGTGCGCAAGCATCACTCTTTGGCTTGACCGAATTCACGCATGGCGTTATTTTTGGTGGGACCGACCGGGCATGCGTGTAGACGGCCTGCCGGTGTACGTTTCCAAGCCACTTTGTCTCATGAAGGTGCGATCTAGGCCACTTAACTTGTCCGGCAAAGATGAGTGGTCGTGATCGATTTGCGATAGAAATCCGTTGCCGCAAAGGATTAGAGGCCGCGCGACATGCCACCTTTGGGCGTGCGTTTCGAGGCGCCTGGCCATGGTCTACTTTGGCCGGCCGGTCACACGCACAGGTGGGCCCACGGTGATCACGTTAATGTTCTCAGGACCTTTTGAGTATATATCTACGCCCTCCGTTTAGGCTGGTGAAGATGGATGGACGTGATCGAACTGCGACAGATGTACATTGCCGTAAACCCTAATTAGGGTTTTGAAATAGTCACGTACACGCAACTTGGGCCAAACGAATTGGCAAGCTGCGCTTCTACTTTGGGGAGGTTGATCATGTGGGGCCCACGTTGGGCTGAAGGTGAACATATGTGCACCTTCCCAATGGTCCTAGGCACGATCTAAGCCATCCAATTATGCTGGCTAAGTTGGATGGTTGTGATCGATTTAAGACACTAGTGGAACTTCCACGACCCTTTAAAGCATCACGCCAACCATGTTTCGAGTAAACGTTCATTGCTCCATGGCATTGCCGTGAGAAAGCCGATCGGGTAGGTGAAAAGTGGGCCCGCCAACGTGTGCATTAATGTATCCCTGACCATCCATGGGATGATCTAATCCGTCCAACTAGGTTGGCGAAGTTGGACGGTTGCGATGGTTTTAAGACTGCCCCGGACAGTCTATGCTCGTTCGAGCTTCTCCAAGCATCGCGACCACCTTACTCTGGAATGACATTTGACGGCGCTGGAGAGGTGTGTGTGATGTTCGACCAGCTAGGGTATAAGTGGGCCCTCCGGTGGTCATCACGACAATCGCCTATTCCTGCCAGGGTTTGGCTAGGCTTGATAAATCATGCGGCCAACTTGTTTGGCCGCGATCGTTTCTGAGACTGATATGGACAGTCTAGATTTCCCTTAAGGAAATTATGGATGCTCGATTGGGCTAACCAAAGCGCGTCAATGCGAGACTCTCTTTGTCAGAGAGTGATATAGCCTGTGTGGGTACTTCGTGCATGTCTCAATATTGGCACGGAGATTCATGCTACTCTGCTGAGAGTGAACACTCAGTCGTCATGTCATGCAAATAATGAGAGTTCGGCTGAGAACACAACACAGAAAATACTAGGAAAATAATGCATTAATTATTAATGCTGGTAAAATTCACAGAATATTTGGGATTGTTGTTGCACGCACCATTCTGGGTGAATTTTGTGTATTTATTGAATTGCTTCAAATAAAGTGAAGAGGTTTTCTGCACTCTGCCACTTCTTAAACGACCTTTCCCTTTGCAGGGTGACAGCGCCTAAAATACTGGTTTTTACAATTTTAGTCATGAACTAAAATCCACCATCAACAGCTAAATAACAGGAGCGTCAATGCAAACCTTTTCATACAACCAACTAAGGAACTTGGTTTGCATCTCGACTTCCTCCATTGCAACCCCATCAGCTTCACAGTTCTCGCAATAATCCCAACATTTAGCATACATAGTATTAAAATCTAAATAGAATAACCCATTGTCCACATACAAACAAAACACAGCCAACCAATACCTGTAATAAACATCGGGACCTTCTGGATTATGCCGAAAAATTACCCACCGACGTATCTGTATCCACTGAATATGGCTCACCCGAACCGTCTTTTCATCAAGCAGAGAACCCACATCGCTGAATTCATGTTCATCCTTTAAGAAGGGCTCCAAATTTGCTTTGTGACCTCCTTGATCAGCATTTTTCATGTGCACCATGGCAAATCTAACGCATTCATCCATTTCAGTCGACTTCGTAATTGACCCTTCAATGTATCTGCTGTTATTTGGGATGTTTTTTCACTACTTCATTACCCCGATTCAGTATGTACGTGTAAATTTCAGTACAAAAATAAACAAAAATAAAGGAAAAAATGGTAAAATAGCAATTCACCTTTCGAATGGGTAAATCCATCGATACCTAACAGTTCCACAAACTAAGGCCTCATCAGCCAAATGAACCATGTTGTGCACGCTTATATCGAAAAATCCAACCAAGAAATACTTTTCGAGCACACACATGGCCTCTGCAATCATCCACTTAGCCTGGTTCAGATACTCTCTGCTAACCACCTTTGAGCACAAAATTCTAAAATACAAACTGACTTGTTGAAGCGCAGTACGCAAGTCTTTCTCTCCTGGAAAGGCATGTTGAAGCAGAACAGGTAATAAGTACCCCATAATCATATGGTAGTCATGTGACTTCAAGCTTCTCAAATTCTATTGCTCCATATTTAGATTGTTACTTATATTCGACGAAAAGCCTCTGGGAACTTTCAGATCTTTAAGAATGTGACAAAAATCAGTTTTCTCCGGTTTGCTCAAAAAAAAAATAGCGGAACCATCTCTACTCCTTTCTTTGTTTTCTTCTCTTTCCACTCTCCACAGTTTAGTTATTCTCCTTCAATTTGTCACGATGATTCTATGCAACAATAGCCTTATTATCCTTATCAAAAATATTGTAGATAATATTTTCCATGACGTTCTTTTCCGTGTGCATCACGTCGACACAATGCCGTATAGTAAAGGCACAATACGACTCAAGTTCCCAAAGAATACACTTCTTGAAGAAAGCACGTGTGACAATCTCAGAATCACCTTCCTCTTCATCAGACTGATATCTCTTTTGTTTACCTATCTTGCGGACCACTAACTGACCAGGTTCGTAATGAACATCGGCGAAATTCTCAAGCGACTGCGCTCCTGTTAGTCTCAGCGGTGCACTTTTATGCTCCTGTGTCTCTAATCCCAAAAGTGTCACATACCTAAATGGGTACCTTGACTTAAGGAATATACGATAGTTAGTGTACACAATCTTGCTGCCGTAACCTAGATGAGTACTTCGGGTTTCGTCTGCGCAGCAAACACACGCACAGTAGCCATGAGGGGTACATCCACTTAAAACACCTTGAGAAGGCAAGTCATGAATCCCAAAGTTTTTTTAGCGTGTTGACTAGTGGCCGCAAAAAACATCAATGTCTTGACCCGGTGACTTACGCCCAGGTATCAACAGAGTCATCATTTGGAATTTAGACTTCATACACATAGAATGCGGAAGATTATAAACCACAAGGATCACAGGCCAACAACTCCAACTCAAAGTCTTTACACCATGAGGATTAAACCCATATGTTGATATTCCAAGCCAAACATTTCTTCCTTTCGCGGCAAACAATGGAAACTTCATTTTCATTTGTGCCCACTGAGATGAATCGATTAGATGACGCATATATTCAGATGAAACTTGCGCTCGATCGTGCCATAACATTATATCTGATATCCAAGGTAGAAAATACATTTTCTTTAGTTTTTTGTCTACATGAAGTATCTCAGCACTTTGCAAGGTTCATTTGTCACTACAAGACCATCTTTGTTAGCTTTCAACTTAAACCTTGGAGTTTTGCATACCGGACACTCTATTAAATCCTCATTCTCGTCGTAATACAAAATAAAATTATTATCACAAGCATGAATAGCCTTTGCTTTCATCCCCAGATCCTTAAGCATTGACTTCATAGCATCATAGTTTTTGGGAAAATTGTTAGGTTTCAGAAGCCACTCTCTTAACGAATCCAACAAACTGTGTCAGAAATTTTATAAGTTTTCTTCACATTATCCAGTGCTACCATAGCAGAGAGGATTGTGAGATTGTCTTCACATGAAGGGTACAACTTCTATGCCGCTAACGATTTGTACTTATTATAACGTTTCTCGATATCTGGATCTTCTAAGGGTGATTTTCCAATTTGTGTTCCATCATGGTCATGATGAATACCAAAGGAAGAGTCAATAAAATCATTCAAATTCAAACAATCTGATTGCTTATCAGGCATTTCTTCGACTACTGCCTTCCCCTAGAACGACTTTTTGAAGCACCATCCGCTCTCTCACCATATAACCTCCAGGTGGTGTATGTCTTGTCGACACCATGCTCATACATATGGGTCCTAACCAGCGAGAATCCATGTCGATGTCTATTTTCACACTTCCTACACGGGCAAGAACACGTCTTTGCACAAGTACCATTTGCCATTGCAAAACCAATGAATTTTCTAACCCCTTGTCTGTATTCTGGGCTATAATTATCTGTTATATGCATCCAAGATTTATCCACAAAATTTGTCATCCTACAAACAAGTAGAATACTATGTCTTAGTAACTTAAGTTTATCAACTAAACCTAAAAATGTCAATCAACATACTACAGTAGAATACAATTCACAAAAACATCTATAATTCTCAACTCCTAAAACTAATTAACCCCATATGTTGAAAAACTGTCGATTAAGAAAACCATAAAAAAAATACCTTAATTAGCTGAAGAAAACCCAGGAGAATCGATAGATTCAGAAATCTTAATGAAACTCAATACTTCTGTGATAATCGATTTAAGCTTAAATCTTTGTTGAAATCGACGAGTCACAGAAGAATCGTTTGAATCAATTTTGTTGATGAAGTTTCCGGTAATTGAATCTCAAATTGAATCTGATGAATTTTCCAGTGAAATCGATGGCGGCTGCAGGGATAAACTAAGAATTCGGTGAGATATGAAATAAATGGAGGTGAAAGATAAGATGTAGTAATGTCTCAACCGTTTTTATCTATCAACGCATTAAGTTGTTTATCTACCTCCTAACCGATTCTTATTCTAATTTGCAGACATATTAAATGAAAAACTAATTTCAGATGATTTTGATTTTGATTTTGTTTTCGGATTTTAGTTTTGTTTTCTGATATTCGGTAATTAAAATGAAGAGTTATAATGGGAAAAAAATGTTGGTGAAAAAAGCCAGAATCTTCGGGAGGTTGTGTAGCCCTTGAGTGTGAGAAGAAATTGGGAGATGATAGTAGTAATAGAGGTGATAGTAGTAGTAAAGGAGGGTAACAAGGTAACTTTGCAATTTAAGTTGAGGATAGGAAGGTAATTACGCACAACCCTCCTGAAACTCTGTAACAGATAACAATTATTGCAACGATTATCCAACGTTACAAAGTTACCAACGTCGATACGACGTTACTTAAAAAAAATCCGTTACAAAATCGGGCGTTACAAAATCCTTGATTTCGTGTAGTGTGAACTCCTCTCTGAAAACCAATATGTTGTGTTCGGTTGGTTAGGTCAGTTGGAAAAAAAATTCCCCAACCGAAATCTTGTATAGAACAACTAATGCTGAGTTTGGTTGGTTCGCAATTTCTTTTTTGCTAACCGAACCCTTCTCTGAAAACCAATATGTTGAGTTCAGTTGGTTAGGTTAGTTGGAAAAAATTTCTCCTAACCAAACTCTCGTTTAGAACAACAAACACTGAGTTCGGTTTGTTCGCAAAAAAAAAAGATTTGCTAACCGAACCCCTTTCTGAAAACCAATATGTTGAGTTTGGTTTATTCAAGAATTTTTTTCCTAACCGAACTTCACTCTGAGAACTCTTATGTTGAGTTCATTTTAGTCGAAAATTTATGTTGGAAACCGAACATTACTCTCTATACTCTAGAATAAAAGTTCGGTTTCCTGTCTCGGAACTCAATAGCCGAACAAAGCAAAAACTCCATTAAAGCAAATTTCAGCTACGAGTCTTCGGAAAAATTATCCGAACTGCATTTCTAGATAAGTTCGGCTACCTGTTCTTTAGATATTGTAGCCGAACTTGTTTGACCTAGCCGAAACCTACTTAATCTTTTTTCATTTTTGACCAATTCAAGCAACATTAACGGATACTTAAGGAGATGAAGGTTTTGATTTGGAGGAGCTATCATCACTCGAGTCACTCATTTCATATTCACTCATTTCAGAAAATGTCTTTTCTCCGTCTTCTTCTTCCTATAAAAAACCAATTTATTAATTTAACCTCACTAATCACTAATTAAGTTAACTTAATCATTTAACTAACCGCTACACTAATTAATAATTACATTAACTAATCATTATATAAACTAAATTAGGAAGGGTAATTTTGGCATTAATATAAATATTTAGATAAGGGATGGCTTAGATTTACTTTAAAATGTCTTGCCCAAAATAAAATCATAGTAACGCAAAAAATACCATGGTCCCAAAAAATTGTTCATAACAAACGAGTTGTGCTTTGTAGTTGCAGGAAATCCCACACTACACCCCTCACTATATTTTGTAGATCTAAATCTTATTAATCATCTAAATTTCAAATATAAGTGCTAAAAATGTAAAATGGACACAAGGATTTTTTACGTGGTTCGATCAATGTGATCTACATCCACGATTCTTCACTATGATTTTTGAGGTTACATTTGAATTACATTGAGAATCTCCATTAATGGATATTTTCTAGAGCTCTAGATCTAATTATTTGGGGGAGAAGATGATAAAGAAAATAAAGTCTTTCTCTCTCTAAAAATATCTCTCTCTCCTAAAATAATATCTCTCTCCTAAAAAAATGTCTCTCTCTCTCCTACCAAAATTATTCTCCCCTTTCTCTCTCTCCTGCTCTCTTCCTTATATAGGATATTACATAGTGGGTGACAGCTCATATTCTCGTGAGCTCTTTGATAATTTCGCTGGCTCTTGCTACCTTCTCGCGAACTCTTCATACCTTTTCTCGTATTTCTGTTGGTGTGTAAATGCATTACGTTATTTTTGATGTTAGTCTGCGACGGTTTCGCAGTGTTGCTAATGACAATATCGCGAATACGTTGTTGTTGCGATATTCTGATCCTACATCTTGCCTCTTTTTTCTTGAATATTGCTTGAAGAGCGATCGTTAAGAAAAAATCTGTTGTTGTAGTATCTTTGGTATTTGTTCTTTGAAGGAACGAGCGAAAGAATCTTTGGACTTGAAAAGTACGTACTTGCCTCTATTCTTTTGCGAAGTTCCGGAGCTTTGTGAAGTGAATAAGAAATATTATCTCTTGAAGTATGCGAAGTATGAAGTATCCTTGAAGAAGTATAAGAAGTACTCAATCCTCGAAATATATAAGAAGTATGAAGTATCCTTTGAGAAGTATAAGAAGTACTTAATCCTCTAAATATAAGAAGTATTGCGAATCCATTATGCGAAACTCTCGATCCATGTTCTTTGCCTCATGCTATGCTCTATTCTTTCGCGAAGTTCCGAAATTTTGCGAAGTGAATAAGAAGTATTAATCCTTGAAGTATAAGAAGTATTGCCTCTGTTCATGCGAAATTATTATTCCATTTTTGGTGAGGATTCTTGTTGTTCACTGGTGAGTATCTTCTTTGGAAGTGATTCTTGCGGAGAAGATAAAGAACATAAAATTTTTTCTTGGTTATCCATAATTGCCTCTGTTCTTTATCTTTGAAGGTAGAATCTTTAAGAAAATGTTGGATGAGGGAGTTGTATCTTCATTCTCATTTTGCCTCTGCCTCATGCTTTGTGCTCATGCGATAGTATAATCTCTTCAAGTTGCTTATAATTTTGCGAAATAACCACATTTCGCAAACTAATCACATTCTGAGAAATTATGACTCATTTTCTGCGAAATTATGAATAATACCTTGAGAGATTCCAAATAATATCGCTGAGAGATTGAATAACACTCTTGAGAGATTATAAATAGTTCTCTTTGAGAGATTCTGGATAATTCTCAGTAAAATTTTGTAAAATACTTGTGCGAGTATAATGCTTATGTAATGATTATGTTATGAAATGTGTATGCAATGGTTATGCCATGAAATGCTTATGCAATGCTTTCATGAGATGCGATTATGATGCTTGTATGATGAGAATGCTTATCTACTGCAATGTATAGCTAATGTTTGTGTTACTTAGCTCATTTCGCCGTTCTAAAATTGATGTAGCTTTAAATCACTTCCATTCTTCATTTCTCTGATTTTGTCGTTAATATATGCATTCTTCTTCACGTATTTATTGTTTCTCGCAAGCTCTTACGCCTGCCTCATTTTTCTTGCCTCTGTTATTTGTATGCAAATGGAAGATTAAGCATAATCTTGTAAATATTTCTGCTGAATTTGTCATTGCGACAAGATCGCAGGACGTCTCTACATTTTCATGCAGAAACCCATTGATCCTGCCTTATCTATCTTGTGTGGTCTTATTTTGCCTTCCTAGTTAAAGGTCTTATTTTGCCACCCCTCATTGCGACAATATGACAGGCCTAAGTATCCTTGCGAACATAAAGCCCCATGACATTGTCGTCTTGCGACAAAATCGCGGGGACGTCGTTACACTTTCATGTAAAGACCCATTGATCTTGTCTTATCTTTTCTTAGTATTATTGCCTCTGCAGGATGTTTCATTTGCGACAATATGACAGGCCTAAATATTCTTGCGAACATAAAGCCCCATGACATTGCCGTCTTGCGACGAAATCGCAAGACGTCCGTACACTTTCGTGTAAAGACCCATTGATCTCGTCTTACCCTCGCGTTAGTATTATTGCCTCTGCAGGATCATTGCACAAATATGACAGGCCTAAATTTTCTTGCGAAAATAAAGCCCCATGATATTTGCGTCTGTTTTGACACTCTCCCTAATGGAGGGTGTCGCCCTTATCATCTCCATGGTTGCCCCTTCAAGGAGGCGTACATCGGCCATACAAGGCTAGCTCCTCCCATCCGGTCTTAACAACAACCAGTTGTTTTCGCAGCCTCTTATCCCTTATACCTATAGGGTTTATGGTTACAAGGCTGCACCCTAAGTGGAGTTTTCTTGGGCGAGTGCGGCATGCGCCAAGACTTGTCAAGAGTGGTAAGGAAGTTCCATGCTCCCCGCACTCTTGACTCAACCGTGTACCTCGGCGCCTTGATCATACGCTGACTCCTTGAAAGAGACCCTCGGTCGCCCAACCAGGGTATAACCTACATATATAGTTGGGAATCCAAGGTACCTCCTCCGGATAGGCTTTCATGGGCCCCAAATCTGCATGACCCAGATTTCAGGAGCGGTGTAACCTTCCACCTGAGCCATGTTAAGAGATACCCCCTTATATGACGCACTTTAGGTCTTACATTTGCCTCTTACGAAATATAATTCGCGAACTAGGGTGTACGCCATAAAGGTTCGTCCCATTCATTCAATCATTCATTTTTGTCAATTCTTTCATTCATCCTTTCATTCATTTCTTCATTCCTGTCACTTCCTTCACTTATTCTTTCATTTCTGTCATTTCTTTCATTCATTCTTATAATAGCATATCATTTGCGGTTTGTTGCTGTTGTTGTCTCTTGCGAAGTATATGATTGGCTTGCGAAGCTAGCATCCTTGAAATGTATAAAGGTCGCACAAAATATAATTATCTCGCAGCAAAAAGAAGTGTGAGAGATGGGATTTGAATCCTTGATCTGCCTCTTATATATTCTCGCATCATACCAACTGTTCTAACCCTCTCTTGCGAAAGAATCAAAGACTTCGCGAACTTAACATCTGCGAAGGGACACCCTCTGCGAAGGGCAAACTGTGCGAACCTTACCACAACAACATGAACAGAAGCTCGCACAGACGGTTGAGAGAGAAGCTAAGAAAGTCGATGCCACGAGTTCGATTCTCATCTTTTTCATTTTTTGTCATCTTTTTTCTTGAATACAAGTCACGTATTAGAATTCTGCGATCACTTCGCACACAGTGAACTAGCACAGTTGGCCACCAGTACAGAGAATGGGTCTGAAGACGCGGGTTCAAATCCTCCCAGTCGCAAGATTTTTTTTTATTTTT
Organism: Papaver armeniacum; assembly: GCA_023531295.1. Taxonomy (NCBI): domain Eukaryota; kingdom Viridiplantae; phylum Streptophyta; class Magnoliopsida; order Ranunculales; family Papaveraceae; genus Papaver; species Papaver armeniacum. Next base: position 135,214 of record JAJJWW010016747.1, read on the forward strand.
TTTTTATTTTTTTTTTTTTACCCTGGACTTCATTTCTCTTCATTTTTCATTGCTCTTCTGCGAAGTAAACTGCGAAGTAACTTGCGAAGTGGGCTTGTCTTCTGCCTCTCTTTCCTTCGTGATTATTGCTTTGAACTGATTGGCTGACGAGGTAAGTACCTTGAATGTTCGCTGATGGTGATACTTCGTGTATCATGGATTCGTCTCAGTGATGCCCGGGTGAGATAAACTTTGAATTTTCTTCTTCACGCTGGTATTTGGGGAAGTAGTAAACATATTTGCGAAGTGAAGTAACATCTGGGAAGTGTTTATCCTTGCCGTAAATGTTCATAAGATGAACATCTGCCCAAGAATGAGTTATTGAGAAGTTTGGAGTGAAATCTCGCTGCTTCCATGAATGAATGTACGTTAAACTTCTTTGCTGGTTGCTGACTTCGCAGAAATATTTCTTCCTTAGTTGCCTCATCCTCCCTTCGTTTTTCATATTTCTTCGCAGTAGCTTGCGATCAAGTAAGTATTTTTACTTTATCTTTGTGGTTGATCCTCTGGCTTTGACTGAGATGTTGATTTTTTAGTTCTTTTTCGCAATAGATTAATGATAAAGAAAGGGGGAATTACAACACTTTATCTATTTGTTTGTTCTCGGCTATTTGTTGTTGTGTATGTATTTTCTTAAACTTTATTTGTCGTTGTTTGATTTTCACTGTTGAGTTTGCTCTCGTCTTCCTTGGCACTTGTAGTTCGGACTTTGTTGTTTGATATTCATTCGTCCGTCTTACGAGTCATATAATCATTTGTCTTGTATCTCTTGAACTTGAACTGATCTAAAGAGATGGACTTCGCTAGGTTCTGCATAATCATTTGTCTTGTATCTCTTGAACTTGAACTGATCTAAAGAAATGGACTTCGCTAGGTTCTACATCCTTTCGTTCGCGTGTAGCTTCATCTTTTCTCCTGTAACTATACTTTGCTGCAAGCAAACTACCATTCAAAGAAGAACTAAGAAAGTTGTTACCCAGCGAAGATTTAAATATATTCTATACTTTGGTACAAGTAAACTACTATCCAATCAAGTTCTGGTGGTTTTAAATTTCAAAACGAAATTCGTTTTATATCATGATTTTTAAAGAATAGTCAATTTTTTGATTAAGAACAGGCTGTGTTTTGGATTTCAAGCATTTTTAGTGAACATAGGATCTGGTGATATCAAAACACTTGCAAAAGTAGACCAAATCATCATAGAAAAAACAAGAAAAGGAGTACTTATCTTTTTAATTTCTGATATTTGAGTGGCCACGAAGAGATGATGCCATATGAACTTATGCAATGAAGGTTTGTTTATTGTTTGGTAAGCTTTAAACGATGAGACTGGGATTGGCTTCCTTCTTCGTTGGTATAATAATCTCGCAAGCACTATTCGCAGAGCCATGGAATAGCTTCACTGAACCCTAAACATGAGACAGCTTCGCAGGAGTATAGGTCAGATAACTCACTAGCTTTTCTTCCTCTTCGCAAGGTCTATTATTATGGGTTTGTTGAGAACTCTTTTTATTTTTGGTCTAAAATGATCTCTTCTCGCTATTGATGGTTGATAATAACTTCTCACTGATAACTGACGATGAAGTTGTGATTACTGCACTTCTACTTCGTGTAAACTGTTCTCTTCGCGTGAGCTATTAACTTCGCAGGCGTTGAGTATTTTCAAACTGATATTTATCTTAACTTAGAATTAGCTGATTGCATTGAACTTAATTGTCGCGAACTTCTTGGCATTGTAATGATAATTCTTTTGTCTACATCTGTAAGTCTTTGTTCATTTCTTTCATTTGTTCGCCTTTTTCTTTCCCTCACGTCTGGAAAATGTTCCACCTTGCTTTGCTAGCTCATCACCCTGCCGGTATCTTCGCTTGAAAAACTTTGATCTTCTCGATTCTTTCATTTTCTTTTCCTGTTCTTCTTAGCAGGTCTACTTGCTCTTCTCTCCTCCTGAACTACTAAGATGTGTTTGTTGTTTGAAGATGCATAAAACTCCAGAAATTTCCATTTCTGCTTTTAAAGCTCATAGATTCCGTAAAATATCTCATTATCAGTAACCAATTTCTCTGAAATTTCTTGGACCAACAAGTATGGTCCCTGTTTCTAGCGCCAATATGTAGTTGCAGGAAATCCCACACTACACCCCTCACTATATTTTGTAGATCTAAATCTTATTAATCATCTAAATTTCAAATATAAGTGCTAAAAATGTAAAATGGACACAAGGATTTTTTACGTGGTTCGATCAATGTGATCTACATCCACGATTCTTCACTATGATTTTTGAGGTTACATTTGAATTACATTGAGAATCTCCATTAATGGATATTTTCTAGAGCTCTAGATCTAATTATTTGGGGGAGAAGATGATAAAGAAAATAAAGTTTTCCTCTAAAAATATCTCTCTCTCCTAAAATAATATCTCTCTCCTAAAAAATGTCTCTCTCTCTCCTACCAAAATTATTCTCCCCTTTCTCTCTCCTGCTCTCTTCCTTATATAGGATATTACATAGTGGGTGACAGCTCATATTCTCGTGAGCTCTTTGATAATTTGGCTGGCTCTTGCTACCTTCTCGCGAACTCTTCATACCTTTTCTCGTATTTCTGCTGGTGTCGTCTGTTACGTTATTTTTGATGTTAGTCTGCGACGGTTTCGCAGTGTTGCTAATGACAATATCGCGAATACGTTGTTGTTGCGATATTCTGATCCTACATGCTTTACAGCCCATCCGATCCCAAATGAAACGGGTGCCCCAGTTACCTGAACAAGGCACTTTCTGATAAATTGTGATCCTAATTACCTAAACAAGACGGCTTGTTAGGGGTGAAAATTTGGATTCGTTCGTTGTTCATACTCATAATTGTTGTAAGTTTTGGAAGGTCATCTGAATACCTTTTCCGACAGATAGTATAACTCTTTTGAATATCATAGGCTTTTAAATGGAACGCAATTCAAGACTCGGGATGTAATATGAAATGTCATTTATACTCTCTCTATATATACTAGGTATCAGTATGGCTTGTTTTTACATTTCATAAATTTTTTGAAGGTTCATGCCGATCCATTTGTGTTTTTTTATTCACACATGGTAGGTTTATGTCAATCCTTACTTGGATATGTAATCATTAAATTAAAATTTGGATAATTTTGAATAGTTGCTCCAACAAAAAAAAAACTTTCAAAAATCTAAAAAGAATCTAAATAAAAAAAAGTTTTACTTATTTCCCATCCCCACTTACCCTAAATCCCATCCCAACTACACAAACTATTTTTTCTTTAACTCCTTCTAGGTTGGGTAAACAAAACTCACCCAATTTTATTTATATCTTCATCTTCTACCACATCTTCCTTCAACCCTGATTCAAAAGAAAAAAAGTCTTCCTTCAACCCATCTCTCGAATTTAATTCGAAAGTAATCCACTACTAACCTCTGTAATTGATGCCATTACCACCGTGACATCTTACACATTACCATCACTACTATTATTATGTCTCTGTATTGCTCTAATGTAATGTATTATTCTAGGGATCTAAATATAGTTTCACTGATCTAACTTTCACTGATCTAATAGTGGTACGAGAGGAGTGAGAACCATAACCAACCCTAGAATCGGGGTTTAACTATTTCTTTCTTTATTAGACTTCCCAAATTGATTCACGGAACATGTTAACTGAACTAGAATAGAGATGCTAAGGGAACACATGATTAGGATCTCACTGTAATCAATTATCCCAATTTTAATAATCTTAAATCAATTAAAAAAAATCGCATTATGTAACGAATGATTATTTTAATGGATGATGTAAAAATAAATTGCACTTTGTATTGTTCTACTGGATTATTTCTGTCCAAGATATTGTATTATGTAACGAATTAAAAAAAGAAATCGCAATTGAATCTTCAAACCTAATAAAAACGAATTAAAAAATAAAAAAATTCCAACCTGATTAATTTGGTGGTTAACCGGAGGAGTGAGTATTGTTTACCCAATTTAAAAGAAGTCATATAAAATTTGTTTGTAAAGATGGGATGGGAATTAGGAAAAGAGGGGATGGGAAATAGGTAAAACCTAAAAAAAAAATGGCTACTAATTATTGTTCTACAAATTATGACTAAGTAAATAATAGCATGAACAATGTAAAAACCATCAATAATAATAGTACAGTAGCTTCTAGCTAACAACTCCCGACTCTTGCTGCATGTGTTAACTCCGTTAGTGAGAAGGTGTGAAAGAAGCCAATTTCTGCCACCCACCTTTTTTTTTCGAGTAAACTAAAAAGCAACCTAATGAATAATAGATTAAGCAAGATTAATAAAGGATTTAAGATATCCTTACATGTAAAGCTAAATTTATACGTCTTTGACCCGTCCATGATTTTCCAGCATCTGGACAAATAACCCGAGGGTTGAGCCTACATATTAGCCGGACTACGACCCAGGTGTTTAGTTAGTCGGTCATATCAGTCTGGGCTTACAGGCCCGACCATTAGGAATATGTTAAATTTAGGAAACCAAATAATCAGTGTTAAATTATCCGGTTAGCTATGATTAGGTTATGATGTATTTAAGATATTCGAATACTAAATATTAGTATTTAGGATATTAGTTGAACATGTTAGAGAACTGCTCGGTCGAACTCGCAAGCGTTGCTATCTCAAGTTTGTTTGTCAATGTTTTTAGAGCATTGCTCGGTCGAACTCGCATGCGTTGCTATCTCAAGCATGTTTGTCAATGTTTGTGATCAAAACTATAAGTCTTGATTTTATCCTATTTAGCTAAAGGTCTCGGACTAGGTGTTTGTAGATGAAAATGGTTTCTGCTGATTTCAGTAATTTTGGGTGTACGGGTGAGAAACAATTTAAACCCTATACAATGTACTGCAAGGGATTACTTTAGATTCGAGAGATCAATCTGTACAAGTCCGGCCTAAACCAAGAAATGGTCGTTCCAGACTTGCTTCGGTCACAAAGTGAAGGAGAATGGGTTGGTTTTGGGGAGGGAAGCAAGGAAAGCGATGAGACCAGAATAGTTGATTCTGGAAGAGTAGTTGTGTTACTACGACTTGTATCAGAAAAGTGGGAAGGCTAACAAATGGTAAGCTAGCAAGTATTTTCTCGAGTGTTGTGTATTCCCGAATGAACTTGTTGTTCTGTGGAAATAGGTAAGACCTATTTATACAAGTCGAAGTGAAACGTACCCTGGTCTCATTAAGGAATGGAAAAATGGGTAAGTAAATGGGAGGAGGTGGTAATCGTATGCATGGAATTTGATGTTCCATAAAACCGTTAACGCGTGGAATTGATGTTCCATAAAAAGAACGTTTCACCATTAACTCCCTGTATTTACTAACCGCCTCATCCTTATGACACTTCCTTATGACGGGCGTAGTGTACGCCGCACGTTGTAAACTGCCAAACCAATACCCAAAGAGGATCCCCCAGTTTGTGATATGTGTTGATGTCTCGAATGTTTTTGTGGAAAACATGTAGCATAGGGTTGTTGCCTGGCAAGTCGAGCTCGGGAGACTTGGTAGCTTGGTGACCTTCGACGGTCGAGATTTTGTATCTTAAGAGGAAAGGTAGCCGTTTGATCTTTGCACGCTTTCATTCGTTGGTGGCCGCATAGGGAAGGCCCGCATGGTGGCGCGGCTAGGTTAGCATGCCATTGGCATGGCATGGTGGCGCGGCTAGGTTGGCATGCCATTGGCGTGGCATGGAGGCGCGACTAGGTTGGCATGCCGTTGGCATGGCGTGGTTTGGCGTGTCCAAACTTAGGTTTTCGGGCTAAAGGTTACCATGCGTCGTCTGGTAACCTTGGAGGGCTAGGATTTGCTCCTGGGATTGAAGAGAGAGGGTTTGGTAAGCCGTTGGCACATGGTGCGGCTAGCATGGCTAGGGCCGAGGCAAGGTGTGGCTTGGATTGGCATGTGGGGCCAAGGGTTTGGCAAGCCGTTGGCACATGGTGCGGCTAGCATGGCTAGGTGCGGTTTGTCTTGGCATGTGGGGCCAAGGGTCTGGCAAGCCGTTGGCACATGGTGCGGCTAGTACGGCTAGGTGTGGTTTGGCTTGGCATGTGGGGCCAAGGGTTTGGAAAGCCGTTGGCACATGGTGCGGCTAGCATGGCTAGGTGCCAAGGCAAGGTGTGGCTTGGCTTGGCATGTGGGGCCAAGGGTTTGGAAAGCCGTCGCACATGGTGCGGCTAGCATGGCTAGGTGCGGTTTGGCTTGGCATGTGGGGCCAAGGGTTTGGCAAGCCGTTGGCACATGGTGCGGCTAGCATGGCTAGGTGCCAAGGCAAGGTGTGGCTTGGCTTGGCGTGTGGGGACAAGGGTTTGGCAAGCCATTGGCACATGGTGCGGCTAGCATGGCTAGGTGCGGTTTGGCTTGGCATGTGGGTCCAGGGGTTTGGCAAGCCGTTGGCACATGGTGTGGCTAGCATGGCTAGGTTCCAAGGCAGGGTGTGGCTTTGCTTGGCATGTGGGGCCAAGGGTTTGGCAAGACGATGGCACATGGTGCGGCTAGCATGGCTAGGTGCGATTTGGCTTGGCATGAGGGGCCAAGGGTTTGCCATGGGCGCATGGCGTGGCTAGCTTGGCTAGGTTTGGCTTGGCATGTGGGGCCAAGGGTTTGCCAGGGGCGCATGGCGTGGCTATCTTGGATAGGTTTGGATTGGCATGTGGGGCCAAGGGTTTGCCACAGGCGCATGGCGTGGCTAGCTTGGCTAGGTTTGGCTTGGCATGTGGGGCCAAGGGTTTGCCATGGGCGCATGGCGTGGCTAGCTTGGCTAGGTTTGACTTGGCATGTGGGGCCAAGGGTTTGCCACGGGCGCATGGCGTGGCTAGCTTGGCTAGGTTTGGCTTGGCATGTGGGTCCAAGGGTTCGACATGGGCGCATGGCGTGGCTAGCTTGGCTAGGTGCAGTTTGGCTTGGCATGTGGGGCCACGGGTTTGCCATGGGCGCATGGCGTGGCTAGCTTGGCTAGGTTCGTGACCAAGCTAGGGTTTTGGGCCAAAGGTCGTGTGGTAACCTCGGACGGCTAGGATTTGCTCCTGGGATTGAAGGGCGAACGTTGATTGTCGCACGCCTTCGTTTTTGGTAGCCGAGTAGGGAAGGCCAGCAAGGTGGCGCGGCTAGGTTGGCATGAGGCCATGGCAAGGTGCCTTTGGCATGGCGTGGTAGGTGTGGCTGGCATGGTTTGCCATTGGCACAGGGGTGCAACTAGCATGGTTGGCATGCCTGGGCGCGGTAGGTGTGGCTGGCATGGTTTGTCATTGGCACAGGGGTGAAACTAGCATGGTTGGCATGCCTGGGCGCGGTAGGTGTGGCTGGCATGGTTTGCCATTGGCACAGGGGTGCAGCTAGCATGGTTGGCATGCCTGGGCGCGGTAGGTGTGGCTTGCATGGTTTGCCATTGGCACAGGGGTGCGGCTAGCATGGTTGGCATGCCTGGGAGCGGTAGGTGTGGCTGGCATGGTTTGCCATTGGCACAGGGGTGCGGCTAGCATGGTTGGCATGCCTTGGCGCGGTAGGTATGGCTGGCATGGTTTGTCATTGGCACATGCGGTGTGAGAATTAGGGTTTTGGCCTGTCGAAACCCTAATTAGCATTAAAAAAAAGGTACCCTGGTAATTTTCTTGCAGACAAATTAAAGGGTTCAATAAATGTGCTTGGTTTGGAAATTATTACTCAAGTTCTGCAACGTCACTGTCTGTCTAGGGTTTTACAATTTTACCCCTAAGCTAAAAACCACCATCAACATTAAGTCCCCGCTAGTTCGGAACGAGATGCCTTGTTGCGAGGTAAGCATATGATGGTGACAGACAATGACGGAATCAAGACGTAAATCATTGCAAAGATGGTCAGGAAAATCCGACTAACCTTTTTGAGAGGTGAAGAGAGTTTTTGATTCCCGTGTTGGTGGCCCTGCATAAGTTGTACTGGGGATGCAGACCGTGAAGTGGTGAGACGAAAGTTGCTGGCTTGGTCTGGCCGTACATCACCGAGGCAAAGCGGGCGCAATCTTGGAAGGCAAAGCGTAGCATATGGCTTGGCACGTGGGGCCAAGAGGTGGCGTGGTCTTAGGAAAATTTGTTGGCATTGGAAGGTTCACGGCTCGGACAGCTTGGAGAGGCAAAGCTCGTGTGGATGACTTGGAATGATAGGGCCGTGATAATGGAGCGGGCGGCCTGGCATGGTGCGGCCATGGAAAGGCTAGGTGTACACGGACGGCTAGGCGTGGTGGGGTCGCGACAAATGGAGCGGAAGGCTTAGCGTGTGGGGCCAAGGCATGGCGTGAGCGGTCTTGGGCGTGGAAATTGGTCTTTGCGGGACCGGATTCCTCTTTTCCTTTCTTGGCTCAAAATAGGAAATCCTTTCCTTGTTCAAACTCCCACGTACCATGTATATATAAAAGGAGGGTCGGCTTCTCTTTCGTTTCACGCCTATACATTTTTTTTTATCCCAGCCGTGTGGTAGCAGTAAAGCAAAGCGGACAAGCAAATCCCAGGTATGCCTTCCAATACTTCTTCTTTAACTTGTTTTCTCTTTTCTTTTGTGTTGGTGTAAACCTTAGTTGTAGGCGTACCTTTTCATGACCTTGTAGACAATGTTGGTGTGAATCCTAGCCGTAGGTATGTTTTGCACGAGCTTGTAGTAGTACTTAGGCATGAATACCATAGTAATGTTGAACGCCTCAACTCACTGTGCGAAGTAAGCTCGCGATAGTAATTGCCATCCCTTTCCCACGAAAACCTAGTTTTAGGGTTTACTCCTTGTTTTGGTGTGGCCGTGTGCATAGTTCCTATGGTGGGGCGCACCTCTTCGGTCGGACAAGAATTTTATGCTGCAGGGTACGTCCTTGAAAAAAACTAGCTCGCGTCTTGGGTGGAAAAATAATTTTCATGCACTTTCCGTAATAATTTCTCTTCGTATTGTTCCATTGTAGTTATCTCGGCGGTGAAAACAACGTAAGAGAATTTTCATTAGGATGTCAACAATTTCGGTCGTACCGAAGGATGTAGGTAATTCCAAGCCAAGCATAGATGATGAGTTCTTCACAACATCCGCTACAATTAGAAAAAATCATCCCAAGTATGTGTCGATCCTCCTGACTGGTTCGGAAAGTGAAGGAGAGGCCCGTTCGGTTCGTCCGGGTAGTGTAATAAGGTTTTGCATTCAGAGAAAAGAGTATCATGCTTCTCCCATTGACTTTAAGACCAGTGTAAGCCCGTTGCGTCCCTTTTGAGAAATGGATGCGATTCATGTTGAGCCAGGAATGTGTAAAGGCCAGCTTGACCAAGGCACAGATTATTGATCTTGTCACGGCTCCAGCAGTTCTTCAAATTAGGAAAGATATTCCAGGCTTGGTTACTTTTATTTCCAAATGGTGTCCAGGACACTCATACAACTATATGCAGGTGGGGTGAAATGACCATCTCCTTAGAGAGCATGGTTGTATTGCTGAACCTTCCCGTAATTGGAAACCTTGATATTAGGTTGTCTGTGGATGAAGAAGAAATGCATGCCGCCCTGGTTGCGAAATCAAAGGGATTCAATCGGAAAGGAAACGAGATGAAGTGCTTTTATGACCGGTGGGTGTCTCGGTGGTTTCTGATGAGTTGGAGTCGAATCAGAAGAATGGTACACTTTATGCTGCGGCGTTCTTGGCTCTTTGGTTATCCAGAGATATTTTTGATGACGGCTCCGGTAAGAAGGAGATAAGGCAGAAACTTATCAAGTTTGCTATAAAATTGGCAAAAGGCGTCGTTCTCCCTATTGGCGGTTTGTTTCTTGGTTCTCTGTACGCACACTTGGATCAGCTAGTCTCGGATATGTGTACTTCATATGGCTATATGAAAGTGGATTCGTACATTCATGCCGCCTTTCTTCAGGCGTGGCTGTGGGAGCACTTCGAGAAGTATGCCCCAAAACCGTTGGCTGTACTTACCGAGTCTTGGGGTGGCTCCTGGATACTGCGCTGGTCGAATAGGCGTCCAAAGATTGGCTCGACCCTGGTTGGATTTCTTGACAACTCGTACACGGTTAATTTTCGTACATGGGCTCCGGTGCATGCGTCTATAACTCAGATCAGTACCTTTGATCCTGTTCTGAACATGTCTTTGTCTTCTGATAAAGAGGATCTGAGTGTTGGAGAGATGTTGTTCATGCGAAGCTACACGCCCGGTCATGTACCGTCTTTCTTTCGAGGATCTTGCAAAGTGATCTCTTACAACATTGATAGGGCGGCTCGGCATATGGGTTTTGACCAAGGGGTCCCACTCGTTCGTCAGCCGGTTGTTCCAGAAATCACGTTGTCCACTGTTCTCGAAGCTAGTGTTCTTGCATCGGGTCAAAGTCTCCCTCTTCTGCTTGCGGAATGAAATCCGTCAACAACCTCTAAATATAACATATTTTGGCAGGATGAGTTTCTTGCTATCCATGGATTCGTGAATGATGTGGTAGAAAATCGTTGCGGTAAGCCTTCTCCTGCGATTTTAGCGGAACATCCATTGCTGAGGGATCCCAAGCGAAAATCCGTTAGCCCGAATGCAGATAGTCCCCAAGTGAAGGAGCGAAGATCTAAAATCCGTGCTGGCGGTTTTCAGTCGGATCCGATGGCTCTCCTGACTTTTATCTCTTCCAATATGCGAGTACGTATAATTTTCTTCCTGATTCAGTCGGATTGCGTATATCTTTGTCTCATTTCTGAATGCCTGTTCTTGTGCCTTGCCTAGGGTCTTAGCAGCGTGAACGCCTTCACTAAACTTGCACGTAGTCAAAAAACTGCACCTCTTGAGACGGAAAGCAGCGATGTTGAGCCTACCCATGGAGAAGGGGAATCCGAGAAGGATGAAAGCTCAGAGTCCAGAGATGGCGAGAGTAGTTCTTCCAATAGCAGTGCTGAATCTTCCTCTAGTCGGTCTGAAAGCGAATCAGTGAGTCTTCTCCATGTTCTTCTTCTTCCTTCCTTATTCCTCTCCCTTTTTTTTTTTTTTGAAAAAAGAGTGTCTAAGCCATGATATCATAGAGCGAAGCCGGTTCTGAAGATGAACTTGAGATGGAAACTGGTGGTGACACGGCTTTGTCTCCATCCATGTCATCCAAGCCTGGTGGCTTTGAAACAGAGGCCGATCGAGATGGAAGCGTTGTTGTAACTCAGACAGCGGAGATTGCTCACGTGAATGTTGGCGCAATTGTTGTTAGGAATCCTTCGCCAATTCATCGATGCGATCGCAGCGCCACCTTTGTTCCTCCATACCTGGTTCCTTATCCGGATCAAGTGTTGATTAGGGGATTTAGCGTGCCAGCTAAACATGAGGCGTTATATACCAAGATATGGGAAAGCTACGGTCATATTGCCACGACCAAGAAAATTACTAGCCGATACGCTTTGGTCAAGCGTGTGGAGTAAGCCTTGTCTTCAATTGACGACATGTGCAACGTGACTGGTCATACGGTTTCTGAGGACGTAATCTCGAGCTGGAGGTTCCACATGACATGTGCATAAATTTCGAGTTCAATGCTCCTTGGTTCGTCGATGGTTTCTCCGAGGTTGAAAAGTTGCTAGCCCAAACAGTGGAAGGTCCTTCCGCAGACATGGTGAAGAAGCAGGAAGCGGAATTCAAAAGATTGTGCAAGCAGCTGAAGTTGAAAAGGGTGGCTCTCCAGAGCACGAGGGAGGCTTTTGCTAAGAGGATCAAGCCGTTGTTGAAAAACTTTCCTTGAATACATTTCTGTCTTCTGAACTTCTTTATTTTATATTTTTTTTGAAAGGCAAATGGAAGCGCCTGGTTTATGGCTTTGATTTTCTGGATTTTTGGGGTTGACAGATAAATGTTACCTTGATGGTTTTGGATTATTCTTTTGGAATGAATTGTTTAGGAAATAATGTTGTCTTGGTTATGATTGAAAGTGTTGCAAGCATCCAAGGGAAACCATGGAACCGTGCGTTTGGTAGATGACATGGGATGAAACATAACATGACTATCGGTTTTTTCATTCTCATGGAAACTTGAAATAGCAAACCACGTATCTTGTCTATGTAAGACTTACTTGGTTTCTCAGTTCTCCTAATGAAAAGGGGACCTTCTAGGTGTAATACTGAGTTTAATGGGAAGCGCCGTCGTGATCATAGAAAGTCCCCAGTCGTTACTGAGTTACCTTGCTGATTCTCGGGCGGACCGTTTGCTTCAATTTTCTGGGAAGTCCCCAGTCATCCCTTGTCGTGTCATGACTGATAACCGAGCTGTCTGGTAACTGAGTCGTCGATCCTTGAGCGGATCGCCTGCTTCTACCATCTTGATGTCTTGGTCGAAGCATGAGATCGATGGTCGAAGATTGACATTGTAACCGAAAGATCAATTTCCCACTGTGGTCGCCAATTGTTTGTAGGTGAAAATGGTTTCTACTATTTGAGTAATTTTGGGTGTCTTAGGTGAGAAGCAATTTAAACCCTAAACAATGTACTTGCAAGGGAGTCTTGTATAAGTCCGGCCTAAACCAAGAAATGGCCGTTCCGGACTTGCTTCGGTCACAAAGTGAAGGAGAATGGGTTGGTTTTGGGGAGGGAAGCAAGGAAAGCGATGAGACCAGAATAGTTGATTCTGGAAGAGTAGTTGTGTTACTACGACTTGTATCAGAAAAGTGGGAAGGCTAACAAATGGTAAGCTAGCAAGTATTTTCTAAGTGTTATGTATTCCCCAAATGAACTTGTTATTCTGTGGAAATAGGTAAGACCTATTTATACAAGTCGAAGTGAAAAGTACCCTGGTCTCATTAAGGAATGGAAAAATGGGTAAGTAAATGGGAGGAGGTGGTAACCGTATGCATGGAATTTGATGTTCCATAAAATCGTTAACGCATGGAATTGATATTCCATAAAAAAACATTAACGTATTGAATTGATGTCCCATGAACGTTTCACTTTTAACTCCCTGTATTTACTAACCGCCTCACCCTTATGACACCTCTGTATGACGGGCGTAGTGTACGCCGCACGCTGTAAACCGCCAAACCAATAACCAAAGAGGATCCCCCAGTTTGTGATATGTGTTGATGTCTCGAATGTTTTTGTGGAAAACATGTAGGATAGGGTTGTTGCCTGGAAATTCAAGCTCAGGAGACTTAGTAGCTTGGTGACCTTCGACGGTCGAGATTTTGTATCTTAAAAGGAAAGGTAGCCGTTTGATCTTTACACGCTTTCATTCGTTGGTTGTCGCATAGGGAAGGCCAGCATGGTGGCGCGGCTAGGTTAGCATGCCATTGGCATGGCATGGTGGCGCGGCTAGGTTGGCATGCCATTGGCGTGGCATGGAGGCGCGACTAGGTTGGCATGTCGTTGGCATGGCGTGGTTTAGCGTGGCCAAACTTAGGTTTTTGGGCTACAGGTTACCATGCGTCGTCTGGTAACCTTGGAGGGCTAGGATTTGCTCCTGGGATTGAAGGGGGACCATCGATTGTCGCACGCCTTCGTTTTAGTAGCCGCGTAGGGAAGGCCATCATGGTGGCGCGGCTAGGTGCGTTTGGCATGTGGGGCCAAGGGTTTGGTAAGCCGTTGGCACATGGTGCGGCTAGCATGGCTAGGGCCGAGGCAAGGTGTGGTTTGGCTTGGAATGTGGGGCCAAGGGTTTGGCAAGCCGTTGGCACATGGTGCGGCTAGCATGGCTAGGTGCGGTTTGTCTTGGCATGTGGGGCCAAGGGTCTGGCAAGCCGTTGGCACATGGTGCATCTAGTATGGCTAGGTGTGGTTTGGCTTGGCATGTGGGGCCAAGGGTTTGGCAAGCCGTTGGCACATGGTGCGGCTAGCATGGCTAGGTGCCAAGGCAAGGTGTGGCTTGGCTTGGCATTTGGGGCCAAGGGTTTGGCAAGACGTTGGCACATGGTGCGGCTAGCATGGCTAGGTGCGGTTTGGGTTGGCATGTGGGGCCAAGGGTTTGGCAAGCCGTTGGCACATGGTACGGCTAGCATGGCTAGGTGCTAAGGCAAGGTGTGGCTTGGCTTGGCGTGTAGGGACAAGGGTTTGGCAAGACGTTGGCACATGGTGCGGCTAGCATGGCTAGGTGCGGTTTGGATTGGCATGTGGGGCCAGGGGTTTGGCAAGTCGTCGGCACATGGTGCGGCTAGCATGGCTAGGTGCCAAGGCAAGGTGTGGCTTGGCTTGGCATGTGGGTCCAAGGGTTTGGCAAGTCGTTGGCACATGGTGCGGCTAGCATGGCTAGGTGCGATTTGGCTTGGCATGTGGGGCCAAGGGTTTGCCATGGGCGCATGGCGTGGCTAGCTTGGCTAGGTTTGGCTTGGCATGTGGGACCAAGGGTTTGCCATGGGCGCATGGCGTGGCTAGCTTGGCTAGGTTTGGCTTGGCATGTGGGGCCAAGGGTTTGCCATGGGCGCATGGCGCGGCTAGCTTGGCTAGGTTTGGATTGGCATGTGGGGCCAAGGGTTTGCCACGGGCGCATGGCGTGGCTAGCTTGGCTTGGTTTGGCTTGGCATGTGGGGCCAATGGTTTGCCATGGGCGCATGGCGTGGCTAGCTTGGCTAGGTTTGGCTTGGCATGTGGGGCCTAGGGTTTGCCACGGGCGCATGGCGTGGCTAGCTTGGCTAGGTTTGGCTTGGCATGTGGGGCCAAGGGTTTGCCATGGGCGCATGGCGTGGCTTGCTTGGCTAGGTTCGTGACCAAGCTAGGGTTTTGGGCCAAAGGTCGTGTGGTAACCTCGGACGGCTAGGATTTTCTCCTGGGATTGAAGGACGACCGTTTATTGTCGCACGCCTTCGTTTTTGGTAGCCGCCTAGGGAAGGCCAGCAAGGTGGCGCAGCTAGGTTGGCATGAGGCCATGGCAAGGTGCGTTTGGCATGTCGCGGTAGGTGTGGCTGGCATGGTTTGCCATTGGCACATGGGTGCAGCTAGCATGGTTGGCATGCCTGGGCGCGGTAGGTGTGGCTGGCATGGTTTGCCATTGGCACAGGGGTGCAGCTAACATGGTTGGCATGCCTGGGCGCGGTAGGTGTAGCTGGCATGGTTTTCCATTGGCACATGCGGTGTGAGAATTAGGGTTTTGGCCTGTCGAAACCCTAATTAGCATTAAAAAAATAGGTACCCTGGTAATTTTCTTGCAGACAAATTAAAGGGTTCAATAAATGTGCTTGGTTTGGACATTATTACTCAAGTTATGCGACGTCACTGTCTGACTAGGGTTTTACGATTTTACCCCTAAGCTAAAAACCACCATCAACACTAGGATAGAAACTGCAGTTGAGCTCAAGACTCCATGGCAATCATCATACAAGACGAATGACTACTCAAGGAACTGGTGGAACTTCATCGACTAAAAGGTATGTGGAGACTTGAACTTATCTGTCACTCAAAAGTCTATTTACTCTATCTCCTATTCTTGAGACAAAAGTCGTTTTGATATATAGACTTTCATTATACACATTTGCTATTTCGAGCCGAGTTTAACTCGCCTATCTATTTCTCGAAATATGTGTTGGTAAGCTTTCGCTTTAGCCAAATTCATCTTTACCTAGTGACGAATGTCATGTTATGTTTCAATCACTTTGAAAATTGATCTGACGAAAAATGGTCTGTGAATAACTGTAGACACCCCAATTTTGCAAATGCCGCAGCAAAATCGTATCCGAAGTAGTCGTACCGAAAATGGGTTTAGTGACGAGCTCAATCTAAATTTGGTCATTGTTCGAAATTAGTCAAGCCCAGAAACAATACACACACAAGCTAACTGGTCACCATCCTATCCCCCTTGTTGTCCATCAAATGAATCCTACACCAAGCCCACTAGTACCCAAGGTCTTGTCCATTTCCTATGTACAAAAAGTAAGTTGGTCATCCACCAAACACGTTGGATCAAAAATGAATCCACTTAGTCCGAGCAATTTTGAAGATCCACTGATTAGTACCGAATGCCATCCGCCTAGTCCATTTAGATTAGCCGACCACCCAACTGAAATGAGTAAAAATGTTGACACCCTATTTAGCTTGGGTACATTAATTAAATACCCCTTGTTTTGACAGCCAACAAATATACCCTTATACATCAATAAATATACCCCTATCATTTAAAATTTTTTATCCCTTAATAAATAGATTACCTTAATACCCTCATTTATATAATTTTTTTTTTATATTTCAAAATACAATTTTTTTTTCTCTATCAACATCACCGCCACCATTCCACCACCACCAGCACCGCCACCGCCACCGCCACCACCACTCCGCCACCGCCACCACTCCACCACCGTCAGCACTACGCCGCCACCACCACTCCGCCACCGCCACCACTCCACCACCGTCAGCACTACGCCGCCACCACCACTCCACCACTCTGCCGCCACCACCACCACCACCGCCACTGCCGTCGCCACCACCGCCGCCGCCGCCGCAACACACCACCTCCGCCATACACCACCGCCACCACCACCGCCGCCGCCGCCGCCGTCAATATTAGGTGCCAACAACTGAAGTTGATCCAAAAAATCAAAAGTTCAAAAATATTTGTCAAATTTGGTTGTTGATTCCCTAAAACTAAGGTCAATTTCTATTGTTGATACACAAATATTGGTTGTTGATTCCATTTTTCCATTGTTGATACACAAACATTGGTTGTTGATTCCATTTTTCCATTGTTGATACACAAACATTGGTTGTTGACTCCCTAAACTAAGGTCAATTTCTATTGTTGATACACAAATATTTATTGTTAACTCCTTACACTAAGATCAATTTCTATTTTTGATACACAAACATTGGTTGTTCATTCCATTTTTCTATTGTTGATACACAAACACTAGTTGTTGATTCCATTTTTCTATTGTTGATACACATACACTGGTTGTTGATCCAGACTCAATTTCATTATCTCAGCACCACCAGTTTACAGCTTCAACTCCATATCCTGCAATACCAGACCACAAGTACCAGTTGCATTATAAAACTTAGCAGCAATAACTACCCTAACCATTTATGGCATAAATGGAATCAACAACAATAGTTGATTCCGTTTATGGCATCCCAGTCCCACCATTCTCAATCTCCAACTTCTGAAAATCACTCTCGAATTTCAAATCTCATTGAATTTATTAAGAAGCCGTTTGGCTAAAGCATGAAATTCATGACTATAAGGTTGTACAGTAATGCAGTTTCGAACGTTAACTTAACATCTGAAGCAAATTCGTATAAACATTTCTTAAGCTTGTCTTCCACAGTACCAAGACCCACCGGGTTATAATCATGAATCATCAATTTAATTGGATCAACCGGTCCGTTAAAGATGTAAAACCCCAAATTATCTTTCATCGTCACATTTTTTCTTCATTTGTACCATATTTCTTCTTCATATTCCCACCGCCACTGGCAGATCTTGAAATTTGTCGTGATTCAATATGACTGTGTAATTCCTAACTTGGTGAAGCTAGTCAGAAACAAATCTTCCCTAACCTGATTCAGATCTTGAAATTTGCCGTGATTCTACTATATCGTTGGTGTGGATAGACGATTTAGCTTTGTTCCCAAGTCTTTCCATGTTAACAAAATTCAAGGATTAAATGACATATTTTGCAATTATAGTAAATGAAATAAAATAATTCTTAAAATTTTTATTTAAATATTATTACATGAAACTAGTTGGAAGCCTAACAAGCTAAGCTCCAACGACATACTATTACATTAATTGAACAGGTTGTTGTGCTAACCTACCAGCGAGCCTCATGGAGAAAATTTGTCAATTTAGAAATAATATTTAGGTTTTTAATGTGAGCTGTCCGATCAAAGACAATTATTCCTAGGGTGATGGTTAATGGAAAAACAATATAAATTGGGAGCTAGTTTTGGGGGATGGGGCAAAAAATTTGGGAAGAACTCTAAGGGAAAAATTCTGAAATAATAATTTTTAGGGTGTCAGTGGAGTCTCAGATACGATTTTGCGAAGGTATACAGTTGGATCCAAATAATCTAAGTAACATTTATGATCAATTGGCAAAAACAGGTAGCATCTCCCAAGCTTTAAGTCTTTAATTGTTTTACATCGATTAATTGTCTTCAGACTCTTCACGCGGATTATATTCTGAGTCAATACAGCTAATGAAATTTGATTGCTTGGAGTACTATGTAATGGTCAATATTTAATTGATTAATAATTCTTTAATTTGACCCTTTGCTTGATCGACATAAGTGAATACATGCATAATAAAGCTTGATGCAAATTAAGTATTGGTGGTGTTTGATATCAATAGGTGACCAGTGATCTGTTGAGTACGTTATTGATTAATCACTTATATTCTCTGTTTCAAGCCACGAACATTTAGTATAATCTTGGTTAATTAATTGAAAGTGGGTATATAAAGCATGCATTAGATGTTATTCGTCGGTCACATGAACTTGATCCATATCAGTTGGTTGCATGTCTTCCTTCGGGTTAGTGCATACATTTTAGTAGAGGAGAAGAAACTACTCCTCTGCGAATCGGGCGACCGCCGTTCTGACTCACCCTCCACCGATTTTCACCATTTTTGTCATCCAAATCCTCTGCATGTCCATGATTCAGATCTAAATCACCTTCTAAACTCTTGTTTTATATCATAAAAGCTTTAATCTCGGTTTTTTCATCCTTTTGTCACCCCTATTTTTAGTTTTTTCTCTCCTTAGAAATTTTGATTTCTCTTTGTAATTTTATTTAATAGTTTTGAATGTTTGATTGATATTTCTTCTTCTTTGAATTTTTTTCCCCTTTTTACAGGATTTATCCCTTACCTTCCTTCCAAGCCTGATTGGTGGGAGCTTGGGTTTTGGCAAAACACAAGAACGGAGGCTACGGTGTCTATCAGTGGTTTCTGTTGGTGTTCTTTTTAGATCGAAGGGCAAACTTCAATTGCTTAATTTGGTGTCTCTTATCAAATCCAAAGACAAATCTTTTATTAAAGAGGTTAGAATACAAGTTTCGAATTTTAAATCCTTGAAGCAATTGTCATATTCAATTCAAGAAGAATCTAGAGTTGGTGGTTTTATTCTAAATTGAAGATTAAGTAATATGATTCTCAGGAGTTAAGTCCAAATTTTACTTGTTTAAATCCCTGACACAAGTAGTCATATTATTTTCCAATAAGAAGACATAATCCCTTTCTATTCTTGAAGTCTCAGTGGGCGGGCAACATAATATAATCTCAATTAATTTTTGGATCTTTAGAATCAGAAATTTGAAGAAGTTTCATCGTATAAGAAGATAAGAAATTACTGGAGAACATCATTGTTGGTTGATTAGTTGGAGGACTTTATAATTGAAGTAATTATTATTTTTATAGTGTGAAGCCTGGTTTTCTTCAAGCTCGGAGATTAGTCTATTGTTAATTTCCAACGCCTTTATAGCCAATGTTCTTGCTGGAGCCTTTGTGAACATACCAATCAGGTCAGTTTTCTCAAAACTTGCAAATCAGCTTCCACTAATTTCTTGTTTTCAGTCTTTTTAGATTCTGCAATTTATAGTTTATCTTTTGTCTGTTTTATATTATGTTTATTTGTATTGCAAATTTCTTGTTTTTTTGGCTGCGTCTATTTAGGTCTTTTACAATGAAACTATTTGTCATGAAATGTGCGGGGATTGGGAACCCCCTCACAAAAAATCACCTTAAATACCTTCTCAAGAAGAATAACCCAGACTTCATCTTTCTGATAGAAACTAAGGCCCTTAAAGATAATATGAGTATTATTGCTAGAAATTTAAAATTTCATGATTGGTTCGTCGTTCCTAGGATAGGTCTTTCTGGTGGATTTCTCATTGCCTGGCATAATAATATCAAAGTGAAATGCATTGCTGAGTTTTTTGATATTTGTTTTTTTGAAATTCATGATTGTTTTAATAATATTTGGAATGTTGTTTGCATGCATGGGTCTCTAAATGCTTAAGAAAAAAAGTTTCAGTGGGAAAAAATAAACTTATTTTGTCGTATGAATTCTAGTTTTCCTTGGATCATAATAGGTGATTTAAATTTTATTCTTCATGTTAATGATAAGCAAGGGGGGAACATTAGCTCTAATATAATTAAATTTATTCATGATAACATTCAGTCGCTAGGGTTAATGGACCTTAGATATCAAGGCATCCCTTTTACTCGGTCTCATAATAGAGAAGGTCAGGAAAACATTAAAGAACGTATTGATAGAGTTCTAACTTCTTCTTGTTGGTCTAATCTTTTTCCTGATGCTATTGTTAGTCACCTCCCTAGAGTTGGTTCTGACCACACCCCTATTCTGTTAATTTGTAAACCTTTAAATCAACGCTCTCACAAACCTTTTAAAATTATCAAAACTTGGTTAAGTCATGAAAACTTCAGTAATCTTATAGCTAAAAATTGGAACTGTAATCTTAATGGTTCTAATGCCTATAAGCTTCAAGGAAAACTTAAAAGTCTATCTCACATTCTTACTAAATGGAACAAAACAGTCTTTGGTAACATTTTCCAAAACATTGATAACCTTAATAAGAAAATAGAATATCTTCACACTATAAACCCTTTACCAATTTTAGAAATTAAAGATACTCAGAATAAACTTGATACTTGGTATAATAGAGAGACTGATTATTGGAATCATCTTTCTAAAGATAAATTTATCAAGGATTTTGATAGGAACACTGCTTTCTTTCACCAAGCATCTAATAATAGAAGAAGAATAAATCAAATTCATACCCTTAGAGATGACTCCGGTCTTTGGATTGATAATATATCTCAGATTCATAGCATTCTAATAAAACACTTCAAAAACATAAGTACTTCCAATAATGCGCGACATCTTGATACTCTCAAAAATCTCATTTATCCTTGTATTAATGAGGATGATAATATTTTGCTCACTAAAGTTCCTGACGAAATAGAAATAAAAAACACACTTTTTAATATGAACCAATGGGGCTCTCCTGGACCGGATGGTTACCCTCCTGGTTTCTTTAAAGCTCACTGGGATATTGTTAAAAATGATATTATCAACCTTGTTCAAGATTTTTTCAAAAAGAAATACATTCTCAAAGATATGAATTATACTTATATTACTTTGATTCCTAAAGTCCCAAACCCTTCTACGCCTAGTGATTTTCTCCCTATTAGTCTTAGTAATACTACGTATAAAATTATCTCGAAAATCCTAACAAACAGATTAAAACCTTTGCTTTCTAAAATCATTTCTCAAAATCAATCTGCTTTTATTCCTGGACGTCAAATTACTGACAATATCATTGTGGCTCATGAAATCTTGCATTCCATGAAGATTTCTAAAAATAAAAATGGAAATATGGCTTTAAAAATCGATCTATCAAAAGCTTTTGACAGAATTGAATGGGACTTAATTATGCAATGTATAACCACTACTTCTTTTTCTGTTCTTTTAAATGGTGTGCCTGGTGAAAAATTTTACGTGTCTAGGGGTCTCCGTCAGGGTGACCCGCTTTCTCCATACTTATTTATAATCTGCATGGAAGTTCTTTCTAAACTTCTTTTAAAATTTGAAAATGAAAAACAAATTTCAGGGATTAAAGTTACTAAAACAGCTCCCTCTGTTTCCCATCTATTTTTCGCTGACGATTGTTTTCTATTCTCTAAAGCTAGTATGTCTGAAGCAAAAAATATTGTGAACATTCTCAATTTTTTGGGGGAAATGTCTGGGCAAGTCATTAACTTTCAAAAATCTGGGATTTACTTTACTCCTAAAATTCACAACAAGCATTGTAAAATCATTTCTAAAATTCTTAATGTTAGGAAAATCTCAAAGAATGATAAGTATCTTGGAACGCCTCTTTTTTTTTGACAAGAATAAAGTTAATAACTTTGAGCCTTTACTTAATAAATACTATGCCTCCCTTCAGGTTTGGATTGGAAAGATGTTTAATCACGCTGGCCGTACTATTTTGATTAAAACTGTGCTTAGTGCTTACCCTAACCACCAAATGCAATGTTTAGCTTTTCCTAAGCAAACTTTAGATAACTTAGATAAAATACAAAGGGATTTTTGGTGGCATAAGAAAAACAAAAAAAAATGTTATTATCCTAAAGCTTGGCCTAGTATTACCAAAGACGTTAGACAAGGAGGGCTGGGAATTAGAATACCTCACAAACATAACCTTGCTTTAATCACCAGGTTGGACTGGAGATTGATTCTTAATCAGGAACAACTTTGGGCTAAAATCCTTAAACATAAATACTTCCGAAATCATAACCTGCTAAGAAAAACAAGAAAATATAGAATTTCCTGGATTTGGTCTAGTATCAGGAAAGTTCTGGAAGTTTTAAAATCCAACAGTTTTTGGCAGGTGAATAACGGAGCAGATATAAATATCTGTTCTGATTTATGGCTCCCTAACCAGTCTGTGCCTCAAACTCCTGTTAAGAATGATGATAATATTCCTAAAAAGGTTAATGACCTGATTACCTCCAATGGAAATTGGGACATGAACATTATCTCTAATTATATAAATAACTCTGAACATAATGCTATTAACTCTATAACTATCAATCTAGATAAACCTGATAGGATAAGATGGCTTTCGACTAGATCAGGAGAACTTACTACGAAATCTTCTTATAACTTTCTTACTAAGCTTAGAATTAATAAGGATAAAGCTTTATTTTGTAAACAAATATGGGGTTTAAACATCATGCCTAAAGTTAATATGTTTTGTTGGAAAATTGTTTCTGGTGGCCTATCTTTAGGCCGTAAAATGTCTAGATATGTTAAAGATAAAAATCCTTTTTGTCTCCTCTGCAATTGTAATGCTCCTGAGGATGAAATGCATTTGTTTGTAAACTGTCCTTTTACCAAAAAAAATTGGGATTCCTTTGTTCTTAAAAACATTTATAACTATAAGTGTCAAAACGATGTTCTACATTGGTTCAATTTTTGGATGAACAACAAATTTTTTAAAGACAATCATGACAAAATTTCTTTTATTATTTGGTCTATTTGGAAATTCAGAAATCGTGTTAACTTTGATAAGATTTTGCCAGAGCCACAAAAGTTAATTGACATTATTAACTACACACACCAGAATCACTCTATCACTAGGACTGCCCCTGTTCGGAACTTATCTTTCTTTGACAAAGAAGTTTGCAATGCTTGTAATGCTAATGAAAACAGGGAATTCGATTGGTTTGTCCATTTTGATGCATCCTTTATGGAATCTGATTTCACTATGGGATATGCGATTTCTATTCTGGATAAAGAAGGAAACAGAAGGAATTGTAGAGCAGGCAGCAGTTGGGCATCCAGCCCCTTAGAAGCTGAAGCTAAAGCGGGGATAGAGGCTATTAGATGGATAACGAATATGGATCTCAACAACTGTTGCTTAATCAACGATTGCCAAATCTTGGTGAAGACTATCAATGGAGAAATAAATTCCGAAGATCAGCCTTGGAGATCTCACACTAGCATCAACAGATGCAAAATTTCTTTTAATTACTGTAATTTGGTTTCTTTTGTGTTTAAAACTAGAAAGTTTGTTAATTTTGAAGATAAACTTGCTAAAGAAGTTAGAGCTAGGAGAATTATATACTTTTCTACGGAGAATATGCCTAACTGTGAGAAATTGATTTTCTTTGGAAAAGGCTAATCTCAAATTAGATCCCATCATATGTAATGTAAACTTCCGTTTTTAATTAAATAAAAGTCTTCTTATCAAAAAAAAAAAAAAAAAAGGTTAGTGCATACTAAAATTGCTTTGGCTAGGTGTTAGCAGCAAATTGGTAAGACCACTAATTCTGGGTTTACTGTGTCGTGCAATAACCATTTGTCAGCCAATAAAACACGTTGATGCTTATATTCATGGTCCATAGTATTTTAAGTCATAATAATAATCACCATCTTCATTAATAATAATAATAAGAATAATAATAATAACACTATTTGCTTCCTTTGAGTTTTCGTTCCTTTTCCAATAATAATAATTTAATCGGGGTATCTAATATTTTTTGTATTTTGCAGGTGATAATTGAACAAAAATTGATAGTTATGCATTTATTTATTTTGTGTATTGTAATCCAAACCCTTGTATCCCACTTATAAAGTAGAGGCCGATCTTCGGATTGGACGGGTTAGGTGCCTGCACCTTCCTAACCTGTATCTTGATTCCCGGACCTTTCTCTGTAAATTGGACCAGTGTTTTTTTGGGTCCCAACTTCCTAAGTTGGGTGGCGGCTTCTTATTAATAATATTTCCACGTGATTCCCATTTCGGATATTTAGAGATCCTATCCGATTTCGACGGTATGTACAGTGGCGACTTCACTGGGGACTTGAGAATCTAACTTGAAACATAATTGGGATTTTAGGGTTTTGATTTACACTACTCGGTATTTGCACACACACACGTGCACACACCCATTTGCACATTGCATTCCATTTCGCATCGTCAGACGTCCGATTATTAGGAAAACAAGTGGCTAGTAAGCTGAACCCGTGCCTTGGGCCTTATGGGAGTTACCGGCTGAACCACCACAAGCCTTAGCCCAGTACCAAAGAAGACTAGTCTGACTACGTCTGAGGTATATTCTGCTAAGGTATCCCAAGCCTACCCAAGAGTTAGTGAAACCTTCATGCACATGCATTAATTGTAAATTGCATTCATTGTTACACAAAATCCGAGACATAAGCACCCTTGTGTTACCATATATTCTTTTGTTTCCTTGAAAACAGGAACACGAGCATAGAATCTGGAATGAATATCGATACTGGGGCATTGTTTTGGTTGCGCGAACAATTACAACAGATGTTGGATACCAAGTTCTCATAATATGAAGACACGATGGAGGCCGAGATCAAGAAGTTGACTCTCGAGGCCATTCCTGAGTCCACAGGAAAACATGTCGGGGCTGATATGGGAAATGACAAAAATAATCATAATGAAGAGGTTAAAAAGAATGAGACCACAACACGAGAAAGACAATTAGCCCAGAGGCTCAAAAATATCGAAAGGGCCTTACAGAAAATGGGTGAGGATACAATAGATACACATGGGCTATATCCTTATCCCGATATTCGTTTACCTCCTGGATTTAAATTTCCGGATATGGATAGATATGATGGAACTGGGTGCCCAAAAACCCATATTCGCATGTATGTTGGGTACTTGAAGCCACTGGGTATTAATGATGGGTTATTACTCCAATTGTTCCAAAGGAGTTTGACTGGAATGGCCTTGAAGTGGTTGATGAAGACAGACCCAAGTCTAGTTTCGAATTGGCAAGATATGGTCGATATGTTTGTGAGACGGTTTATGTTGGTCCCTGAAATTCAGTTTACTGGGAAACACTTAGAGGCGGTCAGACAAGAACCCAATGAGGCATTTACAAAATTCTTTCCACGTTGGAAGACTAAGTCATTAGAGATCGATGAGAAACTGTCCGAAGAAGAGATGGTAGATATTATAATGAATTGTTTGAACCATGAATATTGGAGCCGGCTGATATCATCTTACCATCCAACATTACACTCTTTATGGAAGGAGGGCTCACAAATTGAAAATGCATTGGACACGGGAAGAATGACCAGGTTGACCGACCCGGAGGACTCTAATATGAATAATTGCGGAAGGGCCACATTTACAGATGAAAATCAAGTGAATATTGTGCCAGTTGCATCAGTAATTGCATCACCCACATGACCATACCAGGGGCAGAGCCAGAACTTGAATCAGGGAAGATGTGGACATCCTCAGAGGAATTTTGCAGAGGAAAAGCACCCATCACCCTATCATCAAAGGGAATCCAGGGTCAATTTTGTAGCGCCCCCGAAGCTAGCAGTTGACTAATCCAAGAGATTAACTAAATAAAGAGGCACTAAGAATCTAAATCATTTACTTAAACATTCAATTAAGAAATCTTTTACAAAACTTAACCCATAAACTAGCCCCACTCTGAAATATATATATACAAGAACTTCTCTCAAATGATACATATACAATAGTCAATTAGTTTACAAACAGAATATACAACATAATAAACATAGCAGAAGTTAACTAACTAACGAAATCAACCCTTGAAGCTTTCGCTGCGCAACTCTGATCAGTCTCTGAAACTGAAAGTGGGAATGGGTGAGCACATCATCCCTAAAAGGGGTTCCCAGTAGAAATAACATTTAACTTTCAAGCAATCATTAGCATGATTTGAAAAACAATACAAGTTTTCCCAAATACTGAAAGACAACCAAATCACAGAGATAACAATCATGTATATGGAATTAACTCCTTCTTCAAACATGGTGTAATATTGAGTGTCGACCACTTCCTTACAAACTCTACTAGGTAATATTGCGTGCCAAATTCCACACCTCATAATAATATTGATTTCGACCAATTCCTTCCACATCTAGATAATATTGGTGTCGACCAATTCCTTACACACCTAATAATATATTTTGGTGTCGACCAATTCCTTACACACCAAATAACAGATGTTGGTGTCGACCAATTCCTTACACACCAACTAGCATATAAATACGAAAGTAAAATAGCTAGATATGAATGAAGGAGCGTATCCTATATACCACAGATGGAAATTCTCATTTCCCAAACAATTCATACAGGCAAACAAAGCATTACAATTCCTTAATTAAACAATGCATGAATACACAAGCAGACAATGCATGAATTTATTAAACATAAAATTTTGTAACGGAAAACAACAATCATCACAAAAGAGTTAAATGTAGATTCCCACCTCTTTTGATGACAAGCCTCGCCTACCTCGAGATCCACGATCCACTGGTACATCCTTTGAATCGATCGTTGTTAATAACTAACTGTTAATCACACAAGAACTTTAAGAATCTAGCCAAAATGGTTCACACAAGAATCATACAATTCTATCTAACGGTTCTAAGCCCATTTATGGTTCTACACCTTTTCATCATCTACCTTTAACATATCTAAGGTCTACTAATTCAATTAGGTTGATTCTATAGTCCATTAGTTAAGTCTCATGAATATCTACAACTTTGTAGAAGAAGTTACGTCGATTCAGACCATAAGAGTCCAAACATCATTTTAGGATAACTAATCCAAATCCCAAGTCCACTAAACAAACTCATTACACAAGGCCTGACCCAACTGGGTCAATCTAACGGTCACTGATGGTCAAAGGGGTCAACTAACAGTCCAAGTCCAGTCAAGGTCAAGTCCAGGGTAATCAAATCGGTTAAGGTCCACTGAGTCAACTCAGATAACAAATCGGGATCATTAAGTCAACACAGGATTGACTCGGGTCAGTTGACTAAGTCGGCTAGAATATAATCGATCAGATAATCTGACTGGGATGACTAACAGGCTTAAAACTCAATAACAGAAGTCTATACAATCATTATACATTTCATTCATTCAAATAGAATTCAATAACTCAATACAACTGTAATTTAAGCCTACCTGCAATTCAGCAGTTCCAAGCCTCTACAACAAACACTAATTGCAACTTCACTTCAGTTACATTTCACTCAACAATACCATACCATTACATAGCTCATCCACTTACTACTTCAATTCATCAACAATCCTAATATAGCTCAACATCATTATCAGTTCTACTTGTTCTTTATAATTTCACCATCAATCCACAACTTCAGCTCATACCAAATGCAATCTAGTAACCCACCTTCTCCATAACATCCAGAATAACACAACCCTCATGAACTTCCATTTCAGATTCACCACAAATAGTACTAATCCATTACATACACATTACCACTTCCAGTACATCTAAGACCACCACCATTAATATAATCCAAATCAAATACCATATCAACACCACCATCTCCATGTCCCATGTAATTCAATCCATCATTCTCATTTTAGTTCCTGCCACCATTACCATTGAACAAACATACCACATGCCATATCATCACCAGATTCAACAACATCATTTCATTGCTAAAATCATCTCATGTGTAACATTCTAGCATTCATCTAATCCAATCACACACAACCAGAACCTCCATTTCATAATAGCACCAGTTCCAACTCACATACCCCTTCATCTCAAACAACTAACCTAATATTCATCTAACAGATTCTGGATTCAATCCATAACACATCTTATTCAACGATAATTACCAATCTTCAAATATGAACTAACTTACTTATAAATTAGAAGGATTATTACCTGAGATTAAATCCCAAACTGGATTAGATGATTCATCATCTGCTTAATCTTCAACCTTGACCCTAACTCATTCAACCGATCAATACCCATCTCAAATCGTCTTTCCTAGACATCAATTTCATCATCTAATTCTTCTCTGAGCTTTTCATCAAAACCCTAATTTACCTTCTGAGAAACCCTAACTCTGATTTTTCATCAAAATAGTTATACAACATCAATCTAACCAAAACCCTTTGATTCTTTATCCATCAACAACTAGATATACTCATCAATTTCATACAAACCTAATATCGAATCTTAAAACCCTAATTCTATTTCTCTTCAATTTATCATCTCAAACAAATCTCTAACAAATTCAACTTCACAATCACATTCAACCCTTCTTGATTTAACCATCTCACTAAATTCTTAAGAATCACTCACCAACATAATCTCAATCCTCCGAATTGAAACGATGAGAAAGAAAAGGAGAGGAAGAACAAAAGAAAGAGAAGAAGAAGGAGAAAATAAGAAAAGGAATGAATTATTCTCGATTGATCCTGGTGATAAGGCCAAAGACAAATGCTAAAGGCACCCATAAAATTGATATGGGCAGCCAGGTTGGTCTAAACTTCAAATCAGATGATTTCTTCTTCGTCCAGTATCCGAATGACACGTACGAGTAGTCCATCTCACATAACTTCTCGAGTTCTATCTAACAATACTAGTTTCGTATCTATATCGTTGTTAGATTAATTTCTAATAATCAACGTTCGAGTTACACTAGTCGAGTCCTTAGAGGCTAAATCGTCTCTTGACTAGTCCAATAGCGTTGACGATCTTAAGGGTCTTTACATTCTCCCCACCTTATTCATTTTCGTCCTCGAAAATCGAACCACCTTCTAATCTTCAAAATTCCCCACCTTATAGGGAAAAACTATCTCTCGACTAAATGCAAGTACTGCTCATACTTACAAACGCACGAAAAAAACAACTCATTTTGAATGAGTTCGAAACAACAAGAAATGAAACACAACCCTATATGTCTTTCTACAACTAATCTTTAAAATTTGTAGCTCTAGGTTGAACTATACTGATTTAAGTTCTATCCAAAAGAAAAATCTAAATCCCTTACGCGAATCTCTATAATGGAATCTACGAATTTTAGACTTAAGTTCTCTACACTAATTTCTATTTCAACAACTTATTGGTTCTAAGTACATTAGAAGATACTCTGTAACAAAGTTTTTATATGATATTCAAGATCTATCAAATATACTAATATCATTATTTTCTAGTATTGGATTGTCTACTCGATCGTAATGGAATCTATCAAATATACTACTTATTCTTCAATCTCTATCAACTTTTAGATTATAATACAATTGATTCAATAAATAAATATGTCTAAGTTCTTTGTGCTAACATTTATAGTCTAATATTTAGTAATAAGATATACTACTTTTACATTTGAGGGTCTACTTATTCTTCAATCTCTATTAACTTCACAATCACATTCAACCCTTCTTGATTTAACCATCTCACTAAATTTTTAAGAATCACTCACCAACATAATCTCAATCCTTTGAATTGAAACGACAGAAGAAAAGGAGAGGAAGAACAGAAGAAAGAGAAGAAGAAGGAGAAAATAAGAGAAGGAATGAATTCTTCTCGATTGATCCTGGTGATAAGGCCAAAGACAAATGCTAAAGGCGCCCATAAAATTGATATGGGCAGCCAGATTGGTCTAAACTTCAAATCAGATGATTTCTTCTTCGTATGGTATCCGAATGAGACATACGAGTAGTCCATCTCACATAACTTCTCGAGTTCTATCTAACAATACTAGTTTCGTATATATATCGTTGTTAGATTAATTTCTAATAATCAACGTTCGAGTTACACTAATCGAGTCCTTAGAGGCTAAATCATCTCTTGACTATTCCAATAGCGTTGACGATCTTGAGGGTCTTTACATTTCAGAGATTGAAGAATAAGTAGTATATTATAAATATTGAGGGTCTTTTTAAGAATCACTCACCAACATAATCTCAATCCTCTGAATTGAAACGACAGAAGAAAAGGAGAGGAAGAACAGAAGAAAGAGAAGAAGAAGGAGAAAATAAGAGAAGGAATGAATTCTTCTCGATTGATCCTGGTGATAAGGCCAAAGACAAATGCTAAAGGCACCCATAAAATTGATATGGGCAGCTAGGTTGGTCTAAACTTCAAATCAGATGATTTCTTCTTCGTCCGGTATCCGAATGACACGTACGAGTAGTCCATCTCACATAACTTCTCGAGTTCTATCTAACAGTACTAGTTTCGTATCTATATCGTTGTTAGATTAATTTCTAATAATCAACGTTCGAGTTACACTAATCGAGTCCTTAGAGGCTAAATCGTCTCTTGACTAGTACAATAGCGTTGACGAGCTTGAGGGTCTTTACAAATTTTGTCTTGGCAGAAGACCATACAAATTTAGCCGACTCAATCTACAAGCAAGAATCTGCTGCCAATCGACCTGTTCACATTAGTTAGCTCTTTGCGGATCAGGTACAAACTGTGAATTCATTTAATTCAACTAATCGTCCTGTTTTCTGTCTGAATTAATGGCAGATTATTATGGAGTTGAGCAACCGAGGAACGTATCAAATTCCAATCGATTCCCAGCACAGCCTGTGCATATCTCAGACCTTCTACCAAAGCAGACAACACCTGTTAGGCTTGTGCATATTTCAAAAATCTTGTCTTATCCCGTTCAACCATCAGTGAGTCCAGTTTACCTCTCAGATATCTTGCCTGTTGATCCAGCACATGCAACAAATCAGTCTTCATCTGCAAGGTGGAATCCGTTTAAGACTGAGGGTGGTGATGAGGTTCAAAATGTAGCAAGAAACAGAACCATTTACAAGCCACCTCATCTCAGGAATAAAAATGTAACCATGCCTCCCGCAAAACCATCATTCAGATGGAAGTCTGTAAGACAAGAGGATGAACAAAAAGTGGTAAGAAGAATAGAGGCTCAGTCAGGTAAGTCTCTAACTCATTCTGTTGAGTCAATCGACTAGGTTAAGGGTACATCACCTGAATTTGTAAATAAGTCGTCTTTTATTTCCAATTTTCATAATATTTCAAAAAATCCAAAAAAATTTAATAAATTAAAAAACCAAAAATATTTTGTTTGCAGGTTGGAAAACAACATATTTGGTATAAATAAAGTGTTTGAGAACACTGAAAAGCCGTGGGGACTGTGGAACCACCGAAAAGAAAAAACCTGAACCGGCTAAAGAAGTAAAATTTCTCAATCAAAATAAGGAAAATCAACCTTTAAGGGCACCTCAGAGTAATAAGATGAATACCGAAATGTGGATACAATGCAAGAATGTGCCAAAACAGAATATAGAAGTAGTGAATTTAGTAGCAAAGAAACCACTTCAGTTAAGACCACAATGGACGTTGAAGACCAATGATAAGAAGGAAGAGAGATTCAAAACACATGAAGATGAGATTTTTCCACCAAATAAAGGCAAGACGACAAATCCTCTACCTAAGAAAATGGTTTCTTACAAGGACGTGCTATTTTTGAAAAATTATGGAGCAACTAATCAGAAGGCAAAGAATGATATTCCCAGAATAAAGTTTAAGAAAGCAATTAATTAGAAGGAAGTGAATGATTTTCCCAGCAGAAGATTCGAGAAGACAATGAATAATAATTGGCTTGGATCCAGGTATGACATGTAAGTGATGGGTGACCAATTTTTCGTCCAGACCAGGCATTTCCTCGTATGTCCAGGCGAACACATCTTGGTACTCCTTGAGTAGTTGAACAAGACTCGTGACGTTAAATGTAGGCAGAGTCGAACCGATAGAGACGGCCCGGGAGATTCTTCATTGCCGATGTTAATGCAGTCTCGATCTCGTCGTCGTGGAATTGGTTCCATCTTGTAGTTGTCGCGGGGCGTCCAATACCTCCTCTTGTATTCCGTCGTTCTTGCAGCATTCAATTGGGCGGAGAGACGGGGTGCCAGTCTCTCCTGCTAATTGCTAACAGCGGCGCCGGTATATTGTCTTCCCCTTCTGGTCACGTTTGGATTCAAAAGTGCGTTCCCTTTTGGTGTGAACATGGGTTGAAGCTTCACTGGATAAAGATGGACGCCTCGTCAGAGAAGGCGTGTCGTGGTGTGACCGGTCGTCAGCCGACACAAATATAATTACACTTTCTTACTACTCAAAATATATAATGAAGCAAGGGAAAGAAAGGATCGTTCCCACAGAGAGGACTAAGGTTGTAAAATTGTTTCGGTTCCCTATAAATAACACCGGGGGTTTTGTGATTTTTATATAATAGACTAAATAAAAGTAAACAATAAAAAGTAAACACGCAAATCAAGGATGAGAAAGTTTTGGTCATGGATTTCGTCTTCAGTCACAAACATGTTTTCAACACAATAACTAGAATTGATATTTTAATCTCAACTTATATCAAAGGCCCTAGAATACCTTGATCGCAAGAATATCCCGCTAATCTCCTCTTGTCATCAACAAACACATTAAAAGATGCGAATATGAATTCTATCTAAAGGAACAACCTAACGTGTAAAAGCACTAATCAAGTTTAATTCCCTAGATGCGTTAAGTACTATGAAATCAGGCCAATCAAAGCAATCGAACGTGTAAAAGCACTAATCCGATTTAACAAAGGTTATGGTTCACATAAGATCATAAGAATATATCACTACAAACTATAATCTTATTTATGCTACTTGCAATCAGGAATTATCACTTTTGCGTATAACAACCCTAATCTAGCAATAAAGATGAAAGCAAACTCAATCGATTCGCGACTCGACTAAACACGCATTCAAATCATGTAACAATATTAATAGTGAATCATAAACGATAATATGAGAGAAAACTAATTTATTGCACAAAAACTCATGTTTGGAAATCCAACTAATCCATAACCAAAAGAAAACTCTAGCTCATATTCATGGAGTTCATAACAAGAAGAAAGAGAAAAAACTTCATGGTGTAAACCCTAGAAAACAAAGTAGAGGCAAAAAGATAGAAAAAGATCATAAGATAGATCCCATAGTTCTAAAAGTCTTTCCTTTAAATAGCTCTCTTGTTTCCAAAATTAGGTCTAATCTTCAAAGGTCCACTAGATAGAAGTCCTCCAAGCCCATGTGTGAGAAAACCCATGTAGAAAATATGCCCAAAAATATGTCGCCGGAAAACTGGTATTGTGGTCGGAATTTGGCCGGAAAAGTCGCCGGCAGACATCTTAGGTGACCGGCAAAGTAAACCCGGTCACCGGTCAAACGAGTCGACTCGGTCAGGTCAACCGAGTCAAGGCAATGTGAATCGGTGAGTCAGAACCGGGTCAGACTCAGAGTCAGCTATCTAACCAGCTGAATGGGCTGAGTCGGATCAGGCCAAAGCCATCTTGCCAGGCCAGAACTGTGCTGCACCAAGATGGCGCAACACAACTTCAATTTCAGCCATTGTGGCTATACACCCTGCAAACATCCTGGCATTCAGTCCCATCTTTTTTTCCAGTTCATTTCTATGCAAACCCCCACTTACAACAGCACCCTGGCACTTGCCATTGAAACCATCTCAAGCCATTGCTTCTCCTTCTTGACCACCTGCAGCTCCATCCTTGTAATTTATGCTCTCTCCACTGGTCATGTTTAGCTGATTTCACTGCCTCACATTAACCACCAGTGCTACACCCTGCAAGCCTTGTAATTCCTCTTCCCATTCTTCTCAGCCTTCAATTCATACCAACATATACCGACTCCATTTCTTCCAGCAATTCCAGTTCACCATCTTCATAGCATAACACAATCTGTCTCAACTCAAGCACAAATTCATGCCTCCAATGTTAACAGCAAACTCCCATCGATTTCATCCTTCATTGCAGCGACGACCATTTACTGCAGTTCAACTCTTCACTGGCACTTGCATCCTTTCCACAAAACCCTTGCAACTCATCCAATCACAGGTACAACTTCTTTTTCCAGTTCATATCACCAGAACTGCCAATTTCCAGTCTAGTAAACCCTTGAAAATCATCACTTCCACCTGCAATCTCCCTGGCACATTTAAGCTTCAACTACTTCACTTCATTGCTGCTCATTCAATTCTTCAACTCACTCCAGCCATACTGCATCAACTCCATCTGAGCTGCAACTTCAGAGCAACCAGCTCCTGCAACACAGCCAAGCTGCCAGCCTTCAACACACACTCCATTTCCATTTCATCTTACCAAGTCATTTTTCTTCAGCTCAGGCCATAGTTTCAGTGCACACAAGCGTTTCTTCATTCTACCAATCACAGGCCATACTCCCTGCATTTCAGCTAACTCACAACAGACAATCAAGTCTTGCCTTTGTAACTCACTCCATGCTGCAATATCACAATCTCATTTATTACAACCTTCAGTTAACCTGCATATCATCAGTACCAATAGCATCCACTTCTTTGACCAACACCAATTACTGCAGCTCACTTACAACTCCATTTAGCTTCTGTTCATACAACCAAAGTAGCAATCTCACCTCAGGATCAACTCCACTTCCACTGCTTCTCTGCACACAACTCCAACAGCACCAAGACCTAAATGAGCCAGTTCAACTCAATTAACCACCACCTGCAATTTCATTCTAATAACCTGCAATACCAGCTCAAACCCCATCCACAAGCACCATCACCTCCTGCTTCAATCCATACAAATGCTACAATCACAGCTGCACTTCTTACACATTGTAGCTCAAAATGTTGCAATTCCATTCAACCAAATTCACATCACACCCAATCTTCTCATAACTCAGATTCAAACCCTAACCAACAAATTCACCTCAATTTCTTAAATCCTCGCTTCGGAAGTAAATTCATCAAAACCCCATCTCTCGCCATCATTTTAGAAACCCTAACTCCATTAACCAATAGCAACAATAGTAGTTGTTTCTTCATTTCGTGCTCTTGATCGCATCAAGCGAACCCCCATTGATCTTCATCTTTCTATCAAACCTTAATTTTCGTGAAACCCCCAACAACAAACCCCATTTCAATGTAACCCGACTTCTTCAATTTCTCTACCATCTTCAACTCCTTCTCGGCTCTCGATTTCAGCAGAAACATCAACAATTTGCATCATCAATTCATCTATCAATCTTTCTTTCCAACTCTCGATCTGTTTCCTCTCATTCAGTGAATAATAGTTGAGAGAAATGAGAAACTCTCGAGGGATTAGGATAAAAGAGTTGGGTCCGGATCTGGGTATTACTATGGGCCGGATCTGGGTGTTACCCTGATCTTTTAACATTTCCTTATAAACACAACACAGGCTATCCCTTAAGCGTGCGCTGACTGTCTTTAATACTTCTCCAACACATAGTTGCCCCTTAACCTTTGCTAGGCTCCAAATAGTGTTCTCCAGAGAAATGTCAATTACGCCCTTTTTTTCTTAAATTGGGTAGTTTCTTCTTCTTTTTCTCCGTCTTTGCTCCAGTACCTAATAACTCAAAAACACACGTAAAATACATAATTTACTAGAAAAATAGCAAAGAAAGCATAACCAATAGATAATAAATAGGGTGTATTCTACACCCTATCATGGTGCTTGGCCCTCGGTGATGCAAGTCGATCTTCTTCTGGATTGAAGCCCACGTGGGTAGTGGGGTGCACAGGACTTTGTCCGATTTTCCCTGCGAAGTATCTTTTGGCTCGAATGACTCCACTCCGCATATTGGTGCGTACGGAGACAATGATGCAGAATACTGAGATGACTTTCTCATTTAGCATGGTCTTCAGCACTTTGGTGATACGTTGAAGGAATGACCTTGTTGTGGTGAAGCCACGGTCTCCCCAATATCATATGGTAGTCCGGATCCTTTTCTATGACTTCAAACTTTGCTCTTGATCGAACGAGTCCTACCGATAAATTGATTGACATACCCGTATGTCTTGGTCGATTTCCTTCAAGTCCGTCATCGTGGTGGGCTGTCGTACAATCTTGCATGGGCTAACCTTGGCTGTCTTGAGAGTCTTGAGAGTAATTACATTCGAAGATGCTCTGTGTCGACGAGGGCCCTCCTGAACTCTGAACCCTTGATGTGAGCGGTAACATGTAGGGCCCGGTTGTGACCTTCCTCCGCCATCATGTCGTCCTCTGTGAATGTAACATTATTTACAGATGTTTCTGATGCATTTAAGACTTATGGACGAAAAGGAGTCAGATGTACGTCCAGAGTTATTTTATTAACTGCATCAAAAGTCTTTGCCCGTTGATTCTTCGAGAGGTGCAAGAGTTCACACAAGCTTTCCACTAGAGATGCCGCTTCCTGATCCACTGGCCTCTGGTTCGTAGTAAAGTTGTTGACTTGAGGAGGATCGTTGTGAGGATCAGTCCCCAGTGTAGGAGTCTCCATGACAGGACCGCTCATATCTGATGTCGCTTCTTTGATCGGGTCCATGGAGGTCCGCGCCGCTGAAGTACCTTCTCCGGTGCGTTGAATGCGTTCCTTTTTGCTCCAGGGCTGTCGCGGCTCTTGTGGCAATCGATCAGTTAATGTCTTAAGAAAAGTGAGTACCTCTTTCTGAGTTGCGGCCATATCCGTTTGAGTCTTAGCAAGAACTTCATGCTTCTCCATCAAGTCTGCAATGGTAATGGGGGATGGTCCTACTCTCGTCCCTCCGGCTCCTCGTCCTGATGAAGAAGTGGAAGTTGTTGCTCTGGTGACTACCAGAGGTGTTACACTTGATGAGATGCCGGGATTTGCGGCTGCTCCGCTCGGTGATGGGAGGTGTTACACTTACTGGAACATCTCCCCGCTACGCCGGCACCGGTGGTAGAACCGACGGCTCCATAAGATGTATTGACCACGGTAGCTCCACCGTGTACATCGACACGGGAGTGTTATCCACACTAGCTACATCAGAATTGATTGTTGATCCGGACCGAGTTCTACCATCTTGAAATGGATTGATGATTGAATTGGTCCTAAGATCTACCCTTTTTGAAATTGATAAAATTGAATCGGATTTTGAAGAAATTGACTTTACAACCGAGAGATTAACCTCCCGCTGTGGTCACCAATTGTTTATGGGTGAAAATTATTCCTGCAGGATTTGGTAATTTGGGGTGTGTGGATGAGGAATGAATCTAAACCCTAAACAAATGCACTGCGCGGTGAGTGCTTGTAGATTCGGAAATCAATCTGTGCAAGTCCGGCCTAAACCAAGAAATGGCCGTTCCAGACTTGTTTCGGTCACAAAGTGAAGGAGATGGGGTTGATCTTAGAAAGGGAAGCGAAGAAGGTGTTGATATTGTGAAGGTGTTGCCTTGCTTATGACTTATAACGAAAGGTGAGCAAAGCTTACGATTGATGCAAGCGAGGCTCGGGTGTTTGAATACGTTTTGTATTAACACTTGTTTTCTGTCTCGTCGGGACTTGTATTGTTTTTCTCCTGTGTTGAAAATAGGGAGGAGAACCTATTTATACAAGTCATTTGAGCCTTATTCACGTCTCTCGTGGGAAGTGGAGGAAGTGGAGTGATGGAGTAGTGGAGGTGTGTGTTGGTGTTACACGACCAGTCTTGCCCACTTCTCCTGTCATCTCTAACCGTCCATGACTTCCTAACACGTTCTTGTGATGGCGCGTTGCACGCTGCACGCTGTAAACCGCCAGACCAATACCCCAGTACGTATCCCCAGTTTGTGACATGATTGA
Source organism: Papaver armeniacum (assembly GCA_023531295.1). Lineage (NCBI taxonomy): Eukaryota > Viridiplantae > Streptophyta > Magnoliopsida > Ranunculales > Papaveraceae > Papaver > Papaver armeniacum. Next base: position 173,105 of record JAJJWW010016747.1, read on the forward strand.
TGTCTCGAGTGTGTGGATCGTGGATCCACGAAAGGTAGCATGTAATGCTGAATTGAATAAATGCGTTATTCAGGAAGTTGATACTTGTGAAGTATCGTGTGTATTTTATGCAGGTACTGCATCATGGTGTGATAAAGTGACAGGTAATGACGCCTCACTGACCAATTAACTCCTGACCAGGGTTGTATAACCAAGCCGGTGAAGTTGGACGGACGAGATGATCTTTGAGACACTCATCTGCGACCGTTAATGAAATTAGGGTTTCTAGAGGAGGTGCGCAAGCATCCTCTTCACCGGTCGAATCCAAGCTTGGGATACAACTTTGGCCAGCCGGACCAGTAAATGCGTGTAGACGGCATGACGGTGTAGGCGCCTATACCCCATTACCTCACGAAAGTATGATCTGGTCCACTCAATTCGTCCGGTAAAGTTGAGTGGTCGAGATCAATTTGTGACAGAAAACTAGTGCCGCAAGAGCCGCGCGTCACGCCCACTTCGGGCGCACGTTCCAAGATGACCAATCTTGGTCGGTCTTGGCCGATCGGTCTGGTGTGAAGGTGGTAGGCTGGTGTTCACGCCTACACCTGAATATCCCATGAAAACGTGATCTGAGCCATCCAAATCGTCCGACGAAGTTGAGCGGTCGAGATCAGTTTGCGGTTTGGGATGTGTGACCACGCTAGTTTGGGCATGCGTTTTGGAATAGCCAGGCATGATATACCTTGGCCGACCACGTGAGGAGATAGATGGGCCCACGGTGGTCATCTTTGGTATGACTAGGACTGTTTAATCTAACTGGGACCCTCCATTCGTGCTTAGGAGAAGATGGACGCTTGTGATGCTCAAAACCCTAATTTTGGGTTTCAAGGCCGTGCGTCAATGCTTGATTCGGGATACGAATCGGGATGACCAACCATGGTTGGTCCTGACCGATTGGTCGGGTATGTAGGCGGGCCCACGGTGATTGTGTTGATATGCTCTGTGCCCTTTGAATCTACATCTACACCTTCCATCTATACCTGCGAAGATGGATGGTTGAGACTGTTTTGCGACACATGTAATATGCCGCAAACCCTAATTTAGGGTTTTCCGTCCATACCTTTCTGGTTTGGACGTTTTTGGCAAGCTAGGCCAATCTTTTTGGGGAAGGCCGACCGTGCGGGGTCCGCGTTGGTTGGCAGTGGATATTCCATACCTTCTTGGGGGTGATGGAATTGATCCGGGTCATCCAATCATGCTTGTGGAGTTGGATGATCGTGATCATATCCGGACCGATACTGGTCGATCCGGATGCTCAATCGGGCTAGTATAACACACCGAGAGGGCTCAATCGGGCTAGTATAACACACCGAGAGTCACCGTACGGGTATTTCGTACATGGTTTCATTATAATGCTTGGAGGTTCGTGTTGCTCAGTAAGAGCAACACTCGATCGTCATGTCGCACCGATAATTAGTACAGGAAATACAAGGCTGATTGCGCATTAATTAATAATGCTAGAAATTCACAGGGTATATGGGATTGTTGCTACATGCTCCAACATGGATGAATTTCATGTATTCACAGAATGGGATTGTTGCCACATGCTCCATTCTAGGTGAATTAGTAAACTGAAGGATTATCCAACACTTATTAATGGCTTTATCTTTTACAAGATGTCAGCGCATGATTTTCTGGTTTTTTTTTACAATTTTAACCTTAAATGAAAATCCACCATCAACACCAAGATATAGCAATTAAGCACAAGTTCATGTAAGAACTCTCCCCCATAAAATGTCATTCCCGAAAGAACAACAAGAGTGACCTTTCTCCAGGAAGAAGGATTTATATATTGGATTTTAGAAATCCCACAAGGAGATACGAGCTAAAGACCAATCATTGAAAGTCTCTCATGAGAGCGTGTTACTAAAAAAAATAGAAATATCTCATGGTAACAATACACAATATGTAATCATGAAGATCAAGTATTGTGATCATCTTTCTAAGATACAAAATTGTATAAACAAGAATTGATATGCTTAGAAGGAAGAATAAACTTTTCCACAAGGATTTACACCAAGAATGGTTACCATAAGTGTATGAAAAAGATTTTTTGACAATAAAAACCAACATCCAATGGCTTTGATTATTGCTTCTAAACTGTTATACTTAAGAATTTCAATCACAAATCAAGTTAGGTAATTAAGAATCATACACGTGGTATTTAGCCATATTCATCTTAACCATAACTAGTTCAAATGACTCAAATGAAACTAGTTAGAGAGTTGTTCAATTGCTTAGATCTTTATAATAGACACAATTGAAACAAATTCGGTTTGATCTATTCGAATCAATTCATGAACAATATAGCCACGATTTGCAAAGATTGCATTCCTTATAATTTATTGTTTTAAGTTCATGAACTACCGATTTGAGAAATAACCAGCTTGGTACGCGTACAGGTATGCGTACCTTATCTACCGGGTTTGAGTTGGCTTTGGTTTCCAAACTCAGCAAAAATTTTCGGGTAGAAAAGTTCCGCCAGTCTGCGTACGGGTACGCGTACCTAAGGTGACTGGTTTATGAGTTCGTAAACTCCAAACTCAGCAGAATTTTCCGGGAGGAAAAGTTCCGCCAGTACGCGTACGGGTACGCGTACCCAACCTGTCTCCTTCACCAATACCGTATGCACACATATGCACACACTTGGTTTCCGGTACATGCATTTATACACTAATGTGTGAACATACTATATAAGCTTATATCCATATATGGTAATCTCAACTCTACAGTTCAATCATTGAAACATTCTTCTATAATGTTATAATAGTCGTTATTCACAACTATCGTCATCAAAGCCATTTTCAAGATTGAAACGTCATCATGACTTTCGTCACGGGTAAAGATGAAAAATGGTTAAAGCAAAAGCTTACCAACACATATTTCGAGAAATATGTAAGCAAGTTAAACTTAGCTCAAAACAATAAATTGTTCCACATATTCAAAAATTACCCAACATAATATGTGCGCCCCAATTCTTTTGCAATCCTCACCGCATTTACTAGGGATTCTTGGTGAGGATGCAACATAATAAGGTTGTGTTGAGGTGAACAAAATCTTGCTCACCATAGGTATTTGAAACAAAATCATGCATGGACTCTAGGAATTTAACAACTTCCTTGAAACTTTCAATAACTGTTCCATACCTTTTTAAGATGTTATCCCTTGTCGAACTCTTGTCTGGGAGATCCTTCTTAATAGTACTTGTTGATTTATTGATCTTCTTTGGTACCCATTTCTGAGTAGCTTTTGGACCAACATATTTCTTTTTCTCCCCAATATAATTATGAAATTTCTTGGAGGGAATACTAGAAGAACTGATATTATTAAACTCAGTTTTTCTCCAGTTTGGAACATCAGATCTTATCATCTTAATAGAATCAGATCTGGTTTTATCTCGTTTAAGAAATCTGCAATTCCTTTGCAAGTGACCTAGTTTTCCACAATAAAAGCAATGTTTAGTAGAATAGAAAAATTTATGTTTGGTGTTACCTGAATGTGTATGTTCTTGCTTTGGAGCTTGACAGAATTTCCTCTTTTCATCGGCAGTTGGCAGAGATACTTCACTTTTGTCAACCGTGGAAGGTTTTGGTTGAGAAGAATTTTTAGCTCTGACAAATTTTACCTCTTTGCAAATATTAGGAGCGTCTATTCCTTCATAGCCCAATCCTCGTGTATCACGATGAATTCTACATGCTCCCAATATTGAGGTTAATTTATCTGAGCTGCTATTTCTAGACAAACTCTCTTTTAAGCTCGAGTTATCTTCTTCCAACCTTTTGACCTTTTCAAGCGCAATAACTAGATCATTCTTGGATGATTCATATTGAACTTTGAGATCTTCTCGTTCTGAATCAAATAACAAGTTCATCTCAATGTTCTCCAAGTTATCTAGTTTTTCTTGAAGAATAATTTCCCAATCACGACTTCCGGAAATTTCTTCTTTAAGCTTTCGTATTTCGTTGATATAATCTCTTGCACCAATAGAATCAAGTTGGTCTTGCAAGTCTTTATTCCGACTACGAAGTCTGTCATATTTTACTTTCTCACTGAATATGGTGCTTTCAGCTTCCGAAAGTTTCTGATGACATTGCTTAAGAAGTTTATTAGCAACTGGATCTACATGGAACACTTCTTCGTCAGAATAAGAATCAGTATCCGAAAGAATTTTTCCAGAAGCTAATGCAACCTCGCCTACGTACTCTTGGTGATTATAATATTCGGGTCCATCATCAAGAGTAGGCAAAGCTGCTGCATATGCCGATTGTCTACGGCTCCAGCTAGGACACATCGAAGACAAGTGCCCGAAACCACGATGAGTTATAACATTGTACATAATCATTAGGAGATGTTGTAACTTTAGAAAAACTCTTTTCCTGTCTCTCAAGAGTTTTCTAAATTGTCGTGGAGTAACATCCTTAGTATCTGGCGAACTAGATTTATCCTTAGAGGATTCAGAATTGTTTGCAGCTTTAAGAGAAATCACCTCTTTTCTAGATGCGTGTTCATTATCAAAAATCTTTAACTTTCCAATAAGAGTATTTCTGGAGAGTGTAGAAAGATCGTTTGCTTCTTCAATGGCATGTTTCTTAGACTCGTATCTTGATGGTAGAGACCTGAGAATTTTGCACACAATAACTTTCTCCAGAATAGTTCTTCCTAATGAATACAAGGAGTTAACTATTTGAGAAAGTCTTTGGTTAAACTCATCAAAGGTTTCATCATCATACATGCGAAGGTTTTCCAGGTCAGAAGCTAGATTTTGAAGCCTTGCTTCTTTCTCTACGGCATTCCCTTCGAATACGGTTTCCAAGATATCCCAAGCATCTTTAGACTTATTACATGTAGTAACGTGGTGCTGAAGATCTGGGGTAACGGCATGGATGATAGAATTTAATCCGTCATAATTTTGCTTTGCAGCAAGAATCTCAAGTTTATCATAATCACCAATATCCTTTGCAACAGTTACACCGTCTACTGTAACATATGGAGGATCATAGCCATTAACAATACGAACCCATGATTGAAAATCTCGCTCTTGTATAAAAGCACGCATAGCAATTTTCTACCATAAATAGTTCGTGCCATCGAAGACTGGTGGTACATGTATAGAGATAGAACTTTTGTCCATAGAATCAGATTGCTACAAACACAGACTTATGAGGTCTTAGTGTGTTTGCCCGCTCTGATACCAATTGAAAAAGCGAGGGTCTAACAACCACACCCAACAATTCGTTTGGAAATCTGAGAGGACTTACTCTATTATAAGAGAATCAACTAGACAGTCACACTCAATCTTGAGAAAAGTATATCAAAGAGTTATATCTCTATTTCTCAATTCAATCTGCAATCAAACAAATAGGAATTTTGGAGCCCAATTGAATATAAGAAATAACTTGGACGGTATCAAAAACCAATATCCAAGTGTTAATCAATTTAATCAACAACCAAAGGTTGGATTCCCAATTGATTGAACTTACGCACAACCTGTGATATTTCAATTATAAAGATAAACAATATAATGCGGAAAAGAAATAACACAAACACCAGAAATTTTGTTAACGAGGAAACCGCAAATGCAGAAAAACCCAGGGACCTAGTCCAGAATAAACACACACTGATTATAAGCTGTTACACCAAATTCCTACTACCTATTCGGACTAGATATAATAACTGCTTCAGCACAAATAGAACTCCTAGCACAACACCGATTGTCTTTAAGAATTCTTCTCGTAAATCTTCTAGCAGAACCCAAGGCTCTCTTTAGAAGATACAACAACACGATTGATACGATTCGATATTTTGTTTGCACAAAACACCGGTTTGATTTCCCTTTAGATGTGAATCAAGGTTTTGGAAATCTTGTGCTTATTTTGATAAAAATAATTACTAGGTAAAAGTAATATCAAAACAAAATGTAGATTAGGGATTATTATACTCTTCAATAAAGGAAGAGAAACCTAATTATTCTACAACAAGAACAACTAGAATAAATCTAGAGATATCTTGTTTAAAACTTCTTAAGGATTTTACGAGATACTTTAATCGAAGTTTTCTTTCTAGCTTCCGATTTCGACTAACAAGTGTTGGTATACGATCGGAAACTGAAATCTATCAAAACCTAGGGTTTATGATCAACAAATCTTGAATGGTTTTATATCAGAAGAGAAAACCTTAGAATAGACAAGAGGTGAAAAACCTAGATTACAAGTTGTATAATCAATCACGAAGATTAATCCAACTCGGCTTTGTGATCCCCAATACAAAGACTTTTATATCACTCTTGTTCACAAAGAACAGAAGACATGGAAAACAACCTATGAAGCTTACACCAATTTCCAAAGGGGATGAAAACGTGTAGCACTCATGAACCCTTTATCTATAGTGAAAGGTAGCTTGAAAGCTAAGCAAAGCTATTTTCTTTTTTCAAGACTCTCTTAATTTTGGGAGTCTTTCCTAAGTTACAACTCTTGCCAAAATAATTAAATAAATAATTAATTAGCAAATATTATATTTATGTGAATAAATCACATTTTAACTTAAGCAGGAATTAAAAGTTATCACAAACACTTTAATATGGTAATCAAATATGTTTGGATTAATAACCATCTTGCCTAGATAAGTAAACATCACCAACTTGACCAAAAATGCCTTTTAGTCACGTAATTGGGCCCAAGTCCGTAAACCGTTACAAACAGTCCATGGATTGTTTCCTACTAACGAACTGTAACAATTACAGCAACACTTATAATTGTTACTTTAATAAATCACTCATAACTTCATCGTTATAACTCGGAATTGAGTGATTCTTGGCTCGTTGAATTCGTAAGCTCATTCACTATAACATGAGAACCTTTCCATGGATAAAGGTTATTGTCACAAAATTTGTGGCTCAAATAACCTCAAGTATATATACATAAGTGTACATTTACCGTCATAGGAATTGTTCCACAGAGTGAGCATTTGTTTCGATAGATTAGAAAGGTAGAATTGAACAAGAATCCAAATGAAATCAATTACCACATACCTTTGTTGATGAATTCCTTGTTGATGTCTTCTTGTAGTCTTCAAACTTCATCCGTCAAGGATAGCTTCGATTCTACTTCTTAGACTTAATCTAGTCTGAAACTATCTATAGTATACTAAATCAAGAATGCATTTTGGAAACTAAAATTGACAACTAACTTGACATACCAACGCTAGTGGGTTCAACCGAGCAATGATCTAATAATTGTTAAGCCATCAATCATGAAGGAAAAAGATAAATCTCTGTTACCTTCAACTTTGAAAAGAAAAAGAAGGAATGTGAGGAAGCCAAGAGTTGTTACTTCAAATTCTCAGAAGTTTTATGATGTTCTTGAAGAGTTGAAGGAAACAAAGAAGGAGATTTAGGAAATAAAGGCTATTGCTTTGAGAACTCTTGAAATTCAGAAGGCCCTGGTTAGGCATCAATTCAAAAGGTTTGTTGGAATTGACTCCTTTCTTCATGAACCTTATGTTCCCATGGTTGTTGACAACAAGGAGTTCGGGGACAATAAAGAATTTTTCAGAGGTCTCAATGTCTAGGAAACTTCTTATGAGAATTTATTCTTGTGTATTAAGAAGGATAACTAGGGTTTGGAATATCCATTATTGTGAGTACACATAGCTATTGCCAACGTTTTCATCTTGCAATGTTTTTAGATTTATTTTTTTAAATTCTAAAGTTGATTTGGAAGATGATTTTTAGAGCATTAATCTTTATGGTTTGATATATTACAAATTGTTATGGGATATGTTTTTTACGTCCGTGAACCTTGACTGTCTCATAATTGTTCAAAAGTTATCTCTATTATATGTCAGTATGAAAGTATTGATAAAAGATAGAATGAACTTTTGACTACAAAAGTTAAGCCTTTTATGTCATTATGCAAATATTGATGGAAGAAAGGATGAACTTTTGTTCACAAAGATTAAGTCTATTGTATGTCATTGTGCAAATAGTGATGAAAAATAGAATGAATCTTTGTTTATTCCGCAGTATTGGTCTTTCCCTGATCCACATCTTTGTGTATATACTGTGTTGCTCCATAAGTTCTCTTATGTTTTAGCATGGCCAATTGAATTGATCAAATCCTTGTGGTTAATTCAATTGAGATTTTTGGATACAAATTCATATTCTTATGTGATTTGTTAATGTCCAAAGAAATCCTTCTTTTCTTGTAAAAGTAAGGTCGCTCTTGTTGTTCTTTCGGGAATGAGATTTTATTGGGGAGAGTTCTTATTTGAACTTGTGCTTAATTGCCAAATCTTTGTGGGGAGTTCTGATCGCTGTCGTATGCGTCAAAAATAATTTCACTTTCCTAAAGTATATGATAAGAAAGAGTTCGTTTCCACAGAAAGGCGATTGTAGTTATTATGTATTCAATTTCTTAAAGTAACCAATTAGGGGGATTTCTGATTTTTTAAGTAAACAATAAAAGTAATTAAAAGCAAAATAAATTGTAGAAAGTTATCAATGAGAGAAAGATATTAGTCAAGGAATTCATCTTCAATCTTAGACATGTGCTTGAATATATGATTAGAATTACAATTTAATCTCTTTTATTATCAAAAGCCTAGAGAATCAAGAGAGTAAGATAATCTATTAATTTCCTAAGTTCATCAACACACACATTAGATCTGCGTATGTGAATTCTACCTAAGAATAACCTAACGCCTTGCGCTAATTAAGTTCAATTCCTATGAGCATTAAGTTTCAGAAATAGGCTAGTCAATGCAATTGTCATACATTGCGCATAACAATTCGGACAATGGTCAAACTCTACATATGATTACGAGAGTGTATCACTACAAACCGTAAACATATCATGCTACTTCTATTCAGGGTTATCGCTCGATGAAAAACCCTAAAATAGCTATGGAAAAGGATGCAAGTTGAATTGATTGGCCACTCAACTAAACAAACATCTAATCCTATCACAATACATCAATCATGTGATATTAAAACAGTAGAGATGTGAACGATAATAAAGAGAGAAAACTAATACATAAATCAAACACAAGTTTTATAAATAGGACTACATTCTTAACCAATAATATAAAATTTAGCTACTCATAGCTATGGAGTTCATCACAAAAATATCAATTGAATAAAGAAGAAGAAGAACAAAAGCAAACCCTAGTAGCGTAAACAAAAGCGGCTCTCTCCCAAAACTCCAAGAATAAAAACGTAATAAAAGTTGTAGAAGTCTTTCCTTTAAATAGCTTTGCTTTCCAAAATTAGGTCAAGTCTCAAAGGTCCAATAGATAGAAGTCCACCAAGCCCATATGTGAGAAAAACCCATGTAGAAAATATGCCCCAAAAAATGTCACCGGAAAACTGGTATTATGGTCGGAAATTGGCCGGATAAGTCACCGGAAAATAGCTCAGGTGACCGGCAAAGTCCACCCGGTCACCGGTCAACGATTCAAATCGGCCGGGTCAACTCAGTCAAGTCACTGAGTCAAACCGGGTCAAGCACCGAGTCATAGAGTCAGCACAGCAAAGATCAATTTGAGTCTAGTTAGATTTGAGTCGCCTAAACTACTTGGCTGAATAAGCTGAGTGGCATTGGCATAGGCCATTGCACAGGCTAGAACTGTGTCTTTGCACCAAGATTGTGCTTCACCAACGCATATCCAGCCATGATGGATGCTCATACTGCACAACTCACAAAACCATCATTAAATCCATTCTTGCAATCCCATCTATGGCAGCTGCAACTACAACTTCTTATTATCACAAGCATCTGTCGCTTTAACTCCACCAGAACTTGCATCCGCAACTTTGGCTCATTCTGCTTCGTTTCAACTCTTTCTACTCTCCGCAGCTACACAACATCATCTATAACTTCATGCCTGCAATGCCCTCAGCTGCAATATATTCACAGCCTTCTAACCCACTGTAACCTCACTCACTCTGTCTAGTGATCGGTTGTCAGCCGACACAAATATAATTACACTTTCTTACTACTCAAAATATATAATGAAGCAAGGGCAAGAAAGGATCGATCCCACAGAGAGGTCTATGTTGTCAAATTGTTTCGGTTCCCTATAAATAACACCGGGGTTTTGTGATTTTTATATAATAATAAACTAAATAAAACAAATAAAGAAACAGGCAAACAAATCAAATCAAATCAAGGATAAGAAAGTATTGGTTAAGGATTTCGTTTTCATTCACAAACATGTTTTCAACACAATAACTAGAATTGATATTTTAATCTCAACTTTTATCAAAGGCCCTAGAATACCTTGATCGCAAGTATATCCCGCAAATCTCCTCATGTCATCAACAAACACATTAAAAGATGCGAATATGAATTCTATCTAAAGGAACAACCTAACGTGTAAAAGCACTAATAAAGTTTAATTCCCTAGATGCATTAGGTTCTATGAAATCAGGCCAATCAAAGCAATCGAACGTGTAAAAGCACTAATCCGATTTAACAAAGGTTATGGTTCACATTTAATCATAAGAATATATCACTACAAACTATAATCATATTTATGCTAATTGCAATCCGGAATTATCACTTTTGCGTATAATAACCCTAATCTAGCAATAAAGATGAAAGCAAACTCAATCGATTCGCGACTCGACTAAATAGCATTCAAATCATGTAACAATATTGATGGTGAATCATAAACGATAATATGGAGACAAAACTAATTTATTGAATTAAAACCCATATTTGGAAATCCAACTTATTCCATAACCAAAAGAAAACTCTAGCTCATATTCATGGAGTTCATAACAAGAAGAAAGAGAAAAGACTCCATCGTTCTAAACCCTAGAAAACAAAGTAGAGGCAAAAGATAGATAAAAGATTAAAAGATATCCCAAAAGTTGTAGAAATCTTTCCTTTAAATAGCTCTCTTGTTTCCAAAATTAGGTCTAATCTTCAAAGGTCCAAAAGATAGAAGTCCTCCAAGCCCATGTGTGAGAAAACCCATGTAGAAAATTATGTCCAAAAACGTCGCCGGAAAACTGGTATTGTGGCCGGAACTTGGCCGGAAAAGTCACCGGAAAGTATCTCAGGTGACCGGCAAAGTCAACCCGGTCACCGGTCAAACGGGTCAACTCGGTCAAGTGAGTCAAACCGGGTCAAACACCGAGTCAGATGACTCAACTCAGGAGTCAGACCTGAGTCAGTCAACTCAGCTGAGTTAGTCATGTGAGTCAGGTTCTAACTAGCCTAGGCCTAGGCCATGTTGCACAGGCCAGTTCTGTTGCACCAAGATGGTGCATCACTGCATTCCAGACCAAGATGGTCGTGCATACCGCATTGCATTTTAGCTTCGCAACAATTGCTTCTAACTCAAATTCATCAAGCCCTGCACCAGAGACTGCCATTTCACCAGACCACCACAATTTCATACAAACTCCATCTGCAGCTTCTTGCCTTGAATTCCCATTCGTTCCCTGCTTCTTGTAAACTCAGCTTCAGTGCAAGTCCACAATTACAACAAGTCTTCAACTCAGCTGCAACACCGAGTAATCCACAACACATCTCATCATTCACTGATATCCACCACTAGAACTTTGCCCTGCCTTTTTAATCCACCAGACACCACCATTGCCTCACTGCATCAAACTCAGAATTCTTCTCAGTTCCAAATCCAGCTCAGTCCAACGCCTTCTTGCTCTTGTATTCACTGCACCACCTGCAATCCCAGCTGCTCCATTGCAGCCATTCATACACACTCACAACCTCCATTTCTAGCTGCACTTCTCGATCCCCATTGCTCGCAAAACATCATGCCACCACCAACACCATCATAGCTGCAACAGCTACTTCTATGCCATTATATCCTCAGCTGCATCATTACCAATTCCTGGCTCAGTCTTCCATTGCCTGCTGCTCCTCTCAGTTACCACCAATTCCAGATGCACTCAAATTCCTTGTAATCATTCATGGCAATACACAGAGAACTCAATGGAGCAACATCAACCCCAATTCCAGTTTGAATTCAACCCTAGTCTTATCAAATCAACGTGACAATTCCAATTTCATCATTCCTCAACAAATAACCACCAACACATAACCCCTTTTTCTGACAGATTCAAATCAATCTTCTTCCCTGAATCGAACAGCAACAATACTCTCATCTCTGATAGATAGCAGCATCTTCTTCAATAACACCACCATTTCAGCCACAGCTACAAAATCCATCTCCAATCTTCTCTGTGTTCTTCATAACCCTTAAACATCACCACCGTCTGTTAAACCAGCGAACCCTAAGATGAACTTAAGTACCCATTTCTGATTTCTCTTCTTTTCCTCATCAATTTCATCTGAAACCCATACGAATATTAGTCTCAGATCCCCTTTTTCTTCTTCTCGGATTTCAATCAATACCGCAAACCCCATTATCTCAATCTAACTCAAATTGGTCGTTAATTTCCTCTTCTCCATCTCAATTTCAGCTCGAATTGACAACAACAACTGGATGCACCAGATCTAATTTATACCCATTCTGCCAACAATCTCCATTCAATACATCATCGTTTCTCTCCATTAAAAACAGCCGACATCGGTTTCAGGGGAAGCAAAGAAATAAAAACTAATCTCTCTGAATTTTTGGCTACGTGTAGGAATGAGAATTGATATTGGCACCCGGTACATTAAGATAAGGGCCACTGAAGTGATATTTTACCTTAGAGTTTGACTTCCCCTTATTCTTGGCCGAGCTCCCATTAGCACTTGCTCGTGAAATGACTATTGTGCCCTTTACGCTCAAAATGATACTTTTTCCTCCGTGCGACTCCAGAGTACCTAATGACTCAAAAACACACGTAAAGTACATAATTCACAAGAAAAATAGCAAAGAAAGCGTAACTACTAGATAGTAAATTAGGTGTTTTAGACACCTATCAGATTCCCCCACACTTAGACTTTGCTAGTCCCCGAGCAAATCAAACAAAACTTATTCTAAAACATACATACAACTCCGTGTCGTCGAGGCTACGGTCACTTTTAGCATAAATAACAAGCCTTTAAACCCCTAGGTGTCCCTAGTGGACGAGTTATAGTCTCGTGAGGGTTTATTAGAGATTTACCCACAAAACCTATTTTTCCAACTTACTAGTTCTCCGAAGTGATAGCATCCAACGCGTTAAGAAGACATAGAGATTCTGCACACTAGTCATAAGAAGTTAGACACATAAATGAACACAATCTCATTCTTAAAAGTTGAGAGAGAAATAACCATCCCTTCTCGACATAAATTCGGGTTCGGAGTGATCAAAAGTCTCGACTCTGCCTCACAAGAAAAGGGTTTTATGATATTGCGCTCAATAATAAACATCTTTTTATGGGTCACACATGTGTCCAGGTAGGAATGAAGATAGAATCCTGCGACACGTTGAATGGTAGGAAGGCAAAACCCTCCGAATGTTTTGAAAACCCACATCTTTTAATATTTTTGAAAACCCATTTTTCTGACGATCTCTACGAAAGGAAATCAACCACTTAACGAAGGTGGGAATATGCTTACTTACCTCGTTATCCGTTCGATGTGCAGCTAGCACCACTCTCACAGCATCCATAGAAACGTCTTCGGTCTTCAATCGGTGTCTTCATCTTCGTCTTCGGTCTTCAACTCTTGATGATAACTCTCGAACTTCGTAGAATCTTGACAATGTGATTCTTTCCTCTAATTCCTTGTTGCTTGAAACTTCATTATAGATATTCCTTCTTTCCATTGGCTTTATTGAAAGAATACAAAACTAAAAACGAACTATACAACCCCAATTTTTTTTTTTTTTTTTTTTTTTTTTTTTTTTTTTTTTTTTTTTTTTTTTTTTTCTTTTTTTTTTTTTATAGAAATAAGAAATAAAAACAAAACAAAATTTCCCTGCAGTTTCATCATGTATTTGCCCTGCAGTTTTTGTGTTTTGATTTCTCATTCATTTTCCTTAACACGTTTTCCTCGTTTTCTCGCTATTTTTTCCCTTTTTCTTAGCTGCGTTTTGTATCTAATTAGGGTTCTAGTCGTTTTTCTTTCCTTTAGGTTTTAATTTTGCCAAAATGCCGAGAACCACAAGGAATTCTTCTCGCGCTTCTTTATGCACAGCTTCACACCAGCTTCCCCCCACCTCCACCATGATTACCACGGATTCCTCTCCTTCGTCATTTGCAGTCTTCGACAATATTTGCCATTGCCCTTTCAAAAATCTTCATGGATGCCCTGATGGAGTTCAGGGAAGAGGTTACGTCAAAGGGTCTTACCTTAAACACCTTCATGACAAACATCTCTTCTCTGAAGATAGCAAGAACTGTGTCCGTGATTTATTAGCCAAGGATTTGAATGTTTATCGTGACTTGGAGAAGGTTCTCTGTACCCTTCGAATGTGGTTTTGCAGCAAGTGTTCGTACCTTCATGCCTGGACGAAATCCTGTAAGGGACGAGAGGGGATTGCACATGATTTCATTTCAGGGCCTTTTAATGGGGTTGAGGCAGACTTTTTGATTCATGGGTTGGATAGGCCGGAGAAGGTACAGGTTGTGTTGCAGGATGCGTGTTTGGAACATGATAATGCTGTGGTTGATGCAGGTTCAGGAGGGAATGGCAGTATGGCTGTAGAACTGCTTTCTACTGACTTGCTTAATGTTGTGCTTCAAAGACAACTTCCTACTGTCACTTGCATCCCCCACAAGTGCAGGCTCGCATTTTCGAGGGCTCTCAAGGCATGCCTTGATAGGATTCTAGCTAGTCCGGGCACTCTGGCAGGTTGGCTTCGACTGCTCTTTCTCCCCATTTGCACACTGTCATTATATCAACCGAAGAGTTCTGCGGAAAAGAAGTCTGGTAACCGTAAGCGTTTGCAAGTGGCAGCTATTCTGCATGCGCTTAATGTATGGAAGGAACCAAATGGTTGCTTTACTTTGGTTAGCAAACTGTTACAACAGCCGGTTAGACGGGGTTCTGGGAAATCTGACGAGAAGAAAAGAGACGAGAAACAGCATGAGAAGACGGCTAACATCATTGCCTGCCAGAAGAAGATCAATTCAGGGCACTTTGCAGCGGCCATCCGAGTTTTGTCTTCGTCAGGAATTGCACCTTTTGAGGAGAAGACGTATTTTGACCTGTTAGACAAACATCCGTTAGCTTCCCCTCCGGAGGTTCCCATAGACGATATCATTGCGGATCCCATTGTGGTGGATTCCAAGGCAGTTTTGGGAGCTATTAAAAGCTTCCCTAAAGGTACGTCGTGTGGTCGTGATGGTCTACGGGCGCAACACTTGGTTGATGTTCTTAGTGGAGCGGCGGCAGCAGTTGCGGATGACTTACTGGTATCTATATCTGGGGTTGTCAACCTTTGGTTGGCTGGGAGATGCCCTAGTGAATTGGGAGAATACATTGCTAGTGCCCCGCTGACTCCTTTGCTTAAGCCGGGAGGTGGGCTTAGACCTATTGCAGTCGGTACAGTTTGGCGAAGATTAGTTTCTAAGGTGGCTGCCTTTGCTGTTGGAAAAGACATGACTTCTTATTTAGGAGATTACCAATTCGGGGTTGGTGTTCCTGTGGGAGGTGAAGGTATTTTACATGCTGTAAATCGCCTTTTAGAGTTGAAGGGTCATTCGGATAATATGTCAATGTTGCTCATTGACTTTTCCAATGCTTTCAATATGGTAAGCAGGTATCAACTCATCAAGGAAGTCCGCCTTCATTGTCCAGGTATTTCTCGCTGGGTAGAATTTTGTTACTTACGTCCGGCTAAGCTGTATTATGCCCAATATATCTTTGTCTTCTTCCCTTGGTGTGCAACAAGGTGATCCCCTCGGTCCCTTGTTATTTGCATTGACACTTCACCCCTTAGTGAAGACCATTGCTTCTCGATGCAAACTCGACTTGCACGCTTGGTACCTTGATGATGGTACAATGGTTGGGGACACTTTAGAGGTAGCTAAAGCTTTGCGTATAATCGAAACTGAAGGGCCAGGAAGAGGATTGCATCTCAATATTAAAAAAAACAGAAGTCTTCTGGCCTTCTCTTGATCCCAGGAGCACAATGGATGGTGTTTTCCCTCCGGATATTGGTAGGCCTTCTAAAGGTGTTAAACTGTTGGGTGGTCCAGTGAGTTTAGACATGGATTTCAGCAGGTACATGTTGTTGAATAGGGTTCACAAAACCATTCAACTAATGGACGCAATCAAAAAACTCAAGGATCCCCAAAGTGAGATGCTTTACTTCGCAGTTGTACTGGTGTGTCTAGACTTTATTTTGCCATGCGAACTACCAATCCTGCTGCACTACAACCTGCCACCGATCTCTTCGATGACAAGCTCTTTCAGTACTTGAGGCTTCTGATTACTGGGGATGGTGCGGGTTTTGGTACTTTACAGAAGAGATTAGCTACCTTACCTATTAAGGATGGTGGTCTTGGGATATATACCATGGATGATACTCGTGCTTACTGTTTTCTTGCGTCTCAATGCCAGACTACTTCAGTACAGAAAGTGATCCTTGGTGATTTATTCTCAACGGACAAAGGTTCAGCCTATCAGTTGGCTCTTCAGAGCTTCATTCAGGTATGTGGATTACCGTCTACTTACTGTGTCGATGATACTGCCCCCCCTTCCATGCATTCCCTGGCAGTAGTTTATTTTGATGCAGTTAAGAAGCAAATCCCAGACCAATTTCATTTGTCTGTAAGAGATTCCATCCTTTGGCAATGTAACCGTATCAAACATGCTCAAGACTATCTTTTGGCGGTACCCATTAGTGGGCTTAATCAGTGCCTCGGGCCTAGACAATTTAGAGCTGTGCTTTGCTATCGTTTGGGCATTCCTTTGTTTGTTGAGAATAGTTTATGCCCAAGTTGTAACAAATCTATGGATATTTTTGGTGATCATGCGCTTCATTGTGCTAAAGATATAGGGTATAAGTTTCGCCATGATGTTGTTCGTGATGTTGTTTTTGACATTTGTTACAAAGCTAATGTACCTGCGCGCAAGGAGGTTTCTCTTGGCCTTCAGGCAGATGATGGCAAGGATCTAAAACCTGCTGATATCCTTGTTCTTAATTGGGAAAATGGACAAGATGTTTGTATGGATGTTACGGGTGTCTCTCCATTTACTGGTGATGGTATACGCTCCTTTGCTCCTGGTAAGGCTATTTCTGGTGCGGTTTCACGTAAACGTACCAAATACTTGGACAAATGTGCTGCACATGGGTATGGTCTGGGTGTCCTAGCTTTCTCTACCCTGGGGGAACTAGGTGAGGACACTTTGGTTTTTTTCAAGCGTCTTAGGAATTGTTTGGTTAGCAATGACGCTAGTAGCGGCTTAGGTAGCTTCATTTTTTATCGTTTAGGCGTTGCAATTCAAAGAGGAGTTGGGGCCCAGCTTGTCGCTAGGTTGCCAACCAAAAGCTCTGTGTAATACTTTATCTAAATTATTACAATAATAATTAAAAATGATAATATATAAATTATCAAACAAAATAATAAAAACTATTAACAAACCTAAAAATTTTCTCTTGTCTCTTTTTTTTTTTCTAATTTTCGTTTTTTTTTTTTTTTTATAATTTTTTTTTAATTAATTATTTTTTTTAATTTTTTAATTTTTTAATTTTTTTGAGACAAGAGAAAGTAAAATACAAATAAAATAAAAACGTAAGTACAAAGGCCATGGTGTAAGTACTTTACCGCTTGATTCTTCACAACTTATATGTCTTGATATCATAGACTTCTCGAACTCTCATCTTGATAATATTCGCTCTCGTACATAAAGTCTGAAATCTGCTCAATTCTGTACTGTAGCTTGTAAACCTTGAACGTCTTCAACTTTCCTTCGAATTTGTGATGCTCCTCTTGTTGATGATGATGGTGTTTCTATGGACCTGTTGGTGTAGAGAGAGATAAGGTGGATGGTGCTAACTGCGAACAAGATTACAAGTGGTATGTAAGTTAACAATTCGATGTCACCAACATGATTGATAAAAATAGCACTCAAGAGATCAAAATAGTGCTTCTATGGTGGGAAATTGGACAGCTCACCATTCTGCCCGGAATTTACGTACGGTGACACACACTCTAAAAGCACAATTTAGACAGGTACAAAGAATTGAAGGTCGGTGCCTCACATTATGTAACATGGGTAGTCTCCACTATAGGGGATCACTACTCTAATACCGAATTCAGTCTGCACCTTATTTGCCACTGGCATGGTTAAATCCAACTTTAACTCTCATACAAGTAAGAAACCCGATCATGTTCTCTGTCATCTCTAAGTTCAGTCACTATTATGAGATTCTCGATGTAATCTTAGCGACATGTATACTATGTGACTCTAACCACAAGTTGGAGTTTTATTCAAATATATACAAAAAAAAAAAAAAAAATTGAAAATTTTGACTCAAAAAGGCTAAAAACTCTATATGCAAAAGACTCCCCCACACTTAAACTTCACATTGTCCTCAATGTGTAAAACCGAAAATTCTGAATTCTGACGTAACAGCAGATAAAACGCAAAAACTGTACAAATTGGTAAGGAATTTGGAAAAACTCCATTTCACAAAAGTTGTTCATCTACGTGTTTTCTACAAAGTGTTAAAAGGGCACAGTGTTTAGATAAAAGGTCTGACAGTTATGGTCTCTGGACTGAACTACGTGCAGTCTGAATTTTTCTGACGAAAAGGTATTCGTCATAATTCTCTTCTAAGATAGATTCCGGACACAATGAAATTAAACATGGGGATGCAAATATGATATGAAAACTATAAAAATAAATAAATAAAAGGGTTTAAGATACAAAACCTATGGGTTGCCTCCCATTTAGCGCTTGGTTTAAAGTCGTCAGCCCGACTCTTTTGTTATCGTCCATATACCAACAATCTGAAAAGTTGGGGATCCTTCCATGTAACCTGTTTTGCAAACACTAGCTTCACACAAATATTAGTAATATAAAACATAAATGAAGCTATTAACCGATAAAAGCTTCCCCCACACTTATTCTTGTCCACACTTGAAAGTGTATAAAGAATATAGGAGTCGGGTACTTCCACGGTTTCTTGTTCCATAACCTGCATAGTATGAGAATCAAGTATCTCTAATGGCGGAAAACGAGAAACAAAGTCATTCAACAATATTCTCGAAGCACATACATTCAAACCAATAAGAGGTAAAGGAGAAGAAACAATAGGCAACGGGTTAGACAAACCTTGCACAATTTCTTGTATTACGGAATCCTCTTCATCCTTGAAAAACTCAAGTGAATTATTCACCTCTTTTATATCATGGTCCTCTATTAAACCTTGCAACCATTCTTCGTCCGTTTCTGCCGTAACCAAAGTGTCGACATAAACATCATCATTACAATCCTTTGCAAGCTCAATTGGGTCTTCCACAATATTGGTTAAACCGGTTTCATTCTCAACATACTCCTCCTTTTTGTTGTAAGGCACATACTCTTTTGCGGATCCAAATTTTATTGTAAGAAACTTTTTTAGAACACTCGAAAATGCATCATCCTCAAGCTCCACCCTTTGAATAGGTTCTTGATCATTATTAAGATCAATGCTTGAGTAATCTACACAAGTGTCGACATATTCCTCTTCGTCTACATCTTGATCCCAAAAAGACTCCTCGGAGATGTCACCATGATTTGTTTCAAGCAATGTATCATAATCACCGTCACTATCATAGTCAACATAAGATTGGTCCTCGCTGAATTTAGTGTTGCTAATCTATAACTCATCCTTTTGAATAGGTGAATGATCATTATTAAGATCAAGAGTTGAGTTAACTACACAATTATCAACGAAAGTGCCCAAGGATTTGCCTTTTTCAACATTAGCATCAATCAAATATTCATCACAAACCATATGCACATTAGAATTATCCATATCTTCCTTGCATTGATCAATGCCTCTTCGCAAGCTAGCAATACCTTCACGAAGTTCTTGGAGTTGCTCATTTGTAGTCTCTTTAGCTTTTTGAAATTCCTCTTGTAAAAAGTTGGAAACTTGATCTATAAAGTTAGAGACTTTTTGTTCACAAACATAAGAATCCTCCCATCCTTGTGGTTGTTCACACACATACCCGCCATAAGGTTGTTGAGGAAAACCACAAGGTTCCATGGAATATTGGTCATAACCAATGAATTGGTTTTGATCATACCCCTGGAATTGGTAGTTGTCATATTGTTGAGGTTGTTGAAAACTGTATCCATCCATGTAGTATGCTCCTTCCATGAGAAACAAGCACCTGAAATAAAATTCTCAAACCAAGGTTAAAACCCAGAAAATAAGAAAAAATAAAACAAAAGCTAAAAACAAAAATAAGAAACCAAAAACAAGTGACAACCGCTGCCTCCCCGGCAACGGCGCCAAAATTTGATCGGTTGTCAGCCGACACAAATATAATTACACTTTCTTACTACTCAAAATATATAATGAAGCAAGGGCAAGAAAGGATCGATCCCACAGAGAGGTCTATGTTGTCAAATTGTTTCGGTTCCCTATAAATAACACCGGGGTTTTGTGATTTTATATAGTAATAAACTAAATAAAACAAATAAAGAAACAGGCAAACAAATCAAATCAAATCAAGGATAAGAAAGTATTGGTTATGGATTTCGTTTTCATTCACAAACATGTTTTCAACACAATAACTAGAATTGATATTTTAATCTCAACTTTTATCAAAGGCCCTAGAATACCTTGATCGCAAGTATATCCCGCAAATCTCCTCATGTCATCAACAAACACATTAAAAGATGCGAATATGAATTCTATCTAAAGGAACAACCTAACGTGTAAAAGCACTAATCAAGTTTAATTCCCTAGATGCATTAGGTTCTATGAAATCAGGCCAATCAAAGCAATCGAACGTGTAAAAGCACTAATCCGATTTAACAAAGGTTATGGTTCACATATAATCATAAGAATATATCACTACAAACTATAATCATATTTATGCTACTTGCAATCCGGAATTATCACTTTTGCGTATAATAACCCTAATCTAGCAATAAAGATGAAAGCAAACTCAATCGATTCGCGACTCGACTAAATAGCATTCAAATCATGTAACAATATTGATGGTGAATCATAAAAGATAATATGGAGACAAAACTAATTTATTGAATTAAAACCCATATTTGGAAATCCAACTTATTCCATAACCAAAAGAAAACTCTAGCTCATATTCATGGAGTTCATAACAAGAAGAAAGAGAAAAGACTTCATCGTTCTAAACCCTAGAAAACAAAGTAGAGGAAAAAGATAGATAAAAGATTAAAAGATATCCCAAAAGTTGTAGAAGTCTTTCCTTTAAATAGCTCTCTTGTTTCCAAAATTAGGTCTAATCTTCAAAGGTCCAAAAGATAGAAGTCCTCCAAGCCCATGTGTGAGAAAACCCATGTAGAAAATTATGTCCAAAAACGTCGCCGGAAAACTGGTATTGTGGCCGGAACTTGGCCGGAAAAGTCGCCGGAAAGTATCTCAGGTGACCGGCAAAGTCAACCCGGTCACCGGTCAAACGGGTCAACTCGGTCAAGTGAGTCAAACCGGGTCAAACACCGAGTCAGATGACTCAACTCAGGAGTCAGACCTGAGTCAATCAACTCAGCTGAGTTAGTCATGTGAGTCAGGTTCTAACTAGCCTAGGCCTAGGCCATGTTGCACAGGCCAGTTCTGTTGCACCAAGATGGTGCATCACTGTTCCAGCCAAGATGGCTGTGCACACTGCATTGCATTTTAGCTTCACGCAGCATTTGCTTCTAACTCAAATTCATCAAGCCTGCACCGAGGCGCCATTTCACCAGACCACCACAATTTCATACAAACTCCATCTACAGACTTCTTGCCTTGAATTCCCATTCGTTCCTCGCTTCTTGTAAACTCGGCTTCCGGTGCAAGTCCACAATTGCAACAAGTCTTCAACTCAGCTGCAACACCGAGTAATCCACAACACATCTCATCATTCACTGCTAGCCACCACTAGAACTTTGCCCTTCCTTTTTAATCCACCAGACACCACCATTGCCTCACTGCATCAAACTCAGAATTCTTCTCAGTTCCAAATCCAGCTCAGTCCAACGCCTTCTTGCTCTTGTATTCCTTTGCACCACCTGCAATCCCACTGCTCCATTGCAGCCATTCATACACACTCTGACCTCCATTTCTAGCTGCACTTCTCGAGCCCCATTGCTCGCAAAACATCAGGCCACCACCAACACCATCATAGCTGCAACAGCTACTTCTATGCCATTATATCCTCAGATGCATCATTACCAATTCCTGGCTCAGTCTTCCATTGCCTGCTGCTCCATCTCAGTTACCACCAATTCCAGATGCACTCAAATTCCTTGTAATCATTCATGGCAATACACAGAGAACTCAATGGAGCAACATCAACCCCAATTCCAGTTTGAATTCAACCCTAGTCTTATCAAATCAACAGCAGCAATTCCAATTTCATCATTCCTCAACAAATAACCACCAACACATAACCCCTTTTTCTGACAGATTCAAATCCATCTTCTTCCCTGAATCGAACAACAACAATACTCTCATCTCTGATAGATAGCAGCATCTTCTTCAATAACACCACCATTTCAGCCACAGCTACAAAATCCATCTCCAATCTTCTCTGTGTTCTTCATAACCCTTAAACATCACCACCGTCTGTTAAACCAGCGAACCCTAAGATGAACTTAAGTACCCATTTCTGATTTCTTTTCTTTTCCTCATCAATTTCATCTGAAACCCATACGAATATTAGTCTCAGATCCCCTTTTTCTTCTTCTCAGATTTCAATCAATACCGCAAACCCCATTATCTCAATCTAACTCAAATTGGTCGTTAATTTCCTCTTCTCCATCTCAATTTCAGCTCGAATTGACAACAGCAACTGGATGCACCAAATCTAATTTATACCCATTCAGCCAACAATCTCCATTCAATACATCATCGTTTCTCGCCATTAAAAACAGCCGCCATTGGTTTCAGGGGAAGCAAAGAAATAAAAACTAATCTCTCTGAATTTTTGGCTACGTGTAGGAATGAGAATTGATATTGGCACCCGGTACATTAAGATAAGGGCCACTGAAGTGATATTTTGCCTTAGAGTTTGACTTCCCCTTATTCTTGGCCGAGCTCCCATTAGCACTTGCTCGTGAAATGACTATTGTGCCCTTTACGCTCAAAATGATACTTTTTCCTCCGTGCGACTCCAGAGTACCTAATGACTTAAAAACACACGTAAAGTACATAATTCACAAGAAAAATAGCAAAGAAAGCGTAACTACTAGATAGTAAATTAGGTGTTTTAGACACCTATCATCTAGCTATCAATTGACTCATGCCGCAGTTCCGATAGCAGCTACTCATTGAACCTGACTGCAACCCATTTGGCTTCAACAACAATATCTCTTGCTACAATCTCAGGCCTGCATTCCTGCAACTATGTTCATATAGCTTCATTTGCAGCTGCAATGTAACATGCCTGCAATACTCGTTTCCGCGACTCATCCAACATCACTTCACTGCCAGCTAATTCTCAATTCCAGAACATCTTTGCCATTTTCCATTTGTTGTCTTACAGCAGCACACGATCTCAAGCACAGAGCAAATACCCATTTCTCCAGTTCAGTTCAAGCTCATACCTGAAACACAAATATTCTCCTTTGCTCTAGCCACTTTTGCTACTCTATCTCCAACTGCAGTTGACTCACAACAATAACATTGTCTTCATTTTCACCAGCTTCACTTGCAAGAACAACACCCCTATCTCAGTCATAGTGGGTAGCAGCACATCCATCATTCAAAACTATTACAGACTCCTCCAACCCTTCTTACAGCTCCTGTAACTCTCCAGCAACACCAGTTTCATCACCTTGTACTGAATCTGCCTCAATGCCACCAGACCCTCATTCTCCATATCCAGCAGCACCAGCAATTGCTTCCAACACCAACTTGAGTTTCAATTCCTAAACATACATCTAATAGTTGCAACTTCAGCACACCCCAGGCCATTGCATTCAATCCTTGGCAGCTATCCCTGCCTACAACCTCGAGTTTGAAGTACCAAACAAGTACCACCCGAGTGCATATATCTCATACCAAATTGCAGCTGCAATATCTGTAGTTCAAAACTTCTCCAGATCAAGTTCACCTCCAATCATTCATTTGAAACCATCTCAAGCCTAAGACTCCAGCTCATCTCATAAGACCATTCAAACCCTTCACTATCAACAACAAGAACGCCTCCATCTGAATCATACAACCACAGACCCATCAGTTCATGGCTTCCTCTTCTTTGACATCCATCACATTCCTCATTTGTTAATGCCATCAATAATTCTCCTCTGATTCAACTCATAATTGAGATTAAACTCAGATTCAAGATAAACCCATCTCTTCAATTCACTTCAAAACTCAGACCTCATGAACTCATCTACTAAACAACTAATTCTCAGCTTCAGATCGATCCTTGGCTGTGGTTGTCACCTATTGCTCGCAGCACCTAGTTGATCTGATGACGGAATCGATCTGACCTCCATGAAACCCATCAAACCCATGGCTGAATCGACTGCAATCTCGACTGATTTATGCCCAGAATTTGACCCACACTCTGCCTGTAAACTTGAGCTATAATCTCCTCATAAAACTGAGCCATTGATTAATCCATATTCCCAACAAAATCCGTAACTTCAACAACTCAATTTCCTCCCTGTTTCTGGTCTCAAACACCACCAAATTCTCTCCATTCTTCTCCATTGAAGCTTCATTCTCTCATTGCTTCAACAACCACTACCAACAGACTCCATCTCATCTATTCTGCTCAAAACCCAAGTCTCTATTTCTTCTTAAACAGCAGTAGCTTGAATTCTTCTCCTCCTTCTGAGATTCTCACCATCAGTTCATCCTGCTCAAACGAACCCTAATTCAAACTCAGAGAACAACAGCCAATCGTTCTTAGCATCATCGTCTCTATCTCGGATTCACCTCTCTGTGTTCTTGATTTGAACAACATCAATACTCTCCATCAACTTTCAGATCTCATGGCTGTTGTGCAGCTTTTCTTTCTTCCCAATTTCAAATATAATAATGAAATAAATGAATGAGAGACGAGTTTCTCTCGATTTAGGTCTAAGTCAAATTTGGGTGCTAATAACACACCCGGTCACTTTAATAAGTGTTACCCAGATGGCATCCCCGTAACCTTGACTAGACTCCAGATAATGTTCGTCCATGAAATGACAATTTGCCCTTTTTGGTCAAATTGAGTGATTTCTTCTTCTTTTTCTCCGTGCGACTCAAGAGTACCTAATAACTCAAAAACACACGTAAAGTACATAATTTACAAGAAAAATAACAAAGAAAGCATAAACTCCAGATAGTAAATACGGTGTATTCTACACCCTATCAAATTCCCCCACACTTAGACTTTGCTAGTCCTCGAGCAAATCAAACAAAACAATTATAAAATATACATACAACTCCGTGTCGTCGAGGCTACGGTCACTCTTAGCATGAATAACAGGCCTTTAAACCCCTAGGTGTCCCTAGTGGATGAGTTATAGTCTCGTGAGGGTTTACTAGAGATATACCCACAAAACCTATTTTTCCAACTTACTAGTTCTCCGAAATGATAGCATCCAATGCGCTAAGAAGACATAGAGATTCTGCACACTAGTCATAAGAAGTTAGACACATATATGAACACAATCTCATCCTTAAAAGTTGAGAGAGAAATAACCATCCCTTCTCGAAAGAAATTCGGGTTCGGAGTGATCAAAAGTCTCGACTCTGCCTCACAAGAAAGGGTTTTATGATATTGCTCTCAATAATAAACAGCTTTTTTATGGGTCACACATGTGTCCAGGTAGGAGTGAAGAGAGAATCCTGCGACACGTTGAATGGTAGGAAGGTAAAAACCCTCCGAAGTATTTTGAAAACCCACATCTTTTATAATTTTTGAAAACCATTTTTGTGATGATCTCTAAGAAAGTAAATCAACCACTTAACGAAGGTGGGAATATGCTTACTTACCTCGTTATCCGTTCGGCGTGCATCTAGCACCACTCTCACGGCATCCATAGAAACGTCTTCGGTCTTCTATCGGTGTCTTCATCTTCGTCTTCGGTCTTCAACTCTTGATGATAACTCTTGAACTTCGTAGAATCTTGACAATATGATTCTTTCCTCTAATTCCTTGTTGCTTGAAACTTCATTGTAGATATTCCTTCTTTCCATTGGCTTTGTTGAAAGAATACAAAACTAAAAACGAACTATACAAACCCAAAATATGATACAATAAATTTTTCTTGTTTCTTTTTTTTTTTTTTTTTTTTTTTTCTTTTTTTTTTAGAAATAAGAAAAATAAAATACAAATAAGATAAAATAAAAAATGTAAGTACAAAGGCCATGGTGTAAGTATTTTACCGTTGGATTCTTCACAACTTGTATGTCTCGATCTCGAACTCTCATCTTTATAATCTCCGCTCTTGTACAATAGTCTTCAACTTGTAAAAATTCTGCTCCTTATCTCGTTGCTTTACTTGAATCTGAAATCTGCTCATTTTTGTACGGTTGCTTGTAAACCTTGAACGTCTTCAACTTTCCTTCAAATTTGTGATGCTCCTCTTGTTGATGATGATGGTGTTTCTATGGACTTGTTGGTGTAGAGAGAGATAAAGTGGATGGTGCTAACTGCGAACAAGATTACAAGTGGTATGTAAGTTAGCAATTCGATGTCACCATCATGGTTGATAAAAATAGCACTCAAGAGATCAAAATAGTGCTTCTATGGTGGGAGGTTGGGCAGCTCACCATTCTGCCCAGAATTTACGTACGTGACACACACTATAAAAGCACAAATTTAGACAGGTACAAAGAATTGAAGGTCGGTGCCTCTCATGATGTAACATGGGTAGTCTCCACTATAGGGGATCACTACTCTAATTCCGAATTCAGTCTGCACCTTATTTGCCACTGGCATGGTTAAATCCAACTTTAACTCTCATACAATTAAGATACTCGATCATGTTCTCTGTCATCTCTAAGTTCAGTCACTCTTATGAGAATCTCGATGTAATCTTAGCGATATGTATACTATGTGACTCTAAAATAACTACAAGTTGGAGTTTTCTTATTCACTAATTTACACAAAAGTTGAAAATTTAGAAAAATTTATAATGCAAACCACTCCCCCACACTTAAACGTTACATTGTCCTCAATGTAAATTGAATCGTCCAAAGAAATTCAAGGTGGGAAATCCTACATGAAAATTGATAAAAATTCAGAAAAAGTAAAAACATGACAAGAAAAGAAAAGATAAGATAAGAGATACAAAACCTATGGGTTGCCTCCCATTTAGCGCTTGGTTTAAAGTCGTCGTCGGCCCGACTATCTCCTTGCTTTCTACGACTCCTCCAGAGGGAGTACTTCCACAAGATTAACTCCTTCCACGACATCCGAAGAGAAGTTCTCATAATATGGTTTCAACCGGTGCCCATTTACTTTAAGTTCATTTCCTGTAGCTAAAATACGAATTTCCACTGCACCATGAGAAAACACATTAGTCACAATAAAAGGTCCAATCCAACGTGACCTTAATTTACCCGGAAATAATTGCAAGCGAGAATTAAACAAAAGCACTTTCTGCCCAATGCAAAATTGTTTCTTTGTAATCATATTATCATGAAATGATTTCGTCTTTTCCTTGTAAATCCGTGAGCTTTCAAACGCATCATTGCGAATCTCTTCTAACTCTTGAAGTTGTAACTTTCTTTGCCTTCCAGCACCATCCAACTCCATATTGCATTGCTTAATAGCCCAAAACGCCTTATGCTCAATTTCCACGGGTAAGTGACAAGGTTTACCATAAACAAGCCTAAAGGGAGACATCCCAATAGGTGTCTTGTATGCAGTTATATACGCCCACAAAGCATCATTGAGTCTCATACTCCAATCTTTCCTTGTTGGATTCATCGTCTTCTCTAGAATGGATTTCACCTCTCGGTTGGAAACCTCGGCTTGTCCATTTGTTTGTGGATGGTAGGGTGTTGCAATCCTATGCGACACATTGTACTTCCTTAACAAGTTTTGCAAGAACCTGTTTTTGAAGTGTGAACCTCCATCGCTAATTATAGCCCTTGGAATGCCAAACCTTGCAAATATATTAGCTTGCACGAAATCTGAAACAACTTTAGAATCATTAGTTGGGGTGGCCTTAGCTTCCACCCATTTCGAGACATAATCCACAGCAAGCAATATATAATAATTCCCACTAGAATTGACAAAAGGGCCCATAAAATCAATTCCCCATACATCAAAAACCTCAACAAATTGAATAATAGTTTGTGGCATTTGATTTCGAGCACCTAGATTGCATGTTCTTTGGCACCTATCACATGTGTTACAAAATGCATGTGCATCCTTAAACAAAGTTGGACAAAAGAAACCACATTCTAGTACCTTGAGAGCGGTTCTCTTGCTCTCAAAGTGTCCTCCACAAGCATATGAGTGGCAAAAAGACAAGATAGAATTAAATTCTGATTCGGGAACACACCTACGTATTACTTGGTCACTACAATGTTTCCATAAGTATGGATCATCCCATATGTATTGGTTTCCTAACTTCTTAAGTTTGTCCCTCTCAACACGAGACAAGTTCTTTGGGATTTGTTTAGACACTAAGTAATTAACAATATCAGCGTACCATGGTTCTCCAAAGGCAATTGAGAATAGTTGCTCATCCGGGAAACTTTCAAGCAACGGGATAGTTTCCTTGTCCACAGCAAGACGGCTCAAGTGATCCGCAACGGTGTTCTCAATTCCTTTCTTGTCTTTGATCTCAATATCAAACTCTTGCAAGAGTAATATCCATCGTATGAGCCTCGGTTTCGCCTCTTTCTTTATAAGCAAGTACTTAAGCGCTGCATGATCAGAAAAGACAACAACTTTTGTACCAATTAGATAAGAGCGAAACTTTTCTAAAGCAAAAACAATGGCTAACAACTCTTTTTCAGTGGTTGTGTAGTTTTGTTGGGCCTCATTTAACGTTCTAGAAGCATAATAAATGGCATGAGGTATCCTCCCCACGCGCTGCCCAAGCACCGCACCAACCGCATAGTCACTAGCATCACACATAAGCTCAAAGGGATGGCTCCAATCCGGTGGTTTAATGATAGAGGCTGAGATCAAAAGTTCTTTCAAACGATTGAGTGCCGCCACACACTTTTCATCAAAGTTAAAAACCACATCTTTTTGCAATAAGTTACAAAGTGGTGATGCTATCTTGGAAAAATCCTTGATGAATCTACGATAGAAACCTGCATGACCAAGAAAAGAGCGTATCTCCCTCACCGTAGTGGGAGGGGTTAGAGCACGAATAAGGTCTATCTTAGATTTATCGACTTCTAAGCCTTTATAAGATATTATATGGCCTAAAATTATGCCATGAGTTACCATGAAATGGCATTTCTCCCAATTTAGCACAAGATTTGTTTCAACACATCGTTCAAGGATTAGAGACAAGTTGTTCAAGCAAAGGTCAAATGAATCACCAAAGACACTAAAATCGTCCATGAACACTTCGATTATGTTTTCAACATATTCCGAAAAGATACTTACCATACACCTTTGAAAAGTAGCTGGAGCATTACACAATCCAAAAGGAATCCTTCTATAAGCAAAAGTACCGAAAGGACAAGTGAAAGTAGTTTTCTCTTGATCCTCAGGCGCTATCACAATCTGATTGTAACCTGAATAGCCATCAAGGAAGCAATAGTAAGAGTGTCCAGCTAAACGTTCAAGCATTTGATCAATAAATGGTAAAAAGTGATCTTTTCTAGTGGTGGCATTCAATTTTCTATAATCAATACAAACCCTCCAACCGGTTTGCACACGAGTTGGGACAAGTTCGTTCTTATCATTCTCCACCACTGCCACACCTGATTTCTTTGGTACTGCTTGTACCGGGCTTACCCACTTGCTATCGGATATGGGGTAGATAACACCCACGTCCAAAAGCTTGAGTATCTCCTTTTTCACAACTTCCATCATGGGAGGGTTCAAATGACGTTGCGCTTCCCTTGTAGGCTTTGCATCGTCCTCCACACGGATCTTCTGCATACAAACGGCAGGGCTTATACCCTTGATATCGGCGATTGTCCATCCTATGGCCGTCTTGTATGTCCTTAGCACCCTTAGAAGTTTTTGCTCCTGTAATTCATTAAGCTCGTTAGAAACAATCACGGGTAACTCCTCATTGTCACCCAAGTACAAGTACTTTAAGTGACTTGGAAGAGGTTTCAATTCTAAACTTGGAGATTTAACAATAGATGGCACAAGTTTTTCATTATTGCAAGGTAAAGAAGCATATGAAATATTCTTAATTACTGATTTTTCCGGTAATAAGTCAAGAGAACCAATGGTTTCTTTAATCTCATCACTATACTCCAAACCATTATCAATGGGTGTAGTGAGCACGGTTTCCAAAGTATCAACACCATTCAACTCAAATATTTGTTGCGCCAATGTGTCCATCACATTAATGGAGAAACAAGAGTGGACATCACTAGGATATCTCATCGTCTCGAAAATATTGAAACGTATTATTTCTCCATCAAACTCCATAGTCAGCGTTCCCTTGTCAACATCAATAATGGTTTTCGCCGTTTTCATGAAGGGACGACCAAGTAGCAATGGAAGAGACGATTCCGGTGAACCTTCATCCATCTCTAACACGCAAAAGTCAGTTGGAAAGACAAGTTGATTAACCTGCACAAGAACATCATCAACAATACCCATTGGGTAGACATTAGAACGATCGGCTAATTGCAACACAATTCCAGACTTTTTAAGAGGACCAAGATCAAGTGAATTATACATAGACGCATGCATAACATTAACGGATGCACCTAAGTCCAACATAGCTTTGTTAAATGTGGTGTTACCAATTGTGACGGGAATGTCAAAACTACCGGGATCCTTGCACTTAAGTGGGAGTTTGTGTTGTAAGATTGCCGAAGCATTCTCCCCCACACTAAGCACTTCATTACCTTCGAGCCTTTGTTTATTGGTACACAAGTCCTTCAACACCTTTACATACTTTGGAACTTGCTTGATAGCATCTATGAGTGGTATGTTCACATGGATCTTCTTGAGAATGTCTAAAATCTCCTTTTCTAGTTCCGCCTTCTTGGAATTTGCAAATCTGCGAGGGAAAGGTAAAGGACGAACATAAGTAGAAACCGGAGTTTTAGAGTTAGAAATAGGTACCTCAAAAGTTTGGGGAGAATCCTCATTTTTCTCCTCCAAAACAGGTTCCTTTGGTGTTTCCACCGCGCCCGAATCAGTAACTTCGGGTTGCACAAGTTGTGTACCACTTCTCAACGTAATTGCATTGACACCCTCTTTTGGGTTGATAGGTTGAGAAGGGAGTTTCCCACCATTTTGTGCCTTCAATTGATTCAACTCAATAGCCATAGAACCAACTTGAGTTTGCAAATCCTTAACCGTACTCTCCGTTCTTTGCATAAAAGATTTCAGCAACTCTTCCATATTGGACCCCATAGTTTGAGGTTGTTGTTGTTGTTGATGATGAAATTGTTGTCTCGGCTGGAATTGTTGTTGTTGAGGTTGAAATCCAATCGGGTTGTTGAAATTAGGTGGTTGAACCAATCCTTGCTTGTTCGCATAGCTAAAATTGGGGTGATCTCTCCATCCCGGATTGTAAGTGTTAGAGTAGGGATCATACCGTCTTTGTTGATTTGGAAAGACCGCATTAGCTTGCTCGTCCTCATAAGCTTGAGAGGAACTTGGTATCACCGCGGCTGCAACTTGTTGCATCATTGTTGTCATGTTACCTAATTGTTGACGAAGTTCCTCGACCTCGCTCACTTCATTAACTTTCCTAAGAAGCACATCTGAACCACGACTCAAGAATTGTTGGGAGTTTGCTGCCATGTTCTCAATCAACTCTCTAGCATGTGCCACCGTCTTGTTAACTAGTGCACCACCACCCGCAGCGTCAAGAAGATTCCTATCACTTGATTGGAGTCCTTCATAGAAATATTGGATAATCATAGCGTCACTGAATTGGTGGTGAGGGCAGCTTGCCACCAATCTCTTGTATCGTTCCCAACATTCATATAAGGATTCTCCCACATTTTGCTTCATCCCACAAATCTCCTTTCGAATTTGAGTAGCCTTTGATGCAGGAAAATATCTCTCTAAAAAGAGTTTCTTCAACCCATTCCATGTCGTGACACTTCCGGAAGGCAAATAGTACAACCAATCCTTAGCACTATCCATCAAAGAGAAACGGAAAACTTTCAACATTGCACCATCCGCCTCAACATCCGCTGGAAGCATTGCCGTGACAATGGTGTGGAAGTCCATAAGATGCTTGTTTGGGTCTTCATTCACCATGCCATGGAACTTTGGTAATTCTCTAAGAAACCCCGGATTTATCTCAAAAGTAGAGTTCGTTTGAATACACCCCTGTTGTGTATCAAGCATATGAGAAGCTAACTCATTGAGTGGACGATTTGCATCACCCATTGCTTCTTCTTTTTCTTCAAAAGGTGGTTCTTGTTCACCCGGAACCTCTTGTTCTAAAACTGCTTCTTCTTGTTGGAAAGTCTCTTCTTCCGTTACCAACTCTTGTTCTTCCGTTGTATCTTTACTTGGTTGGAGTATTGTGCCTCTTCGTGTAGCTATCCCGCACCGTGGATAATTCCAATCTTTAGAATCCGGGGATTAGGTACCTGAAAACAATTCTCACAAACAAGTAATAAACAAGACAAGACAACAAGAAGCAAAGATAAAAGCAAAAACAAAAATAAGAAACTAAAAACTTAATAACTAGCCGTATGCCTCCCCGGCAACGACGCCAAAATTTGATCGCTGTCGTATGCGTCAAAAATAATTTCACTTTCCTAAAGTATATGATAAGTGACCGGTTGTCAGCCGACACAAATATAATTACACTTTCTTACTACTCAAAATATATAATGAAGCAAGGGCAAGAAAGGATCGATCCCACAGAGAGGTCTAGGTTGTCAATATGTTATGGTTTCCTATATAAAACACCGAGGATTTTCTGATTTAAACGGAAATAAATAAAAGCAAAGCAAATAAAGTACGCAAATCAAGATGTGAAAATATTGGATAAAGGTTTCATCTTCAATTGTAAACAAGTTTATGAATATATGAATAGAATTCGTATTTAATCTCGCTATCATCAAAAGCCATAGAATACCTAATTGCAAGAATACTCCGTAATTTTCTTAAGTCATCAACACACACATTAGGGCTGCGTATGTGAAATCTACCTAAAGAATAACCTAACGCCTTGCGCTAATCAAGTTCAATTCCTAGGAGCATTAAGTTTCAGAAATAGGCTAATCAATGCAATTGTAATACATTGCGCAAACAATTCGAACAAAGGTCAATTTCTACATATGATTACGAGGATGTATCACTACAACCTAGAATCATATCATGCTACTCGTATTCAAGGTTATCGCTCGATGAAAAACCCTAAAATAGCTATAGATATGGATGTGAGTTCAATCAATTCTAGACTTAACTAAACAAACATTCAATCATATTGCAATACGTCAATCATGCAATTATTATAACCCGTAGAAATCAAATGATAATATTGAGAGAAAACTAATTCATAAAAATCATAACTTGGTTGCAAAATCCAACTTCATCTTCAACCAATAATAAAAACTTAGTTACTCATGGCATAGGAGTTCATAACAAGAAGAAAGAGAAAACCTATCATGTTTCTAAACCCTAGAACCAAGTAGGAGTCTCCCTAATGGAGATATTAGGTTTAGAGAAAGAGTTTTCTATATATATGCTTCTCCCATTCCATAAGGATACTCCTTCCAATATTAGGTCTTCTCAAAACCCATCTCCAAGTGGTCCACCAAACCCATGTGTGAGAAAAACCCATGTAAAAACTCTGCCCAAAAACCGTCGTCGGAAAACTGGGATTATGGCCGGAAATCGGCCGGAAGTTGGTCGGAAAATATATCTCAGGTGGCCGGCAAAGTCCGCCCGGTCACCGGTCAACGAGTCAAATCGGTCAGCTCCGAGTCAATGAGTCAAATCAATGTGAATCGGTGAGTCAGAACCGGGTCATATGAATCAGGTGGTCTAGTCAGACCTGAGTCAGGCTACTCAGCTGACTTGGTTCACCTTCTAGGCCAGTGCACAGGCTAGTGCACCATGATTGTGCTTCACCACCTAAGTCACATCCATGATGGCCCTATGTTGCATCTATCACAGCCATCAATTCCACCAGCTGCATTGCATATCTCCCATTTATGTAGCTTCAATTACCGCAGCATTATAACAATTACGGCTTCAGTTAAGTTGCAAATCAAGATGCAGCTTCACATCAGGTATTGATCCGTTGTAGTTCATTAAACTATACAGCTTCCATTCATTCTCATCTACTCAGGACACCTGCAATTGCTTGCGCTGTAATCCGCCTGCTAACTCGACCGCAACCCTGAAATTTGCATTCACTTCCAGCTTCCAGTTTGCCATTACTACAACACCACTGCCAAACCTAGTAAGCATTCCAAAACCACAATGTTCATTCAATCACAATACTCCAGGTGCAACACCATGTTCACCAACTCAATTCCTTTTCCACCTGCAGTTCCATTCCCTGTTTGACATCATGAAGAGCTGGTAAGTCTTGTAACTCAGCTGCTGAGATAACAGCACCAGGAAATCAATATCACCACTGCCATCTTCCTCAGCTTCCATTTCTGTCATTGAATTCTGCCATATGCATTTCAGCTCACCATTTTGCTTATAATCAATACCACTGCCATCTCCTCTGTGAGCTCTTACTGCATTCCCTAAGCATTCATCTATGCCTAACATACATCTAAGCTCCAACCATTGCAGCTCAGCTAACCACGTAATGTCTCAGCCATCTCAAGCCACTGCTCCAGCTCAAACCGCCTGCAATTCCTACCACCAGTTTGCAGCTCCAAGTACATCTCCAAATGCAACTTGTTCATTGCCTGCAAGCGCACAAGCCTCATTCATCTACTTGCAATATCACCAGCAGCATCCACCACCAGTCCTTGGCAAACCACAAGACATAGCTCCATTATCAGTTCAATACCACCAGTGCTTCCCTGAATTGGTCCACAACCTGAGCCATCTCCTTCATCTCAGTAAACCCTTTAATCTTCTCTGTCCCTTGTCTTCACTGTAGAACTACCATCTTGGATTCCAGCCTTCACCTGCTGCCCGTCTGCTACAAGACAAGAAATACCAAAAACCTATTGCAGAACCAGCATCTTCATCCTGACCCGGCTTGAATCTCGAGCTCAGAAACCCAATTCATAAACCCTCAATTTCTCCTTTGAATTCCTCCCTCAAAACAACCAACGACTTCTTTTATTCTCGGCACAGATTCACCACTAAATCAGGAATTGATACAAACCCAGTGTTCAATCTCCTTCTTATACTCTGAATCATCTCTTCAATCAAAATCGACCATCAATAACACACCACAACCCATCAGATTTGAACAGAAACCCTAACTTCCTTCTTCATAACAAATTCGTTTTCTCGATCTGATTCAACCCCATCATCATCTCCTTCTCTCTGTTTATTCACTCAAAAATCAGCAGAATTATCTCTCAATTCCTCAGTCGATTTCTCGAACTCTCACAGTCCTCCATGGATTCTCTAACATTCAGGTGAGTGGGACGAAGAGAAATATGATTATTCACTGAATTCCAGGGTTGTGTGGGAAATGAATGTGGATATATCCACCCAGGTAAGGCAGATAAGGGGTAACCAAAGTGATTCTAGGCACCACTCATCAGATAAGGGCCATCTTGAGTTGCAACCCCTTAACCATCAGCTGGCCTGTCTTTAGTGTTCTTCCACATAGAGGTGCCCCTTAACCATGGCTCAGCTCCAGATAGTGTCCGCCCATGAGATGACAATTTTGTCCTTTTGGCTCAAATAGAGTAATTTCTTCTTCTTTTCCTCCGCATGACTCCAAAGTAGCTATGAACTCAAAAGCACACATCAGATACATAATTTACAAGAAAAGTAGCAAAGAAAGCATAAATACAAGATATAAAATTAGGTGTTTTAGACACCTATCAAATTCCCCCACACTTAGACTTTGCTAGTCCTCGAGCAAATCAAACAAAACAAATTCTAAAACATACATACAACTCCGTGTCGTCGAGGCTACGGTCACTTTTAGCATAAATAACAAGCCTTTAAACCCCTAGGTGTCCCTAGTGGACGAGTTATAGTCTCGTGAGGGTTTACTAGAGATATACCCACAAAACCTATTTTTCCAACTTAATAGTTCTCCGTAATGATAGCATCCAACGCGCTAAGAAGACATAGAGATTCTGCACACTGGTCATAAGAAGTTAGACACATAAATGAACACAATCTCATTCTTAAAAGTTGAGAGAGAAGTAACCATCCCTTCTCGACAAAAATTCGGGTTCGGAGTGATCGAAAGTCTCGACTCTGCCTCACAAGAAAGGGTTTTATGAATTTGCGCTCAATAATAAACAGCTTTTTATGGGTCACACATGTGTCCAGGTTGGAATGAAGAGAGAATCCTGCGACACGTTGAATGGTAGGAAGGTAAAAACCCTCCGAAATATTTTGAAAACCCACATCTTTTAATATTTTTTTGAAAACCCATTTTTCTGACGATCTCTAAGAAAGGAAATCAACCATTTAACGAAGGTGGGAATATGCTTACTTACCTCGTCATCCGTTCGGCGTGCAGCTAGCACCACTCTCACAGCATCCATAGAAACGTCTTCGGTCTTCAATCGGTGTCTCTTGATGATAACTCTTGAAACTTCATTATAGATATTCCTTCTTTCCATTGGCTTTATTGAAAGAATACAAAACTAAAAACAAACTATACAAACCCAAAATTTACTTCTTCTTTTTTTTTATATCATTTTTTTTTCTTCTTTTTTTCTTTTTTTTTTTCTAATTTTCTTTCTTTTTTTTTTAACATAAGAAATAAAATAAATACAAAATAAAAATAAAACAAAATAATAAAAACTATTAACAAACCTAAAAATTTTCTTTTTTTTTTTTTTTTTTTTTTTTTTTTTTTTTTTTTTTTTTGAGACAAGAGAAAGTAGAATACAAATAAAATAAAATACAAAGGCCATGGTATAAGTACTTTACCGCTTGATTCTTCACAACTTGTATGTCTTGATATCATAAATTTCTCGAACTCTCATCTTGATAATTTTCACTCTTGTACATTAGTCTTCAACTTATAAAAATTCTGCTCCTTGTTTTGTTGCTTTACTTAAATCTGAAATCTGCTCAATTCTGTACCGTTGCTTGTAAACCTCAAACGTGTTCAACTTTCCTTCAAATTTGTGATGATCCCCTTGTTGATGATGATGGTGTTTCTATGGACCTGTTGGTGTAGAGAGAGATAAGGTGGATGGTGCTAACTGTGAACAAGATTACAAGTGGTATGTAAGTTAGCAATTCGATGTCACCATCATGGTTGATAAAAATAGCACTCAAGAGATCAAAATAATGCTTCTATGGTGGGAGGTTGGGCAGCTCACCATTCTGCCCGGAGTTTACGTACGGTGACACACACTCTAAAAGCACAAATTTAGACAGGTACAAAGAATTGAAGGTCGGTGCCTCACATTATGTAACATGGGTAGTCTCCACTATAGGGGATCACTACTCTAATACCGAATTCAATATGCACCTTATTTGCCACTGGCATGGTTAAATCCAACTTTAACTCTCATACAAGTAAGAAACCCGATCATGTTCTCTGTCATCTCTAAGTTCAGTCACTCTTATGAGATTCTCGATGTAATCTTAGCGACATGTATACTATGTGACTCTAAACTAACTACAAGTTGGAGTTTTTTTATTCACTATTTACAAAAAAAGTTGAAAAAATTGAAAAATTTACAACGCAAATGCCTAACCACTCCCCCACACTTAAACTTTACATTGTCCTCAATGTAAATTGAATCGTCCAAAGAAAGTCAAGGTGGGAAATCATATAACAATATGCGAAAAGAAAAAGCTAAAAAGAAAAAAAATAAAAATTAAAAGATAAGAGATACAAAACCTATGGGTTGCCTCCCATGTAGCGCTTGGTTTAAAGTCGTCAGCCTGACTATATCCTTGCAAGGTTCATTCCCCATATATCAACAATCTGAAAAGTTGAGGATCCTTCCATAGAACCTGTTTTGCAAACACTAGCTTCACACAAATATTAGTACAATAAAGCAAAAGTGAAGCTATGAACCGATAAAAGCTTCCCCTACACTTATTCTTGTCCACACTTGAAAGTGTATAAAGAATATAGAAGTCGGGCACTTCCACGGTTTCTTGTTCCATAACCTGCATAGTATGAGAATCAAGTATCTCTAATGGCGGAAAACGAGAAACAAAGTCATTCAATAATATTCTCGAAGCACATACATTCAAACCAATAAGAGGTAAAGGAGAAGAAACAATAGGCAAAGGGTTAAACAAACCTTGCACAATCTCTTGTATCACGGAATCCTCTTCATCCTTGAAAAACTCAAGTGAATTATTCACCTCTTGTATATCATGGTCCTCTATCAAACCTTGCAACCATTCTTCGTCCGATTCTGCCTTAACCAAAGTCTCGACATTAACATTATTATTACAATCATTTGCAAGCTCAATTGGGTCTTCCACAATATTGGTTATAACGGTCACATTCTCAACATATTCCTCCTTGTTGTAAGGCACATACTCTTTTGCGGATCCAAATTTTATTATAAGAAACTTTTTTAGAACACTCGAAAATGCATCATCCTCAAGCTCCACCCTTTGAATAGGCTCTTGATCATTATTAAGATCAATGCTCGAGTAATCTACACAAGTGTCGACATATTCCTCGTCGTCTTCATCTTGATCCCAAAAATACTCCATTGTACACTCCTCGGGGATGTCACCATGAGTTGGTTCAAGCAATGTATCATAATCACCGTCACTATCATAGTCAACATAAGATGGGTCCTCGCTGAATTTAGTGTTGCTAATCTCGAACTCATCCTTTGGAATAGGTGAATGATCATTATTACGATCAAGAGTTGAGTTAACTACACAATTATCGACGAAAGTGCCCAAGGATTGGCCTTTTTCAACATTATTATTCATTTCCTCCTTGTACTCATCAATGCCTTGTCTTAAAGTGGAAACACCTTTTTGAAGCTCTTGGAGTGATCCATCCAAATTTTGAAAATAGTGTTCCATTTGTTGGTAAAGCTCATTCGACAAAGAAAAAGTAGAATTACTTACTTCAGTATTGCTAGGCCAATTATATTCCCTTTGAATGGGTGGATGATCATAACTACGATCAGAAATTGGGCCAAAAATACAATGAGTACATTCGGTCGATGAAAATGGTTCCACACTTGGTTGTCCACAAACCGACTCCATCTTTGTCCATAAATTGTTGCATTTCATCTACCAAACTAGAGGAAAAATTAATAGGAGTAAAACTAGTCTCCCCTCCTTGTGGTTGCTCACTTACATACCCACCGTAAGAAGGTTGGAATGTATGAGAACAACTAAAAGGGTACGTGGAATATTGACCATAACCAAAGGATTGGTTTTGATTGTATTCCCCATAAGGGTGATAGTTTTCATGTTGTTGAGGTTGAAAGCCGTATTGATTGCTCCAATATGCTCCGTCCATAGAAATCGGTACACAAACGAGATTCTCAAAACTCGGTTAAGAACCAAAGAATAAGAAAAAGTAGAACAAAACTGAAAACAAAAATAAGAAACCAAAAACAATTAACAACTGTTGCCTCCTCGGCAACGGCGCCAAAATTTGACCGGTTGTCAGCCGACACAAATATAATTACACTTTCTTACTACTCAAAATATATAATGAAGCAAGGGCAAGAAAGGATCGATCCCACGAGAGGTCTAGGTTGTCAATATGTTATGGTTTCCTATATAAAACACCGAGGATTTTCTGATTTAAACGGAAATAAATAAAAGCAAAGCAAATAAAGTACGCAAAATCAAGATGTGAAAATATTGGATAAAGGTTTCATCTTCAATTGTAAACAAGTTTATGAATATATGAATAGAATTCGTATTTAATCTCGTTATCATCAAAAGCCATAGAATACCTAATTGCAAGAATACTCCGTAATTTTCTTAAGTCATCAACACACACATTAGGGCTGCGTATGTGAAATCTACCTAAAGAATAACCTAACGCCTTGCGCTAATCAAGTTCAATTCCTAAGAGCATTAAGTTTCAGAAATAGGCTAATCAATGCAATTGTAATACATTGCGCAAACAATTCGAACAAAGGTCAATTTCTACATATGATTACGAGGATGTATCACTACAACCTAGAATCATATCATGCTACTCGTATTCAAGGTTATCGCTCGATGAAAAACCCTAAAATAGCTATAGATATGGATGTGAGTTCAATCAATTCTAGACTTAACTAAACAAACATTCAATCATATTGCAATACGTCAATCATGCAATTATTATAACCCGTAGAAATCAAACGATAATATTGAGAGAAAACTAATTCATAAAAATCATAACTTGGTTGCAAAATCCAACTACATCTTCAACCAATAATAAAAACTTAGTTACTCATGGCATAGGAGTTCATAACAAGAAGAAAGAGAAAACCTATTATGTTTCTAAACCCTAGAACCAAGTAGGAGTCTCCCTAATGGAGATATTAGGTTTAGAGAAAGAGTTTTCTATATATATGCTTCTCCCATTCCATAAGGATACTCCTTCCAATATTAGGTCTTCTCAAAACCCATCTCCAAGTGGTCCACCAAACCCAT
Organism: Papaver armeniacum; assembly: GCA_023531295.1. Taxonomy (NCBI): domain Eukaryota; kingdom Viridiplantae; phylum Streptophyta; class Magnoliopsida; order Ranunculales; family Papaveraceae; genus Papaver; species Papaver armeniacum. The sequence continues at coordinate 214,024 of JAJJWW010016747.1, forward strand.
GTGTGAGAAAAACCCATGTAAAAACTCTGCCCAAAAACCGTCGTCGGAAAACTGGGATTATGGCCGGAAATCGGCCGGAAGTTGGTCGGAAAATATATCTCAGGTGGCCGGCAAAGTCCGCCCGGTCACCGGTCAACGAGTCAAATCGGTCAGCTCCGAGTCAATGAATCAATGTGAATCGGTGAGTCAGAACCGGGTCATATGAATCAGGTGGTCTAGTCAGACCTGAGTCAGGCTACTCAGCTGACTTGGTTCACCTTCTAGGCCAGTGCACAGGCTAGTGCACCATGATTGTGCTTCACCACCTAAGTCACAGCCATGATGGACCTATGTTGCATCTATCACGACCATCAATTCCACCAACTGCATTGCATATCTCCCATTTTCGTAGCTTCAATTACCGCGACATTATAACAATTACGGCTTCGGTTAAGTTGCAAATCAAGATGCGGCTTCACATCGGTATTGATCCGTTGTAGTTCATTAAACTATACTGACTTCCATTCATTCTCATCTACTCGGGACACTGCAATTGCTTGCGCTGTAATCCGCCTGCTAACTCGACCGCAACCCTGAAATTTGCATTCACTTCCAGCTTCCAGTTTGCCATTACTACAACACCACTGCCAAACCTAGTAAGCATTCCAAAACCACAATGTTCATTCAATCACAATACTCCAGGTGCAACACCATGTTCACCAACTCAATTCCTTTTCCACCTGCAGTTCCATTCCCTGTTTGACATCATGAAGAGCTGGTAAGTCTTGTAACTCATTTCTTGAGATAACTTGACACCAGAAATCAATATCACCACTGCCATCTTCCTCAGCTTCCATTTCTGTCATTGAATTCTGCCATATGCATTTCAGCTCACCATTTTGCTTATAATCAATACCACTGCCATCTCCTCTGTGAGCTCTTACTGCATTCCCTAAGCATTCATCTATGCCTAACATACATCTAAGCTCCAACCATTGCAGCTCATCTAACCACGTAATGTCTCAGCCATCTCAAGCCACTGCTCCAGCTCAAACCGCCTGCAATTCCTACCACCAGTTTGCAGCTCCAAGTACATCTCCAAATGCAACCTGTTCATTGCCTGCAAGCGCACAAGCCTCATTCATCTACTTGCAATATCACCAGCAGCATCCACCACCAGTCCTTGGCAAACCACAAGACATAGCTCCATTATCAGTTCAATACCACCAGTGCTTCCCTGAATTGGTCCACAACCTGAGCCATCTCCTTCATCTCAGTAAACCCTTTAATCTTCTCTGTCCCTTGTCTTCACTGTAGAACTACCATCTTGGATTCCAGCCTTCACCTGCTGCCCGTCTGCTACAAGACAAGAAATACCAAAAACCTATTGCAGAACCAGCATCTTCATCCTGACCCGGCTTGAATCTCGAGCTCAGAAACCCAATTCATAAACCCTCAATTTTTCCTTTGAATTCCTCCCTCAAAACAACCAACGACTTCTTTTATTCTCGGCACAAATTCACCACTAAATCAGGAATTGATACAAACCCAGTGTTCAATCTCCTTCTCATACTCTGAATCATCTCTTCAATCAACATCGACCATCAATAACACACCACAACCCATCAGATTTGAACAGAAACCCTAACTTCCTTCTTCATAACAAATTCGTTTTCTCGATCTGATTCAACCCCATTATCATCTCCTTCTCTCTGTTTATTCACTCAAAAATCAGCAGAATTATCTCTCAATTCCTCAGTCGATTTCTCGAACTCTCACAGTCCTCCATGGATTCTCTAACATTCAGGTGAGTGGGACGAAGAGAAATATGATTATTCACTGAATTCTAGGGTTGTGTGGGAAATGAATGTGGATATATCCACCCAGGTAAGGCAGATAAGGGGTAACCAAAGTGATTCTAGGCACCACTCATCAGATAAGGGCCATCTTGAGTTGCAACCCCTTAACCATCAGCTGGCCTGTCTTTAGTGTTCTTCCACATAGAGGTGCCCCTTAACCATGGCTCAGCTCCAGATAGTGTCCGCCTATGAGATGACAATTTTGTCCTTTTGGCTCAAATAGAGTAATTTCTTCTTCTTTTCCTCCGCATGACTCCAAAGTAGCTATGAACTCAAAAGCACACATCAGATACATAATTTACAAGAAAAGTAGCAAAGAAAGCATAAATACTAGATATAAAATTAGGTGTTTTAGACACCTATCAATAAGAAAGAGTTCGTTTCCACAGAAAGGCGATTGTAGTTATTATGTATTCAATTTCTTAAAGTAACCAATTGGGGGGATTTCTGATTTTTTAAGTAAACAATAAAAGTAATTAAAAGCAAAATAAATTGTAGAAAGTTATCAATGAGAGAAAGATATTGGTCAAGGAATTCATCTTCAATCTTAGACATGTGCTTGAATATATGATTAGAATTACAATTTAATCTCTTTTATTATCAAAAGCCTAGAGAATCAAGAGAGCAAGATAATCTATTAATTTCCTAAGTTCATCAACACACACATTAGAGCTTCGTATGTGAATTCTACCTAAAGAATAACCTAACGCCTTGCGCTAATTAAGTTCAATTCCTAGGAGCATTAATTTTCAGAAATAGGCTAGTCAATGCAATTGTCATACATTGCGCATAACAATTCGGACAATGGTCAAACTCTACATATGATTACGAGAGTGTATCACTACAAACCGTAAACATATCATGCTACTTCTATTCAGGGTTATCGCTCGATGAAAAACCCTAAAATAGCTATGGAAAAGGATGCAAGTTGAATTGATTGGCCACTCAACTAAACAAACATCTAATCCTATCACAATACATCAATCATGTGATATTAAAACAGTAGAGATGTGAACGATAATAAAGAGAGAAAACTAATACATAAATCAAACACAAGTTTTAGAAATAGGACTACATCCTTAACCAATAATATAAAATTTAGCTACTCATAGCTATGGAGTTCATCACAAAAATATCAATTAGAGTTCTGACCATTACCCATCTGTGAAATATACGCAATTCTTCATTTAAACTCTGAATCGGCTTCCAAATCTTCATCTCCATGAAACCCTAGATATCAACAGCAGCAACTCATGTTCTTCACTGGCTTCTCGATCTACTACCACGACCATTCTTCCATCTTCTCAAGCCCCTTGTTCGTCTCTGAATTTCTGCATCTCTCGATCTCATGGCGTCGCTGTAACTCTGTCGTTCAGGTGGAATAAGTGAAGAATGGAAAATGATGAATTTCTCTGTGAATTTAGGTTCTGTGTAAGAATAAAACTAGTGGATATACTGATGAAGTAGATAAGGGTCAACCAAGTTATGTCCTTAGACACCCAATCATTAGTTAAGGGCCACTAAGGTCTGCCCCTTGCTTCTCTAGACTAAGCCGTAGTGGTTGTGGTTGTCTCATATCATGTGCTTGGTTCTGGTTCCGCCTCCAATGGCAGTTGCACATCAGAATTGATGCCTTTGCTCTTTATGCTCAAAATGGGTGCTTTCTCTTTCTTTTACTCCAAATAACTCCAGAATACCTGATTAGCTCAAAAATAATCATAAGATACATAATTTACAAGAAAACTCGCAAAGAAAGCATAAACAATAGATAAATATCACGGTGTTTACAACACCTATCAAATTCCCCCACACTCTGCCTGTAAACTTGAGCTATAATCTCCTCATAAAACTGAGCCATTGATTAATCCATATTCCCAACAAAATCCACAACTTCAACAGCTCAATTTCCTCCCTGTTTCTGGTCTCAAACACCACCAAATTCTCTCCATTCTTCTTCATTGCAGCTTCATTCTCTCATTGCTTCAACAACCACTACCAACAGACTCCATCTCATCTATTCTTCTCAAAACCCAAGTCTCTATTTCTTCTTAAACAACAGTAGCTTGAATTCTTCTCCTCCTTCTGAGATTCTCATCATCAGTTCATCCTGCTCAAACGAACCCTAATTCAAACTCAGAGAATAACAGCCAATCGTTCTTAGCATCATCGTCTCTATCTTGGATTTACCTCTCTGTGTTCTTGATTTGAACAACATCAATACTCTCCATCAACTTTCAGATCTCATGGCTGTTGTGCAGCTTTTCTTTCTTCCCAATTTCAGATGTAATAATGAAATAAATGAATGAGAGACGAGTTTTTCTAGATTTATGGCTAAGTCAAATTTGGGTGCTAATAACACACCCGGTCACTTTAATAAGGGTTACCCAGATGGCATCCCCTTAACCTTGACTAGACTCCAGATAATGTTTGTCCATGAAATGACAATTTGCCCTTTTTGGTCAAATTGAGTGATTTCTTCTTCTTTTTCTCCGTACGACTCCAGAGTACCTAATAACTCAAAAACACACTTAAAATACATAATTTACAAGAAAAATAACAAAGAAAGCATAAATTCTAGATAGTAAATACGGTGTATTCTACACCCTATCAAGTGCGACTGTGGAATATTATAGGGGTTATCTTGTATCTTTATAAACTCCTTGATGAATGCATTTAGCTTCGGCTATTTGATGGCATCCAAACAAGTTGATATGTTCTTCTCTTTTGGTCATGAAGTATCTCCATGAAAATTTCATGAGGATCCCACTAATTTTCGTACCTTTGCCAATTTTTATTGACAAAAAGGGGGAGAATTAATGTGTAGTTCACACTACAAATACATATGGTTTACGGATCATTATGTAAGGGGGGAGTGGTTTTCATTGTGAGATGAAGTATTGACTAAGGGGGAGTGATACGTATCACCATAGTATTGTTGTCAAAGTTGTGATACAATTGAACTTTGATAATGTATAATGATACTATGACACTGTATAACAATGATTGAGAGCAACTGTTTTCTCATTGTTATAGCTACGGATCTTCAACTACTATGATGCTGAGTTGAACTCATTTGGAATCATTGGAGTACTTGAAAGTGACGAAGATTTCGAGTAATGTTGAAGAACCAAGGAGATCAAGCATTTGGATGAGAAGCTACAAAGTTTATTTCTTTTGTATCCATATATGTATTGATAGTTTTGTCACTAAAATTGACAAAGGGGAAGATTTTTAGAGCACTGTGTTTGTACCCAAAATAAATTCTAGGCACAAAACACGATGATTGATGATGATGTTCCGAAATTAGGGTTAGCAAAAAGAAGATAAATTGAGGAAAAATAAATGGATACAAGAATTTAACGTGGTTCGGCAAGTGTTGCCTACATCCACAGATGGAATCCCGAAGGGAGAGATTTTATTGATATGATGATTACAATAATTCTTGAAAGGCTAGCAAACCTAGCATTCTCCCTCCTTGAGTTGGATTTTTAGCCTCTATTTATAGGCAAAAAACCCTAATCTAGTTCCATAATAACCCTAGATTTGTAGTTATCCAAAATAACCACCTGGATTTGTACTTATCCTTTAATATTTGTATATATCCTTGAAGATCCATGTATATCTTGAAAGATTCTTGTATATCTTCACATGATTTGAGTTTATCTTGAAAGATCCTTGTATATCTTCACAAGATTTGTGTCTATCTCAAAAGACTTCCAAAAATAAGTCTTTTGGGCTTCTATAATAAGCTAGACTGGGCCTCTATATTAAGTGATAGGTGTCTAAAACACCTAATTTACTATTTAGTAGTTACGCTTTCTTTGCTATTTTTCTTGTGAATTATGTACTTTACGCGTGTTTTTGAGTTTTTAGGTACTCTGGAATCGCACGGAGGAAAAGAAGCGGAAATCATTCAAGCTGTGCCAAGGATAAGGGGCGACTCTATTTGGAGGAATACTATCTGGAGCCGACCGAAGGGTAAGGGGCAGCTCTCTTTTGGAGGAGTGCTAAAGACAGACCAGCTGAGGATAAGGGGTTAGAAACTTGGTTAACCCTTATCAGGAATGCCTGAGTACCAATATCATGCCCCTTATCTATCCAACCCGAAACCAGAGAAGAGAGTTTTCTTTCTCGATTAGTTTCTCATTTTATTTCCACCTGAATTAAAGATGAGAGAATAATGGCTGCTGTGAGATTTCAGATCGATGAATTCAGGGAACTGGTTACATATGAGGAAGAGATGGTGGTCTGTTAGATGGGTTTGATGGACGAAGAAATTGAAGCAGGGAGAAGTAGTGAAGTTAGGGTTTCAGAGAATAATACAGAGATGGGTGTGTGACTAATGCTCTCTGCTGATGTCGACTGAAGGTGGTGGAAGAAATCGATGAAAGATAGAGGTTGGAAATGAGTTTAAGCAAAGAATCTGAGATGTGGGTTTTGTCGAGAAGAAGAAATTGGGTTAGCTGTTTATTCAATGAAGATCTGAGCTGATAAAGTGAAGGAAAATCGTTGTTGATGGAGGTATTGAGTCTGCCGTGAAAGAAATTGGTGGTCGAAATAAAGAGGAAGGTTGAAGGTGGCTCTAATAATGAATGGGTATTACTCAGATTCAGGTTCTGATGCTCAGAAATGATGTCAACTGAAGAGTTAGGATTTGAAGTAGATATGAAGAAGGAGATGGGGTCTGTTTGCTGTGAAGTTGCAGTGTGATGTTGCAGGTGAACTTGAGCTGGTGAATTGTTAGCTGTGTATGGAGCTGGAACAAGAAGGCTCTGTTGATAGCTTGAGATTTTGAGTTAGTGTGTGTTGCCATGGTTTTGGAATGATTAGCCTGAGCTAGGTTGCACTAGTTTCAGATGAGAAGAATGGCAGTAGATGCAGCTGTTGTGGTGATTGTCTGATGAAGCTGGAATCTGAGAGAATGAATGTTGTGATGATGCCGTTGAAATTGGGGTTTTGCTGGTTTAGGTTCAGGTGCAGATTTGAATGGAAGAATGTTGCTTTGAGTTGGCTAATGATACAGGGAGTGAAGGTTATGGTGACTTACTGCAGGTGAAGTTGCAGCTCAGTTGGGAGAGCTGAAATTGCAGGCCTGAATTGGTAGGAAGTACTGGTGCTGTGGTTGTGTTGCTCCGTGTGATTGTGTATGTGGAGTTAGTACGTGGCGGTTACAAGTGGTGTTGATATTATTGTGGCTCAGGTGCTTGTTGTGGCTCAAATGGCACTGATGTTGTGTATTGGGTCACTGGTGAAGTGCAACTCAGATGGTTCTGGTGGGTGTTGCAGACTTGACAATGAATCACAGGGAAAGATTGTAGGAATTGATTCTGGTGCTGTGGTTCAGCAGCATATGGTAATGGTGGTTGAGATGGATTGAAATGGCTAGACAGAGAGGAGGCATTGCAGAGCTGCAGCTGCAATTGCAAGCCCTGATGTGCAGGTTTAGCTGCTAGTATTGAAGCCAGAGCTGGTACTTCATGGCTAGGAATACAGGGAATAAGAAGAGTGTATTGCAGCTGAGGCACTGAACTGAGCAGGCATGAATCTGTGGCTGGATGTATCAGGTGTTGAGCTACAATGCAGGGATATGGTGGATAAGACTGAGATGAAGCTGCAGAAATGATGTGGAGATTGAAGTGGTGGTACTGGTGGACAATGGTGTTGAATTAACATGAGTTACAGGGAGAGATTGAAGTTGCAGGCATTGATTGAAGTGGTGTGTGTGTTTGTGCTGGTTTTAAGTGATTGACACTATTACTTCAAGGAGCTGAAATGGAAGGTGCAGTGATGAGCATTTGGGGATGAATTTCAATGTTACAAGGAAGGCAAGTTAGGCGATGGCTGGCTGTTGGTGTTAAGATGGTGGTTTGTGCTCAATGAGTTGTAGTTCAAGTTGCTGCTGCAGTGTATGGATGTTGGTACTGAGTTGAAGAATTTGGTCTGGGATGGAACTGATGTTGCTCAGATGGCAAGAACATAAGTCTAAGAATGAAGCACAATGATTGTGCAATACACAGGTCAGGCTGTGCAAATGACCTATGCAGTCACTCAGCCCAGCTAAGGTCTGACTAGCTAGCTGACATTGAACCTGACTAGTCTGACAAGTGACCCTGATTTTCCCTGACTCGGTTTGACTCGGTCTGACCGAGCTGACCCGTTGACCCGACCGAGTTGACTCGCTGAACCGGTGACCGGGCGGACTTTGCCGGTCACCTGAGATGTTTCCGGCGACTATTCCGGCCAAGTTCCGGCCACAATACCAGATTTCCGGCGATCACTTTTGGGTCATATTTTCTACATGGGTTTCTCTCTCTTATGGGCTTGGTGGATTTTCATCTAATGGACTTTGAAGACTAGACCTAATTTTAGAAGTTGGAGAAAAGCTATAAAAGGGAAAGTCTCCTACAACTTATTATATCTTATCTTATTCTTGGAACTTTGGAGAGCCGCTTTTGTTTACGCTTCTAGGGTTTGCTTTTGTTCATCTTCTTCTTTATTCAACTTATATTTTTGGTGATGAACTCCATAGCTATGAGTAGCTAAATTTCTATATTATTGGTTAAGGATGTAGTCCTATTTCTAAAACTTGTGTTTGCTTTATGATTAATAGTTTTCTCTCTTGATTATCGTTCAATTCTCTACTATTTTTATGATCACATGATTGAAGTATTGTGATAGGATTATGATGTTTGATTAGTTAAGTGGCCAATTAATTGAACTTGCATCTTAGTCCATAGCTATTTTAGGGTTTTTCATCGAGCGATAACCTTGAATACAAGTAGCATGATATGTTTACGGTTTGTAGTGATACACTCTCGTAATCATATGTAGAGTTTGACCATTGTCCGAATTGTTATGTGCAACGCATGACAATTGCATTGATTAGCCTATTTCTGAAACTTAATGCTCCTAGGAATTGAACTTGATTAGCGCAAGGCGTTAGGTTATTTTTTAGGTAGAATTCACATGCGCAGCTCTAATGTGTGTGTTGATGAACTTGAGAAATTAATAGATTATCTTGCTCTCTCGATTCTCTAGGCTTTTGATAACACAAGAGATTAAATCGTAATTCTATTCATCTATGCAAGCACATGTCTAAGTTTGAAGATGAATTCCTTGACCAATATCTTTCTCCATTGATTACTTTCTACACTTTAGTTTGCTTTTAATTTACTTTTATTGCTTACTTAAAAATCAGAAATCCCCCCAATTGGTTACTTTAAGAAATTGATTACGAAATAACTACAATCGCCTCTTTGTTGATACGAACTCTTTCTTATCATATACTTTAGGAAAGTGAAATTATTTTTGACGCATACGACAGCGATCAAATTTTGGCGCCGTTGCCGGGGAGGCACACGGCTAGTTATTAAGTTTTTAGTTTCTTTTTACAATTTCTGCTTTCATCTTTGCTTTTTGTTTCTTGTCTTGTTTCTCACTTGTTTGCGAGAATTGTTTGCAGGTACCTAATCTCTGGCTTCTAAGGATTGGAATTATCCAAGGTGCGGGATAGCTACTCGACGAGGCACAATACTCCAACCAAGTCAAGACACAACGGACGAGCATGAGTTGGAGGTAGGAGAAGAGATTTTCCAACAACAAGAAGAAGAAAAAGAGGTTCCATTCGTAGACGAACCACAAGTTGAAGAAGAAGAAGCTATGGGTGATGCAAATCGTTCACTCAAGGAGTTGGCTTCTCATAGGCTAGATACACAACAGGGGTGTATTCAAACGGACTCTACTTTTGAGATCAAGCCGGGGTTGCTTAGAGAATTACCAAAGTTCCATGGCATGGTGAATGAAGATCCAAACAAACATCTTATGGACTTCCACACCATTGTCACGGCCATGCTTCCAGCGAATGTTGCGGAGGATGGTGCAATGTTGAAAGTTTTCCGTTTCTCTCTAATGGATAGTGCTAAGGATTGGTTATACTATTTACCGGTCGGAAGTGTCACAACATGGAATGGGCTGAAGAAACTCTTTTTGGAGAGATATTTTTCTGTATCCAAGGCTACTCAAATTCGCAAGGAGATTTGTGGGATGAAGCAAAATGTGGGGGAATCCTTATATGAATGTTGGGAACGATATAAGAGATTGGTGGCAAGCTGCCCTCACCACCAATTCAGTGACGCTATGATTATCCAATATTTCTATGAAGGACTCCAATCAAGTGATAGGAATCTCCTCGACGCTGCGGGTGGTGGTGCATTAGTGAACAAGACGGTGGCACAAGCTAGAGAGTTGATTGAAAACATGGCAGCGAACTCACAACAATTCTTGAGTCGTGGTTCGGATGTGATTCTAAGAAGGGTGAGTGAGGTGAGCGAGGTTGAGGAACTTCGTCAACAAATGGGTAACATGAACGCAATGCTTCAACAAGTTGCAGCCGCGGTGATACCAAGTTCCTCTCAACCTTATGAAGACGAGCAAGCTAATGCGATCTTTCCAAATCAACAAAGACGGTATGATCCCTACTCCAACACTTACAATCCGGGATGGAGAGATCACCCCAATTTTAGCTATGCCAATAAGCAAGGAGCGATTCAACAATCTAGTTTCAACAACCCGAGTGGATTTCAACCTCAACAACAACAATTCCAACCGAGACAACAATTTCAACAACAACAACAACCTCAAACTATGGGGTCCAATATGGAGGAGTTGTTGAAATCTTTTATGCAAAGAACGGAGAGTTCGGTTAAGGAGTTGCAAACTCAAGTTGGTTCTATGGCTATGGAGTTGAATCAATTGAAGGCACAAAATGGTGGGAAACTCCCTTCTCAACCTATCAACCCAAAAAAGGGTGTTAATGCAATTACATTGAGAAGTGGTACACAACTTGTGCAACCCGAAGTTGCTGATTCGGGCACGGTGGAAACACCAAAGGAACCTGTTTTGGAGGAGAAAACCGAGGATTCTCCCCAAACTTCTGAGGTACCTATTTCTAACTCTAAAACTCCGGTTTTTACTTATGTTCCTCCTTCACCTTTCCCTCGCAGATTTGCAAATTCCAAGAAGGCGGAACTAGAAAAGGAGATTTTAGACATTCTTAAGAAGATCCATGTGAACATACCACTCATAGATGCAATCAAGCAAGTTCCAAAGTATGCAAAGGTGTTGAAGGACTTGTGTACCAATAAGCAAAGGCTCAAAGGTAATGAAGTGCTTAGTGTGGGGGAGAATGCTTCGGCAATCTTACAACACAAACTCCCACTTAAGTGCAAGGATCCCGGTAGCTTTGACATTCTCGTCACAATTGGTAACACCACATTTAATAAAGCTATGTTGGACTTAGGTGCTTAGTTAATGTCATGCCTGCGTCTATGTATAATTCACTTGATCTTGGTCCTCTTAAAAAGTCCTGGAATTGTGTTGCAATTAGCCGATCGTTCTAATGTCTACCCAATGGGTATTGTTGAGGATGTTCTTGTGCGGGTTAATCAACTTGTATTTCCAGCGGACTTTTGCGTGTTAGAGATGGATGAAGGTTCACCGGACTCGTCTCTTCCATTGCTACTTGGGCGTCCCTTCATGAAAACGGCGAAAACCATAATTGATGTGGACAAGGGAACGCTAACTATGGAGTTTGATGGAGAAATAATACGTTTCAACATTTTCGAGACGATGAGATATCCTAGTGATGTCCACTCTTGTTTCTCCATTGATGTGATGGACACATTGGCGCAACAAATGCTTGAGTTGAATGGTGTTGATACTTTGGAGACCGTGCTCACTACACCCATTGATAACGGTTTGGAGTATAGTGATGAGATTAAAGAAACCATTGGTTCTCTTGACTCATTACCGGAAAAATCAGCAATTAAGAATATTTCATATGCTTCTTTACCTTGCAATAATGAAAAACTTGTGCCATCTATTGTTAAATCTCCAAGTTTAGAATTGAAACCTCTTCCAAGTCACTTAAAGTACTTGTACTTGGGTGACAATGAAGACTTACCCGTGATTGTTTCTAACGAGCTTAATGAATTACAGGAGCAAAAACTTCTACGGGTGCTAAGGAAGTACAAGACGACCATAGGATGGACAATCGCCGATATCAAGGGTATAATCCCTGCCGTTTGTATGCATAAGATTCGTGTGGAGGATGATACAAAGCCTACAAGGGAAGCGCAACGTCGTTTGAATCCTCCCATGATGGAAGTTGTGAAAAAGGAGATACTCAAGCTTTTGGACGTGGGTGTTATTTACCCCATATCCGATAGCGAGTGGGTAAGCCCGGTACAAGTCGTACCAAAGAAATCAGGTGTGACGGTGGTGGAGAATGATAAGAATGAACTTGTCCCAACTCGTGTGCAAACCGGTTGGAGGGTTTGTTTTGATTATAGAAAATTGAATGCCACTACTCGAAAAGATCACTTTCCTTTACCTTTTATTGATCAAATGCTTGAACGTTTAGCTGGACACTCTTACTATTGCTTTCTTGATGGCTATTCAGGTTATAATCAGATTGTGATAGCGCCGGAGGACCAAGAGAAAACCACTTTCACTTGTCCTTTCGGTACTTTTGCTTATAGAAGGATGCCTTTTGGCTTATGCAATGCTCCGGCTACCTTTCAAAGGTGTATGGTAAGTATCTTTTCGGAATATGTTGAAAACATAATCGAAGTGTTCATGGACGACTTTAGTGTCTTTGGTGATTCATTTGACCTTTGCTTGAACAATTTGTCTCTAATCCTTGAACGATGTGTTGAAACAAATCTTGTGCTAAATTGGGAGAAGTGCCATTTCATGGTAACTCATGGCATAGTTTTAGGCCATATAATATCTTCTAAAGGCTTGGAAGTCGATAAATCTAAGATAGACCTTATTCGTGCTCTAACCCCTCCCACTACGGTGAGGGAGATACGCTCTTTTCTTGGTCATGCAGGTTTTTATCGTAGATTCATCAAGGACTTTTCCAAGATAGCATCACCACTTTGTAACTTATTGCAAAAAGATGTGGTTTTTAACTTTGATGAAAAATGTATGGCGGCATTCAATCGTTTGAAAGAACTTTTGATTTCAGCCCCTATCATTAAACCACCGGATTGGAGCAAGCCTTTTGAGCTTATGTGTGATGCTAGTGATTTTGCGGTTGGTGCGGTGCTTGGGCAGCATGTGGGGAAGCTTCCTCATGCTATTTATTATGCTTATAGAACGTTAAATGAGGCCCAACAAAATTACACAACCACTGAAAAAGAGTTATTAGCCATTGTTTTTGCTTTAGAAAAGTTTCGCTCTTATTTAATTGGTACAAAAGTTGTTGTTTTTTCTGATCATGCAGCACTTAGATACTTGCTTACAAAGAAAGAGGCGAAACCGAGGCTCATACGATGGATATTACTCTTGCAAGAGTTTGATATTGAAATCAAAGACAAGAAAGGAATTGAGAACACCGTTGCGGATTGAGCCGTCTTGCTGTGGACAAGGAGACTATCCCGTTGCGTGAAAGTTTCCCGGACGAGCAACTATTCTCAATTGCCTTTGGAGAACCATGGTACGCTGATATTGTTAATTACTTAGTGTCTAAACAAATCCCAAAGAACTTGTCTCGTGCGGAGAGGGACAAACTTAAGAAGTTAGGAAACCAATACATATGGGATGATCCATACTTATGGAAACATTGTAGTGACCAAGTAATACGTATGTGTGTTCCCGAAATTGAATTTAATTCTATCTTGTCTTTTTGCCACTCATATGCTTGTGGAGGACACTTTGGGAGTAAGAGAACAGCTCTCAAGGTATTGGAATGTGGTTTCTTTTGGCCAACTTTGTTTAAGGATGCACATGCATTTTGTATCACATGTGATAGGTGCCAAAGAACCGGCAATCTAGGTGCTCGAAATCAAATGCCGCAAACTATTATTCAATTTGTGGAGGTTTTTGATGTATGGGGAATTGATTTTATGGGCCCTTTTGTCAATTCGGGAATTATTATATTTTGCTTGCTGTGGATTATGTCTCGAAATGGGTGGAAGCTAAGGCCACCCCAACTAATGATTCTAAAGTTGTTTCAGATTTTGTGCAAGCTAATATATTTGCAAGGTTTGGAATTCCAAGGGCTATAATTAGCGATGGAGGTTCACACTTCAAAAACAGGTTCTTGCAAAGCTTGTTAAAGAAGTACAATGTGTCGCATAGGATTGCAACTCCCTACCATCCGCAAACAAATGGACAAGCCAAAGTTTCCAACCGAGAGGTGAAATCCATTCTTGAAAAGACGGTGAATCCAACAAGGAAAGATTGGAGTTCGCGACTCAATGATGCTTTGTGGGCGTATAGAACCGCATATAAAACACCTATAGGGATGTCTCCTTTTAGGCTTGTTTATGGTAAACCTTGTCACTTACCCGTTGAAATTGAGCATAAGGCGTTTTGGTCTATTAAGCAATGCAACATGGAGTTGGATGGTCTTTGGAAAGCAAAGAAAGTTACAACTTCAAGAGTTAGAGGAGATTCGCAATGATGCATTTGAAAGCTCACGGATTTACAAGGAAAAGACGAAAGCTTTTCATGATAATATGATTACAAAGAAACAATTTTGCATTGGGCGAGAAAGTGCTTTTGTTTAATTCTCGTTTGCAATTATTTCCGGGTAAATTAAGGTCACGTTGGATTGGACCTTTTATTGTGACTAATGTGTTTTCTCATGGTGCAGTGGAAATTCGTAGTTTAGCTCAAGGTAATGAACTTAAAGTGAATGGGCACCGGTTGAAACCATATTATGAGAACTTCTCTTCGGATGTCGTGGAAGGAGTTAATCTTGTGGAAGTACTCCCTCTGGAGGAGTCATAGAAAGCAAGGAGATAGTCGGGCTGACGACTTTAAACCAAGCGCTAAATGGGAGGCAACCCATCGGTTTTGTATCTCTTATCTTTTCTTTTCTTTTCTTGTCATGTTTTTACTTTTTCTGATTTTTTGTGTCACTTTTCCGTTAGGATTTCCCACCTTGACTTTATTTGGACGATTCAATTACATTGAGGACAATGTAAAGTTTAAGTGTGGGGGAGTGGTTTGCTTTGTAAATTTTTCAAATTTTTCAACTTTTGTGTACATTAGTGAATAAGAAAACTCCAACTTGTAGTTAGTTTAGAGTCACATAGTATACATGTCGCTAAGATTACATCGAGAATCTCATAATAGTGACTGAACTTAGAGATGACAGAGAACATGATCGGGTTTCTTAATTGTATGAGAGTTAAAGTTGGATTTAACCATGCCAGTGGCAAATAAGGTGCAGACTGAATTCGGTATTAGAGTAGTGATCCCCCATAGTGGAGACTACCCATGTTACATAATGCGAGGCACCGACCTTCAATTCTTTGTACCTGTCTAAATTTGTGCTTTTAGAGTGTGTGTCACCGTACGTAAATTCCGGGCAGAATGGTGAGCTGTCCAACTTCCCACCATAGAAGCACTATTTTGATCTCTTGAGTGCTATTTTTATCAACCATGTTGGTGACATCGAATTGCTAACTTACATACCACTTGTAATCTTGTTCGCAGTTAGCACCATCCACCTTATCTCTCTCTACACCAACAGGTCCATAGAAACACCATCATCATCAACAAGAGGAGCATCACGAATTTGAAGGAAAGTTGAAGACGTTCAAGGTTTACAAGCAACAGTACAGAAATGGGCAGATTTCAGATTCAAGTATAGCAACAAAACAAGGAGCAGAATTTTTATAAGTTGAAGACTAGTGTACAAGAGTGAAAATTATCAAGGATGAGAGTTCGAGAAGTTATGATATCAAGACATATAATTTGTGAAGAATCAAGTGGTAAAGTACTTACACCATGTCCTTTGTACTTACGTTTTTGTTTTATCTTATTTGTATTTTATTTTTCTCTTGTCAAAAAAAAAAAAAAATAAAAAAATAAAAAAATAAAATAAAATAAAAAAAAAGACAAGAGAAAATTTTTAGGTTTGTTAATAGTTTTATTATTTTGTTTTATTTTTATTTTGTATTTGTTTTATTTCTTATTTCAAAAAAAAAAAAAAAAAAAAAAAAAAAAATTGGGTTTGTATAGTTTGTTTTTAGTTTTGTATTCTTTCAATAAAGCCAAGGGAAAGAAGGAATATCTATAATGAAGTTTCAAGCAACACGGAATTAGAGGAAAGAATCACATTGTCGAGATTCTACGAAGTTCAAGAGTTATCATCAAGAGTTGAAGACCGAAGACGAAGATGAAGACACCGATAGAAGACCGAAGACGTTTCTATGGATGCTATGAGAGTGGTGCTAGCTGCACGTCGAACGGATAACGAGGTAAGTAAGCATATTCCCACCTTCGTTAAATGGTTGATTTCCTTTCGAAGAGATCGTCAGAAAAATGGGTTTTTAAAAAATTATAAAAGATGTGGGTTTTCAAAACATTCGGAGGGTTAAGCCTTCCTACCATTCAACGTGTCGCAGATTCTCTCTTCATTCCAACTGGACACATGTGTGACCCATAAAGAGTTGTTTATTATTGAGAGCAATTTCATAAAACCCTTTCTTGCGAGGCAGAGTCGAGACTTTCGATCACGCCGAACCTGAATTTTAGTCGAGAAGGGATGGTTATCTCTCTCTCAACTTTTAAGAATGAGATTGTGTTCATTTATGTGTCTAACTTCTTATGACTAGTGTGCAGAATCTCTATGTCTTCTTAGCGCGTTGGATACTATCATTACGGAGAACTAGTAAGTTGGAAAAATAGGTTTTGTGGGTATATCTCTAGTAAACTCTCACGAGACTATAACTCGTCCACTAGGGACACCTAGGGGTTTAAAGGCTTGTTATTTATGCTAAAAGTGACTGTAGCCTCGACGACACGGAGTTGTTGTATTTTATTGTTTTATTTGATTTGCTCGAGGACTAGCAAAGTCTAAGTGTGGGGGAATCTGATAGGTGTCTAAAACACCTAATTTACTATTTAGTAGTTACGCTTTCTTTGCTATTTTTCTTGTGAATTATGTACTTTACGCGTGTTTTTGAGTTTTTAGGTACTCTGGAGTCGCACGGAAGAAAAGAAGCGGAAATCATTCAAGCTGAGCCAAGGATAAGGGGCGACTCTATTCGGAGGAATACTATCTGGAGCCGACCGAAGGGTAAGGGGCAGCTCTCTTTTGGAGGAGTGCTAAAGACAGACCAGCTGAGGATAAGGGGTTAGAAACTTGGTTAACCCTTATCAGGAATGCATGAGTACCAATATCATGCCCCTTATCTATCCAACCCGAAACCAGAGAAGAGAGTTTTCTTTCTCGATTAGTTTCTCATTTCATTTCCACCTGAATTAAAGATGAGAGAATAATGGCTGCTGTGAGATTTCAGATCGATGAATTCAGGGAACTGGTTACATATGAGGAAGAGATGGTGGTCTGTTAGATGGGTTTGATGGACGAAGAAATTGAAGCAGGGAGAAGTAGTGAAGTTAGGGTTTCAGAGAATAATACAGAGATGGGTGTGTGACTAATGCTCTCTGCTGATGTCGATTGAAGCTGGTGGAAGAAATCGATGAAAGTTAGAGGTTGGAAATGAGTTTAAGCAAAGAATCTGAGATGTGGGTTTTGTCGAGAAGAAGAAATTGGGTTAGCTGTTTATTCATTGAAGATCTGAGCTGATAAAGTGAAGTAAAATCGTTGTTGATGGAGGTATTGAGTCCGCCGTGAAAGAAAGTGGTGGTCGAAATAAATAGGAAGGTTGAAGGTGGCTCTAATAATGAATGGGTATTACTCAGATTCAGGTTCTGATGCTCAGAAATGATGTCAACTGAAGAGCTAGGATTTGAAGTAGATATGAAGAAGGAGATGGGGTCTCATTTCTTTGTGAAGTTGCGGTGTGATGTTGCAGTGAACTTGAGCCGGTGAATTGTTAGTTTGTGTATGGAGTCGGAACAAGAAGGCTCTGTTGATAGCTTGAGATTTTGAGTTAGTGTGTGTTGCTATGGTTTTGGAATGATTAGCCTGAGCTAGGTTGCACTAGTTTCAGATGAGAAGAATGGCGTAGATGCATTTGTTGTGGTGATTGTCCGATGAAGTTTGGAATACGAGAGAATGAATGTTGTGATGATGCCGTTGAAATTGGGGTTTTGCTGGTTTAGGTTCAGGTGCAGATTTGAATAGAAGAATGTTGCTTTGAGTTGGCTAATGATACAGTGAGTGAAGGTTATGGTGACTTACTGCAGGTGAAGTTGCAGCTCAGTTGGGAGAGCTGAAATTGCAGGCCTGAATTGGTAGGAAGTACTGGTGCTGTGGTTGTGTTGCTCTGTGTGATTGTGTATGTGGAGTTAGGCTGTGGCAGTTACAAGTGGTGTTGATATTCTTGTGGCTCAGGTGCTTGTTGTGGCTCAAATGGCACTGATGTTGTGTATTGGGTCACTGGTGAAGTGCAACTCAGATGGTTCTGGTGGGTGTTGCAGACTTGACAATGAATCACAGGGAAAGATTATAGGAATTGATTCTGGTGCTGTGGTTCAGCAGCATATGGTAATGGTGGTTGAGATGGATTGAAATGGCTAGACAGAGAGGAGGCATTGCAGAGCTGCAGCTGCAATTGCAAGCCCTGATGTGCAGGTTTAGCTGCTAGTATTGAAGCCAGAGCTGGTACTTCATGGCTGGGAATATAGGGAATAAGAAGAGTGTATTGCAGTGAGGCACCTTGAATCGAGCGGCATGAATCGTGGCTGGCTATATCAGGTGTTGAGCTACAATGCAGGGATATGGTGGATAAGACTGAGATGAAGCTGCAGAAATGATGTGGAGATTGAAGTGGTGGTACTGGTGGACAATGGTGTTGAATTAACATGAGTTACAGGGAGAGATTGAAGTTGCAGGCATTGATTGAAGTGGTGTGTGTGTTTGTGCTGGTTCTAAGTGATTGACACTATTACTTCAAGGAGCTGAAATGGAAGGTGCAGTGATGAGCATTTGGGGATGAATTTCAATGTTACAAGGAAGGAAAGTTAGGAGATGGCTGGTTGTTGGTGTTAAGATGGTGGTTTGTGCTCAATGAGTTGCAGTTCAAGTTGCTGCTGCAGTATATGGATGTTGGTACTGAGTTGCAGAATTTGGTCTGGGATGGAACTGATGTTGCTCAGATGGCAAGAACATAAGTCTAAGAATGAAGCACAATGATTGTGCTATACACAGGTCAGGCTGTGCAAATGACCTATGCAGTCACTCAGCCCAGCTAAGGTCTGACTAGCTAGCTGACATTGAACCTGACTAGTCTGACAAGTGACCCTGATTTTCCCTGACTCGGTTTGACTCGGTCTGACCGAGCTGACCCGTTGACCCGACCGAGTTGACTCGCTGAACCGGTGACCGGGCGGACTTTGCCGGTCACCTGAGATGTTTCCGGCGACTATTCCGGCCAAGTTCCGGCCACAATACCAGATTTCCGGCGATCACTTTTGGGTCATATTTTCTACATGGGTTTCTCTCTCTTATGGGCTTGGTGGATTTTCATCTAATGGACTTTGAAGACTAGACCTAATTTTAGAAGTTGGAGAAAAGCTATAAAAGGGAAAGTCTCCTACAACTTATTATATCTTATCTTATTCTTGGAACTTTGGAAAGCCGCTTTTGTTTACGCTTCTAGGGTTTGCTTTTGTTCATCTTCTTCTTTATTCAACTTATATTTTTGGTGATGAACTCCATAGCTATGAGTAGCTAAATTTCTATATTATTGGTTAGGATGTAGTCCTATTTCTAAAACTTGTGTTTGCTTTATGATTAGTTTTCTCTCTTGATTATCGTTCAATTCTCTACTGTTTTTATGATCACATGATTGAAGTATTGTGATAGGATTATGATGTTTGATTAGTTAAGTGGCTAATTAATTGAACTTGCATCTTAGTCCACAGTTATTTTAGGGTTTTTCATCGAGCGATAACCTTGAATACAAGTAGCATGATATGTTTACGGTTTGTAGTGATACACTCTCGTAATCATATGTAGAGTTTGACCATTGTCCGAATTGGTATGTGCAACGCATGACAATTGCATTGATTAGCCTATTTAAAACTTAATGCTCCTAGGAATTGAACTTGATTAGCGCAAGGCGTTAGGTTATTCTTTAGGTAGAATTCACATGCGTGACTCTAATGTGTGTGTTGATGAACTTGAGAAATTAATAGATTATCTTGCTCTCTCGATTCTCTAGGCTTTTGATAACACAAGAGATTAAATCGTAATTCTATTCATCTATGCAAGCACATGTCTAAGATTGAAGATGAATTCCTTGACCAATATCTTTCTCCATTGATTACTTTCTACACTTTAGTTTGCTTTTAATTTACTTTTATTGCTTACATAAAAATCAGAAATCCCCCCAATTGGTTACTTTAAGAAATTGATTACGAAATAACTACAATCGCCTCTTTGTGGATACGAACTCTTTCTTATCATATACTTTAGGAAAGTGAAATTATTTTTGACGCATACGACAGCGATCATTAAGCCATATGGGTTTCCACAATAAACCCACTGGTTTCCACAATAAACCATTTTGGCTTCCACAATAAGCCATGTGGGTTTCCATAATAAACCCACCAGTTTCCATAATAAACCGTATTTAGGCTTCCATAATAAGCCTTGTGGGCTTCCATAATAAACCCACCGGTTCCATAATAAACCGTATTTAGGCTTCCATAATAAGCCTTGTGGGTTTTCATAATAAACCCACTGGTGTTTCCATAATAAACCTTATTTAGGCTTCCATAACAAGCCTTGTGGGTTTCCATAATAAACCCACCGGTTTCCATAATAAACCGTATTTGGGCTTCCATAATAAGCCTTGTGGGTTTCCATAATAAACCCACCGGTTTCCATAATAAACCGTAGTTGGGCTTCCATAATAAGCCTTGTGGGTTTCCATAATAAACCCACCGGTTTCCATAATAAACCGTATTTGGGCTTCCATGATAAGCCTTGTGGGTTTCCATAATAAACCCACCGGTTTCCATAATAAACCGTATTTTGGCCTCCATAATAAGCTGTGTGCGATACGCACGTACACTATTTGAATAGGGTACAAACATCGCCCCCTCTTAATCTTCAACTTGTTGAAGAATTAAGAAGAGTATAATCCCGACTGTCCTTCGCAGTGTGCCTACGATGACCCCGTTACTTTTACGATCATCTTGTCGCGAATTTAGCGCTGCTAACTTTTCGAAGTGCGCCCGGGTTTATGTCAACATTTCTAAGTATAGCAATTATACTTAAAATTTACATGCACCCTCATACTGCAGGTACCTAGCACACGGTATGCGAGGCTTGACGCGTAGATGTGCTCTTTTTTAGCACTTCCTTGTTTTGACCTAGAGTTAGTGACCAACCACTTTGTTGTTTCTCTTTCATAGAATAGCATTTTATTTATATGTTTTCCACTTGTTCGAATGCGGGCACCACCAGTAGCTAAACATGCACGTTAATTTCCTAGCTACTTCGGTCTTGCTTTGGCACATTTTGCTTCATCTCTTTGGTAAGATGTTTCCAGAACTCACTCGAATACAGGCTGCTACCGTAACTTGTTAGGCACAGTTATTGCCTACATGATCTCGTACTGCCGTAGAATTTGCTGACTCAAACCTCTTGTGCCTGCGAATAACGAATATACGACAATCTCCGGTGTACAGGTTGTCCGGCTATAGCTTTTTGTCATAAATTTCCTTTTGCTTCATCTTTTATTGAAACATTTTACTCTTATTCTTGAAATACTTATCCCCAGGTGTTCGTTCTTTCAACCTCAGCCGCCCCCATTACTTGCCATGATATTGAAAAAGATGTCTTCTATTGTTTGACTTCTTTAAACAATTTTCTCTTGATTGCATGCTAGGCGTCACTTTAGCCGCCCCCAATATCTGTAGAGATATTTCCAAATAGTAAAGACGCCCCAGGTGAAGCAGGAAATAGATCTATTATATCCTTTCCTCACTTGCTAGACGGCTCTGGGCTTATGATCAGGTATCTTTTTCGTTGCCATCTTATTTCTGGTTCCATCGTTATTTTTCCTTTTGGAATCGCCCTCAAGCGTGAGTAGAGACATTAAAAAGACGCCCCCAACTGTAATAACCTGCAATAAAATTTGCTCACATGCTAGATGAGACTTTTTTCCACGTGGTGGACTTGTTATGCTCGAGAGTTAGTCAAGTCTTGAAAGGAATGTGGTGTGTGCTTGCGGCTGGGCAAGGCTTTTTGCTCGCAACGTAACAAGGCTGAAGCGCTCGCTTCTCGGGCAGGCTGGTTGTTGCTTGTGTTGAGTACGAGTCTTTGGACCAATATTGGCAATTGGGATCGTGGTTGAGACGAGACTTTATGCTTGCCAATGTGCAAGTCTGCAAGACTTATGTGCTCACGTGCAAGGTGAGGCTTTAGGTGCTTGCGATATGATGCAAGGCTAAATATTGAAGGGTCTAGGCAATCCTCATCTCGCACTCTATCATGTCGCTGATCACGAACCTCGAAATCGATTATGTCGCTAACCATGAACCTCGAACTCGATCATGTTGTTTCCCCAAGTGCACATAAAGTTTCCCAAACACAGAAATATTTGCTTCCATGCTGTAGTGAATCGAAAGACGATTCGGACGAGCCAAAAATCACTCAATTCGGACTTAAAACGAAGAAGTTATTGATGAAACAATATTTGCACGAAGAACGCGTGAAGAACAAACTAAGGTTATAGAGTCATTTTTCATTGCACAAATGATGGTTCGCACAGTTGGTCAAGAGTGTAGAACACGAGCTGGTGGTCACGCGTTCGAATCCCAACTCGTGCACAATTTTCTTCTTTTTATTGAAAGGCAAAGTTCTAACGTGGCACGGATCCCCTGTTGACACTGCAACGTGTATAATGACGTTGCAGTACTGATGATAAGGCAGTTGGTGACTGTACATTTGATGCTGCCGTGGCGAATCGTGACTGTACCTTGTCTGATGATGTGGCAACGAGTGTGCTGACGTGGCAGGTGATGACGCGGACTGTTGATGACATGGAGTCGAAAACGCAGACGTGGCTTGATCCTGCTGACGTGGTATCGTGGTGATGTGGCGCTGGCTTGCTGACCTGGCACCAAGATGACATGGAAAGATCTTGTTGACGTGGCATGGTGTGACATGACGCTACATGGTGATGTGGCACTAGATGCTGACGTGTAACCATGGTGACCAGCTGACTGGACCTAAAGCTGTGATGTGGCATGGCGGTCGCTAAGGTGTCAAACGCTGATTGGTCACTGAGATGTCTGACCGAGTTGGACAGAAACATGTGTCACTCGTAGATTGGATGAGTTCTGGTGATCCGGTACGTTGAATCTGAAGTTGGATTGAGGCTGGACAGATCCTATGAATAAAATCGTGTGAATCTGATGGTGAAGCTTCGTTTGATCAGGAGTTGTACGTGAGGCTGAATGAATATTAGGTTTCCCCAACAACTGCTGCTACTGCTTTCGCCATGTTTTATTCATCTAGTGCAACACTTTCTTCAACTGTTTCGCAACAGTTTCTTCATCTTCGTAATGTGATTTCTTGAGTATGTCGTAACAGTTTCTTCAACCCTTTAGCAATGTTTCTTCAACCTTTGTAACGGTTTCTTCAACTGTCGTAACAGTTTTGTTCCGAGACGTTTCTACAACTTTCTGCAACTCTGGATCACAACGTTCAAACTTTTTAAACTTTTTGCAACCTTTTCCGAGAAAGTTGTAAACTTTCTGCAACTTTCTGATCACAACGTTCTCTGTCAAACAAAACCTTGAACATAATTTAGGGTTTTCTGCAACTCTTCAGAAAGGTTGTGGACGTATTTTCTCAAAAGGGTGAGCACGATCTTTTGCTCGGGTCCCCTTAGTCGACGCCAATGTTTGTACCCAAAATAAATTCTAGGCACAAAACACGATGATTGATGATGATGTTGCGAAATTAGGGTTAGAAAAAAGAAGATAAATTGAGGAAAAATAAATGGAGACAAGAATTTAACGTGGTTCGGCAAGTGTTGCCTACATCCAATGATGGAATCCCGTAGGGAGAGATTTTATTGATATGATGATTATAATAATTCTTGAAAGGTTAGCAAACCTAGCATTCTCCCTCCTTGAGATGGATTTTTAGCCTCTATTTATAGGCAAAAAACCCTAATCTAGTTCCATAATAACCCTAGATTTGTAGTTATCCAAAATAACCACCTGGAATTGTACTTATCCTTTAATATTTGTATATATCCTTGAAGATCCATGTATATCGAAAGATTCTTGTATATCTTCACATGATTTGAGTTTATCTTGAAAGATCCTTGTATATCTTCACAATTGTGTCTATCTCAAAAGACTTCCAAAAATAAGTCTTTTGGGCTTCTATAATAAGCTAGACTGGGCCTCTATATTAAGCCATGTGGGTTTCCACAATAAACCATTTTGGCTTCCACAATAAGCCATGTGGGTGTCCATAATAAACCCACCGGTTTCCATAATAAATCGTGTTTAGGCTTGCATAATAAGCCTTGTGGGATTCCATAATAAACCCACCGGTTTCCATAATAAACCGTATTTAGGCTTCCATAATAATCCTTGTGGGTTTCCATAATAAACCGTATTTAGGCTTCCATAACAAGCCTTGTGGGTTTCCATAATAAACCCACCGGTTTCCATAATAAACCCACCGGTTTCCATAATAAGCCTTGTGGGTTTCCATAATAAACCCACCGGTTTCCATAATAAACCGTATTTTGGCTTCCATAATAAGCCTTGTGGGTTTGCATAATAAACCCACCGGTTTCCATAATAAACCGTATTTTGGCCTCCATAATAAGCCTTGTGGGTTTCCATAATAAACCATATTTGGGCTTCCATAATAAGCCTTGTGGGTTTCCATAATAAACCCACCGGTTTCCATAATAAACCGTATTTGGGCTTCCATAATAAGCCTTGTGGGTTTCCATAATAAACCCACCGGTTTCCATAATAAACCGTATGTTGGCCTCCATAATAAGCCGTGTGCGATACGCACGTACACTATTTGAATAGGGTACAAACACACTACTCGGTAGAAATCGCAAGTGTTGTTATCTCAAGCTTGATTGTCAATGTTAGTGATCAAAACTATAAGTCTCGATTTCTAGTCTACTTATAGATTTCTCGAACTAGGATAGATTGTGTAGTTCAGCATTAGACTTCACGCCGTTCATCATTGAAGATGAAGAACTACTAAGGATAGCTTGTGGAACTTCATCAACAAAAAGTTATGTGGAGACTAAAACTCATCTATCACTTGGAAAGTCTATTTCTACTATATCTCCTATATTGAGACATAAGTCGTGTTACGATATAGTTTTCTATTATACACATTTGAGATTTCGAGCTGAGTTTAACTCGCTTACATATTTCTCGGAATATGTGTTGGAAAGCTTTCGCTTCGACCAAGTTCATCTTATATTCTTGACGAAAGTCAAAAGATGATCATGTGCAAATTGCCGAGTAACATCTTACATGGTTTGTGTGATACAATCATTTGGTATAGACTTGGAATGTTTCGTTATGATTATTTCAATAACTTGAAAATTGCTTTGATGCTAATAGTGTGTGAAAACGGGTATTGTCATCCTCTAAGAAAGTTTCAATGATTGAAATAAGAGTTTAGAACACTTAACCATTATTGGATTGTGACATGTTGTGTACTCTTACACATATGTTGTCCATGTCCGGGAACCATAGTATGCGTACACGTATGCGTACATGTTGGTTTGAGAAGTCCGGGAACCTAAGTATGCGCACCTGTACGCATACGGTCGTAAGGGTCATCTCCGAGATTTTCTGATGGGATTGGAGGTACGCGTACCTGTTCGCGTACTGACGAAACCCAATTTCAGTCCGGGTATTTCAAGTATGTGTACCCGTTCGCGTACTTGAAGGTTAAAGTTCTAAAATCGGTTATGTACATGAACCAATACATTTATATATTAAGGAATGCATTCTTTGCAAACCGTGGCCATAATGTTCATGATTGATTCGAGTGAATCGAACCGATTTTGCTTCGATTGTGTTCTTGTATACTTCTATGAGAATATAGCAATTGAACAACTCTTTAACTAGTTTCATTTGAGTCATTTGAACTAGTTATGGTTAAGATGAATAAGGTTGATATGAGAGTGTTCATATGGCTAACCTTGGTTAACTATTGTTGAGCCAACATGGTGTACACGTTTAGGTACGGTTACATAAACCTAAATGAAGGTATATTTCATTTGTGTGTAACAAGCTAAGTTCGATCTAACGGTTGAAAGATATTAGCTTGAATCTAATCAGGTTTTCATCTAACGGTGAATAATGAATGCTTTGTTACCAAGGTAACTTGGATTGCAAACCCTAATTTGAACACTATATAAAGGAGAACTCTAGCAACTGGGAAAAATAATCCCCACACCTCCTGTGTGATACTAGTTGCATAAGCTAAAGTCGATTTTCCTTAAACTTAGGTTTTTCACGAAACCTTGTAGGTTAACGACTTGAAGACTTCATTGGAATTGTGAAGCCAGACCCAACTATTTTCTCTGTAGTTGCGTGATATGATCTTGCATCTTCTATCGTGTTTGGGTACGATCTTCTTGAAGAATATTGGCTCGAGATTTATTCTCCGATAGGCAAGATAAAAAGTAATCACAAACATCTTCGTCTCATCGTTTGTGATTCCACAACATCTTGTTTCGCTACCATACGTTAAGATTGTTATGAGGTGATTGATAATACTAGGCTGTTCTTCGGGAATACAAGTACGGTTTATCAATTGGTTCATGTTCACGTTGATTTATCAAAAGACGGAACAAAACTCATAGGTATTTCTGTGGGAGACAGATTTATGTATTCCTATAGACTATTCTATGTGAGACAGATTTGTTTATCAAGTCTTCGACTTTGGGTCGTAGCAACTCTTGGTTGTGGGTGAGATCAGCTAAGGGAATCAAGTGCATAGTATCCTGATGGGATCAGAGACGTAAGGAGCGCAATTGTACCTTGAATCAATGTGAGATTGATTAGGGTTCAACTACAGTCATTGGTAGTAGGCTAGTGTCTGTAGAGGCTTATTACAGTGTGGTGTTCAAATCTGGACTAGGTCCCGGGGGTTTTTTGCATTTGCGGTTTCCTCGTTAACAAAACTTCTGGTGTCTGTGTTATTTCTTTTCCCCATTATATTTTGTTATATAATTGAAGTATCACAGGTTGTGCGTTGAATCGATCAATTTGGAAATCCAACCTTTGGTTGTTGATTGAGATTGATTGATCCTTGAACATTGGTCTTTGGTACCGTTCAAGTTATTTCTCTTATATTCAATCGAGCTCGCAAATTTTAATTTGTTGATTGCAGATTGAATTGAGATATAGAGATACAAAACTCTTGGATATACTTTTCTATAGATTGAGTCTAACTGTCTAGTTGATTCTCTTGAAAAGTATATTGGAGTTTGTCTATTCAGATTGCCAAACGAATTGTTGGGTGTGGTTGTTATACCCCCTCTTTTTCAGGACATTATATGATCAAGGCCCATAGTGATTGTTTTTTTTCCTTAACCTTGGTTTAGATGTATTTAGGATTTTTAGGTAAGGCACGGTGTTAATATATGAAAAAATACCCCTTAACGGGCCTAGGGTGTCCCTAAGAAGGGAGATGAGCTTAGTATGAGATATGGGGACTTGGGGACTAAACCCAAGCCCAAACGGGAAAATACCCATGAGGAAAGAATGACAAGGAAGGAATTAAGAAAGAAGAAGGAGGTTATATTAAGGAATGGCATTAAGAGTAATTAAGGAAGGTTAGGACATGTGTCATGATGTAATAAAAAGAGGGGCTTTTGGGAAAGCCTATATAAAAAAGGACAAGGTACAATAGAAAGGAAACTCTCTCTCTTACTATTCTTGGTATAGTGAGGTCATTTGGTGTAGCTAGGACGGGTAGAACCTAGATCTGAAATCACCCCACAACATTTGGCGACCACAACGGGAGGCTCGTGCCTAGCTCACCATGACACACCCAGAAGGCGCTATTTCAGACACGACAGAGAGTCCAAACATCCCTCCACTCAACCCAGAAGGCGAGAGAGTAGGGATAGTGTCATATCCAATCACACAGGCGAGAAGATCAGATGCCACGCGCGAAAAGGACAAGCAGCAGGAAATCGAGGAAGCTCCGCTCATCCACCCTTCCCTCAAAGAGATGCAGAAGGAGCTAGATGACCACATACGCAGGGAGCAAGAGTTGACAAAGCTCATGAAAGTAGCCAGCGCCGAGAAGAATGCTAAAGAAGCAATGGAGAACGCGGAGGAAAGGGAAGGAGAACCTGTATCTATGACGCAAGAGGCGATGGCAAAGTACTTAGAGATGAACTATAGGGTCGTGAAGCAAGATAACTACAACTTCATGGCTAGCCCTTAATCTTCCGAAATCACAAAATATCAATACCCAGAAGATTACACTTCACAAAAATTTAAGGTCTACAATGTCCAAGGAAATGCAAGGGAACACCTTAGTCGATTCCTGTCCACTATGAATGATCGTGCAACTGACGGGAAACTATGTCTGAGAGAGTTCCCAAAGTCGCTAACTGATACAGCATTTACTTGGTACAACAACCTAAAGTCAGGAAGCATTAGCTCATAGTAGACCGTGTCCACGCTCTTCCTCAGAAAATTGTATTCAGCAAAAAGGAAAGTCACAACTATAGACTTGAGCAAGTGTAACCAACGCCCAGGCGAGGAGATAGGAAAATATATCACCAGGTTTCGTCTTCTCACCCTAGATTGCCATGAAGATGTCAAGGAGGAAGCGCTAGTGGAAATTTGCGTGCGAGGAATGACTCCATCCTTTAAGAAAAGCTTAGTCAACTTCCGTTTCCCCACGTCCTTGGAGCTAGAAGAAGCATCCACAAGAATCGCTGACTGCATCGAGGAACCCAACTCAGATTACATCTGGCGTAGCTCTGTCAATACCGTATCAACCATGCCTAGAAATACTCACGCAAATAATGGTCGAGAGGGTTGGGGTGCACAAGAGCTTCCACCGCCCTTACCTTGCAACAAAGAACAAATCATGGGTTTATTGGAACAATGGATAGCGAATAAGAAAACTCAACTGCCCCCAACAAAAATGGACCCTAGCACCATCGACAAAAACGACGCTAGGTATTGTCACTTCCATCAAAGGATACAACACCCCACAATCGACTGCTTCAACCTTCGAATGATGTTTCAGAAAAAATTGGAAATAGGCGTGATTTAGATGAATAATCCAGAAGGCGGCAAAATAATCCAGAAGCGAGGAAAGGGAAGGAGAACCTGTAGCTATGACGCAAGAGGCGATGGAAAAGTACTTAGAGATGAACTATAGGGTCGTGAAGCAAGATAACTACAACTTCATGGCTAGCCCTTACTCTTCCGAAATCACAAAATATCAATACCCAGAAGATTACACTTCACCAAAATTTAAGGTCTACAGTGTCCAAGGAAATGCAAGGGAACACCTTAGTCGATTCCTGTCCACTATGAATGATCGTGCAACTGACGGGAAACTATGTCTGAGAGAGTTCCCAAAGTCGCTAACTGATACAGCATTTACTTGGTACAACAACCTAAAGTCAGGAAGCATTAGCTCATGGTCGACCGTGTCCACGCTCTTCCTCAGAAAATTGTATTCAGCAAAAAGGAAAGTCACAACTATAGACTTGAGCAAGTATAACCAACGCCCAGGCGAGGAGATAGGAAAATATATCGCCAGGTTTCGTCTTCTCACCCTAGATTGCCATGAAGATGTCAAGGAGGAAGCGCTAGTGGAAATTTGCGTGCGAGGAATGACTCCATCCTTTAAGAAAATCTTAGTCAACTTCCGTTTCCCCACGTCCTTGGAGCTAGAAGAAGCATCCACAAGAATCGCTGACTGCATCGAGGAACCCAACTCATATTACATCTGGCGTAGCTCTATCAATACCGTATCAACCATGCCTAGAAATACTCACGCAAATAATGGTCGAGAGGGTTGGGGTGCACAAGAGCTTCCACCGCCCTTACCTTGCAACAAAGAACAAATCGTGGGTTTATTGGAACAATGGATAGGAATAAGAAAACTCAACTGCCCCCAACAAAAATGGACCCTAGCACCATCGACAAAAACGACGCTAGGTATTGTCACTTCCATCAAAGGATACAACACCCCACAATCGACTGCTTCAACCTTCGAAGGATGTTTCAGAAAAAATTGGAAATAGGCGAGATTTAGATGAATAATCCAGAAGGCGGCAAAATAATCCAACACCAAGTCATGATGCTCTCCCATGATCCAAGCGGAGATGTCTGGAAGCCGTGGGATGATGATAAGGAAGAGGCGTGCGAAGTCGGAATGGAGAACTCTGCATTTGCAAACACAGATGGCGTGGCTAGCCAATTTGCTAAAACGGTATTGGCTCAATAGTTCTTCGACTCGCTTGGTTTCAGCGAAAATCAAATCAAAGAAGCGTCCAAGGCTGTAGCGGCTATAGCAGTGGGAAGGCCCTGTGGTCTCCTCTCCAAGGAGGCGATCGTATTCACCAATGAATATATCTGTTACCCGGGGGAGCACCTTGGACCTTTATACCTAACGGCGTACATCAACAAGCAACTGCTAAAGAGAGCTTTCATCGATGGAGGCGCGTCTCTGAATCTAATCTTCATGCATACACTAAACATTCTTGGCGTGCAACGGTCTGCGATCAGGATGCGAGTCTCAACAGTAAAAGGGTTCGGAGGCCATGCTCAGACAACCATTGGGATCGTCAACCTGGTCATGAAAGTAGGTCATATCCGAGCGCCTACGCCGTTTTATGTACTGGAAGATGACACCACATTCCATGTATTATTGGGGCGAGGATGGCTGCTTAATCACAAGGTGATCGCGTCAATGTACCACCAATGCATGAAGACTAACATAGAAGGTAAGCAGTACCGCATTCCTTCCACGAGCAACCCTTTCGACCCAGAGGAAGCATACATGGCGGATGCAATCTTCTATGACGAGCCGAAACAAATAGATGAAGTGCCCGAGGTGCAAATCATCCCGTTACCTAAATGGGGAGAGGGAGAAAATCCGGAGCCGGTCAAATCTGTATTTAGCCCATCCATGATGGTATTTCCGACAGAAAGAAAAAGGAAGCAAGAAGAGCATCCTAGTTTTTAGCGTTTCTCCAAGCCGGATGGAGGACACGTATACCGCTTATAGCAATTAACTGAGGGAGCATCCGTGAACGTGCAAGATTATGCCGATGTATCAATGAGCGAAGAAGAAACTCCTTCTAAAAGCGTAGAACAAAGCTTGTCCGAGCTTCCTTACAGCACAATTGATGACGAGGAGTTGCGAGACCAGCTGGCAGACACTACCACCAAGATCGTCGAAGAGCGGACACCAGAAGATCTCACTATGGACGGAATGGAAGAGGACAATATAGGAACGCAAGAAGACGAGCGCCTCATCATGATAATCGAGATTTTAGATAAAGAGGAGAGGGAAGCATTGATCGCGCTACTTAAAGATTACAAGGATGTCTTCGCCTACGATTACGCCGATATGCCGGGTCTAGATATCAATCTTTTGGTTCACAATCTTGGTGTATCGCATGAGTTCAAGACAGTGAAACAGAGAAGCAGGAAATTCCCTAGAGCCATCGCTCTCGCAATAAAGGAAGAGGTGGAACGGTTGCTTAAAGCCAAATTCATCAAACCAATCCAGCACCCTACTTGGATAGCTAACATTGTGCCCGTGGCAAAGAAGAATGGGAAAGTCAGATGTTGTGTGGACTATAGAGACCTGAACCGAACATGCCCAAAGGACGACTTCCCGCTGCCAAACATGAATATGACGCTAGACGCGACAGGAGGGAAGGGGCGATACTCCTTCATGGATGGCTTTAGTGGATACAACCAAATAAATATGGACCCCTCAGACGCAAAAAAGATCGCCTTCTAAACTCCATACGACAACTTCTACTATGTGGTAATGCCGTTCGGTCTGAAGAATGTTAGCGCCACATATGAACGTGCTATGACTTCCATATTCCACGACTTGCTACACCAAACGGAAGAAGTGTACGTTGATGACATTGTGGTTAAGACACAAGAAGCCAAGGATCATACCTCCCACCTAAAGACGGCTTTTGAGAGATGCAAGAAGTTTAAGCTCGAAATGAATCCTCTCAAGTGTTCCTTTGGGGTAACATCAGGGAAGTTCCTGGGCTTCATACTGACTAATGAGGGAATTCGAGTGGATCCAAGCAAAGTTGAGGCGATCACGACAATGGCACCACCGACAAGCACAAAAGAGCTACAGGCTTTCATAGGACGGATATCGTACATA
This sequence comes from Papaver armeniacum, assembly GCA_023531295.1. Classification (NCBI taxonomy): domain Eukaryota; kingdom Viridiplantae; phylum Streptophyta; class Magnoliopsida; order Ranunculales; family Papaveraceae; genus Papaver; species Papaver armeniacum. The sequence goes on from JAJJWW010016747.1 coordinate 246,211, forward strand.
CGATGCTTCGTACCCGGTTTAGCACAGCTAATGACTGCGTTCCTTCCCCTGCTGAAGAAAAACACACCCTTTGTGTGGGGAGAAGTACAGTGCACTGCGTTCGAGAAACTAAAGCAATGCCTTGTCATCCCCAAAGTCCTCAGGCCCCCGATACGAGGAGTCCCCCTATATCTCTACACGGCATTTACCAGCTCGGCGATAGGCGCAGACCTTGCACAAGACATGGGGGAAACGAGCTGTCACCTATCTATTATGTTAGCCGGGTTCTACGAGACGCGGAATTGAGATATCCTCGCATGGAGTAGGCATGTCTAGCCTTCATATACGCAATACAGAAGCTGTGTCCTTACCTTTTGACGCACGAAACCATTGTGGTGGCGGCGACAAGCCCCATAGCCTACTTAGCTTCGAAGCATGTACTAACAGGGAGAACTGCTCGGTAGTTGTTACAATTGTCGGAATTAGAGCTCAAATATCAGCTCCCAAATGCGGTAAGAGGACAAGCGATAGCCGATCTTATAGCCATGTTTCCAGGAGAAGGAGACGATGAAATACATGAATATATACCCGGAGAGGTAGCGGCGGCAGACGTTGACAAGCCCTGGACCATGCTCTTTGGTGGGTCATTATATGGTACTGTTGGAGGAGCCGGAGTAGTATTCGAAGCCCCACGAGGTGAGATGCTCTCATACTCGTTTAAACCTGGACTTCCGTGTAGTAACAACGTCGTTGAATACGAAGCATTGATTCGGGACTCCGAATGGCAAAGGAGCTCAATTTGGGGAGCGTAGAAGTCAAAGGCGATTCGAGGCTCGTAACAAACCAAGTAAACAGTGACTTTCACGTCAAAGAACCACACCTAGCACCCTATCGGGCGGAGTCCCAAAGGTTGATGAACCAAACGGGGTCAACATTGGACCATACTGGCAGAGGTGGAAATAAGCACGCGGATTCCTTGGCAACCCTAGCAAGTAAGGTACAATTAAACGGAGAAGAAGATGACACAGTTACGATACGAAGAAAGGAGTTTCCCAGCACTTGGAAAGAACACATGTCTTTCGAGGAAGCAGATGACTAGAGGCGGGTATATATCGAAGACCTGACTCGGATGGATGAAGGTCGGGTGATTCCCACCCAAGCCTTGAACCAATTTGTAATGATCCAAGGGGCCTTGTACTATATGGCAGCCAGAGGATCCCTCGCGAGGTGTGTGAATAAAAGAGAAGCGGAGAAATTACTCCAAGAATTACACGCGGAGACATGTGGACAAACTGGCACTGTTCATCTCTACATGAAACTTCAAAGGTTGGGTGTATATTGGCCGAGCATGTCAGCTCAAGCGACAGCACTCCAAGATAGTTGTGCCGATTGTCAAGCTCCACCGCAACCCGCGGAAGTCTGCACTGCTGAGGAAGTAGACTAGAGACAACCCTACATTGATTTCATCCAACATGGGAAGTTACCTGGTGACAGACAGGCGGCCCTGAAAGTCCAAAATAAGGCGACGCGTTTCTTCGTGCACGAAGGCGTTCTTTATCGCAGAAGTTATAGCAATGCCGTATTGCGATGTTTGTCAGATCAGGAAGTAGTAGAGGTAATGACCCGATCCCACGATGCTGAGAATCAGGGAATGCGGAAGCTGTTCCTGCAACTTTATGAAGAAGGTTTTTACTGTCCAACCATGGAAAGCGATACCGCGGAACATGTCCGAAAATGCTTAAGCTGCCAGACACATGGAAACCTGATCCAAGCGCCTTACACTCTGTTACACAGTATAGTGATACTGTGGCCATTTCATAGCTGGGGGCTCGACCTCATAGGACCGATCAACCCGACGTCCTCGAAGCGCCATAAATACATAATAATAGCCACGGAGTACGCGTCAAAATGGGTTGAAGCAATACCCCTCAAAGACTATGCTGGAGTTACAGTAGCCGTGTTCATTAAAGAACACATCATTTATAGGTTTGGTGCGCCTATGATAATCAGAGCATATAATGCCAAGTCATTTTTGAATAAAGATGTGATCGATCTGCTCTGCCAATACAATACAATACTTCATACATCAACTCCCTACTACCCCAAAGGGAATGGGCAAGCGGAAGCAACGAACAAAACGCTCATCCGAATCCTTAGCAGAACAGTGCACGATCATCATAGAGAATTTCATGAAAAATTATCGCTGGTGCTCTGGGCATACAGGATCTCGAAGCGTAGTTCCACGGGAGCATAACCCTATTCACTAGTCTATGGGGAAGATGTGATACTGCCTGCGAGATAGCGATCCCATCTGCAAGAGTGGCAATGGCTAGCCATACCACACCAGATGAAATAAGTCGTTTCGCCCACTTGGACACAATAGAGGAATGGAGAACACGAGCAGAAAGATTCGCGGAAGCCTACAGAAAACACACGGCTAACTACTATAACCAAAGCGTGAAGGAGAGGACATTTAAGGTGGATGACTTGGTCTTAAAAATCGCCTCCCACATATAAAGGAATGCCAGCGCAGGGAAGTTTTCCGCAAATTGGGAGCGCCCGTTCAAGATAAGGAAAGTGGTAGAAAGCGGATACTATAAGCTTAGGCGTATGAACGGAACCAAGGTCAAAACGCCTATCAACGGCAAGTGGTTGAAAAAATTTCATGCATGAGTCACACCATGTATAAACATCTGCCCTAAGCAATAAAAGTAAGTTATCAAAAATGGTGTGTATCTACAAAAGGTCTCAGGAAATCCAAGGGCGCCTGATGGACTGACAAATCTACAAAAGGTCTCAGGAAAGCCAAGGGCGCCTGATGGACTGACAAATCTACAAAAGGTCTCAGGAAAGCCAAGGGCGCCTGATCGACTGACAAATCTACAAAAGGTCTCAGGAAATCCAAGGGCGCCTGATCGACTGACAAATCTATAAAAGGTCTCAGGGAAGCCAAGGGCACCTGATCGACTGACAAATCTACAAAAGGTCTTAGGAAAGCCAAGGGCGCCTGATCGACTGACAAATCTACAAAAGGTCTCAGGAAAGCCAAAGGCGCCTGATCGACTGACAAATCTACAAAAGGTCTCAGGAAAGCCAATGGCGCCTGATCGACTGACAAATCTACAAAAGGTCTCAGGAAAGCCAAAGGCGCCTGATCGACTGACAAATCTACAAAAGGTCTCAGGAAAGCCAAAGGCGCCTGCACGGCAGAGTAGGCGCGTTTTCCTAACACACCCCACCCAACACCTTGTCGAAATAAAAAGAGGGGGAGTAGGCGCGTTTTACTAAAGCACACTCTACCCAACACCCTGTAGAAATAAAAAGAGGGGGAGTAGGCGCGTTTCACTAACGCCCACTATACCAAACACCCTTTCGAAATAAAAAAGAGGGTATTAGGCGCATTTTACTAACACGTACCCCTACCAACACCCTGTCGAAATAAAAACAGGGGGAGTATGCGCGTTTCACTAACGCCCACTATACCAAACACCCTTTCGAAATAAAAAGAGGGGGAGTAGGCGCGTTTTACTAACACACACCCCACCCAACACATTGTCGAAATATATAGAGATGGAGTAGGCGCGTTTTACTAACGCCCACTTTACCCAACACTCTTTCAAAATAAAAAGAGGGAGAGCAGGCGCGTTCTACCAACGCCCACTCCACCTAACACCCTTCGCAAAAAAAAAAAAAAAAAAAAAAAAAAAAGTAGGCGCAACATAGCCACCTACTCAAATAAACACAGGAGAATATCCTAACTCAAATAAAAAGACATATAAGAAAAACAAACGGGACATATATAAAAAAACAAAAAAAAACCTCCAAAAGGACACAAAGCCTAGTCAGCCATTAATGCCCGACAACGAGCAATATCTGCATCCAAGGCTTCCACCATCAAACGCTCGTCATCATACTGCGCGGTGGATAAACGAAGATCCTGATCAGACTCATGTACCAACTTGTGAATATCTCGAATAATTTTACTCTTAGCTTGGCTCCATGAGCAAACGAAAGAGCATCCTCATGCTCATCATATTCCTTACGCGTTTTGTCCTGAGGAATCAACCTGAGCGTCCATAATAGACCCAATTCTTCCCACAAGACCAATAGCCGCGCCAACTCATCCTCAAGGTATGGATGAGGCACAAGCAAAGACGCGGCAGATAAGGTCAGAATTTGCCCAAGAAGTGGTGGGACGGCCTGGCCAGAATTCCACAAACGACAATCAGAAATGACGCGATCAATAGTAGCCATCATTATCGAGGAATCCGCGAATAATCGCTCAGCCGCATCACGAGCAGTGACAGCCTCATCCAACGCGCGCTTAATCTCCACAACACGCGGCCCGATAAGTCGTCTCTCTGGGCATCCTGATACATCTCGTCCCGCTCCCTAAATTTGGCACGCATAGTATTCCTGTTCGCCACTCTCTGCTCTTGAAGCGCTTCAATTTCAGCCTTCACGAGCAACAATCGCTTCAGCTCATCGTGTTTAAACATTGCCGAAGCCAACATGGGAACAGGCGCCAAGGACAATACATACCCGTGGAGAGAGCTAGACATGCTGACGACTTACTGATCAAAGTAGGAAAGAAGATGGTAAAGTTGAAAGGAAAACAGTGACCAAAGCCAAGAAATGAGAACCATATATAAAGGGGAAATGACGTGGTTTACGATACAATGACCCCCTACGTCTCTTTTTGCATGCTATGATACGTGTCAACCCACGTTAATGTTACACATAAAGCAATGCTTCTCAAACAGGCTTAGGATACCCCTAGAAAGAGAGCCCCTGATATAAACATTGGGGACTAAGGCCCAAAGCCAGCATGGCAACATCCATAAGATGAAAGATAAGAAGGGAATTAAGCAAGAAGAAAAGTCTAGTGATAAGCAACAAAAGAAGTAAATACACACCAAAAAAAAAAAACCACAAAAAGAACAGGTACATAAAAGGAGCGATAAACAAGGAAAGACGTCCTCAAAACTGTACGCAACTTAGCCGGCTATCAACGCGCGACAACGGGCAATGTCCATGTCCACGGCTTCCGCCATGAGACGACCTTCATCACACTGAATGTTGGCTCGAGACAACTCCCAATTGGCGTCACCTATTAACTTACGGATATCCTGAATAATCTTTCCCTTAGCCTTTGCTCCCTGAGCGAGTGCAAGAGTGGCCTCATGCTCGTCGCGATCTTCACGCGCCTTATCCCGACGAATTTTCCTGAGAGTCCACAATACATCTACCTCTTCTCTCAACACCAATAAGCGCGCGAGTTCGTCCTTAGGATAAGATGGGTTTACGAGCGCGGAAATAGCCGTCAAAGATAGAGTGTACCCAAGAAGGCGTGAGGCCGCATGACCAGAGATATGCAAACGACAATCAGTAATGGCGTGTTCTATGTTCGCCTTCATCGTTGAGGATTCGGTGAGTAATAAATTAGCAGCATGCCGAGCTATAACAGCGTCACCCAAAGCATGCTGGATTGCAGCCGTTAAGCGTCCGACCTCCTCAGCGGCTTGGCACACTTCGTAACGCTCTGCAAACTGAGCGCGCATAGAGTCCCTATTCGTCAACCTATGCTTGCAAAGTGCCTCGACCTCGGTCTTTATCAACAATAAGCGCGCCAATTCCAGCTCTTTGAACATTAAAACTAGCGCAGGGATTGGCTAGGGTTAGTACGTATCCATGAAGGGAGTGAGCCATCTGAGCAAAGTATCCGACAGGAAAAGAAGGAAATGGAAACGAAAATTTGAAGCTGATGATCGGATTGAAAGCCCAACACTATTATATAAGGAAAAATCACCATAAATGATGCAGTAACTGCCCCGTTTCCAACGGGACGTGGTGACCAAGGGTGCAATAGGATTTTACCATTGGGTCATCTGATAATTGACCCAATAGTCAGGGGACTAATGTTGATATATGAAAAAATACCCCTTAACAGGCCTAGGGTGCCCCTAAGAAGGGAGATTAGCTTAGTATGAGATATGGGTACTTGGGGACTAAACCCAAGCCCAAACGGGAAAATACCCATGAGGAAAGAAGGACAAGGAAGGAATTAAGAAAGAATAAGGAAGTTATATTAAGGAATGACATTTAAGAGTAATTAAGGAAGGTTAGGACATGTCATGATGTAATAAAGAGAGTGGCTTTTGGGAAAGCCTATATAAAAAAGGACAAGGTACAATAGAAAGGCAACTCTTTCTCTCTTAATATTCTTGGTATAGTGAGGTCATTTGGTGTAGCTAGGACGGGTAGAACCTAGATCTGAAATCACCCCTCAACACACGGTATACCATAATGCTTGCTATTATATTGTTGTTAGAGTATGTCCTGTAAGTGTGTGAGTTACGTGCTATGTTCTTTAACTGTAAGCGTGTGTTGTGTGGTAACTGACAGTAGCAGGGTTATGGTAACCTGCACAAGGGTTACAGATGCTTAAATCTACTGACCAAGAAGATTATAATTTCTAGAGATGTTAAGTTGAATGAGTCAGAATTTCCATATGCACATCTATTTCAGCAACCAAGTACTACTTCTGCAAGATTGTCTAGTGTGTGTGTTGAATCTTCTTCTCCTTCATCTACTTCTCCTGCTTCTGCAATCTCAAATGAAGTAACTATTCCACTACATGATCTGAACCAGTTTTCTGCATTAACATCATCTTCTCCAGTTGTTGCTTAAACTGTAGTTTCTGTAGATACAGTCAATGATCATTCAATGACTACAAGGTGTAAGATGGGTATTACAAAACCCAGAGTATTTGCATCTGAAGTTCAGACTGTTCCTACTAGTTATACTGATTCCTGAAGCATGTAAGGATCCAAGATGGAGAGCAGCAATGGATGAATAAATTAATGATGTACTTTAAAATGGCACATGGAAACTTGTTTTATTCAGCTCTGCTCACAATGTGATTGGTTGTAAATGGATTTACAAGATTAAGAGGAATGCATATGGTTCAATTGCAAGATACAAGGCTAGATTGGTTTCTAAGGGGTACAATCAAGTTGAAGGCATAAACTATCAAGATACTTTTAGTCCAATTGTTAAACCAACAACAGTGAGAATAATTATGTCTATATCTCTGTACAAAGGTTGGAAGATCAGGCAACTTGATGTTAAAAATGCATTTCGGCGTGGTTATTTGTCTGAGGATGTTTTCATAGTTCAACCTCCTGGCTATTCTGACAAGGTACTTCATAATCATGTGCACACTGCAGAAAGCTCTTTATGGTCTCAACCAATCTCCCAAAGCTTGGTTTGACAGATTAAGCAAATTTCTGATTCAGTTCAAAAACTGATACATCCTTGTTTTATAGAGTTACTCCCTCTGACACAGTTTATGTACTCATCTATGTTGATGACATCCTGATTACTGGAAGCTCTTCTTCAGCAGGTGACACTCTAATCCATGCAATGGGTACTGAATTTGCTATCAAGGACTTAGGAGAACTTCATTTTTTTCTTGGAAATTCAAGCCAAATATACATCGATGGTATTCTTCTAACTCAAGAACAATACATTTCAAATTTTTATCTAAAACAAAAATGAGTGGGTCCAAACCCTATGCAAATCTATTTGCTAACAATACACATGTTGTTGCTTCACCACTTTTGAAGATGTTGTGTTGTGCGGAAGCAACTGTTGGAGCTTTGTAATATGCAACAATTACAAGGCCTGACATTGCATTTGCTGTCAACAAAGCATGTCAATTTATGTAAGCTCCTACGAAAGATAATTGGTCATCTGTTCAAAGGATTCTCAGATATCCACATGGAACCATTTCCTTTGGTTTGCAGATCGGAAGATCCTCTTCTTTGCAATTACAAGCATACTCTGATGCAGACTGCGCTGGTGATGTTCATGACAGGCGGTATATTGGTTGAATGACAATATTTTTGGGTCCTAATTTGATTTCATGGAGTTCTAGGAAACAAAAGTCTGTATCCAGATCAAGTACTGAGGCAGAGTACATGGCATTGGCAGATGCAACCTCTGAGTTAGTTTGGATTCAATCGTTATTATCTGAACTACAGTTTCCTAGCTTAAGGACTCCAAATCTGTGGTGTGACAATATGGGAGCTACTTATTTAACTGTCAATCCAATTTTTCACAACAGAATGAAGCATATAGAAATAGCCTTTCACTATGTTCACGAACTAGTTGCTGCTAAAGCCTTAGAGGTGCGTTTTATGTCCACAAGAGAGCAAATTGCAGATCTTTTTACTAAGGGTTTATCCACTGTCAGGTTCACTTTTTTTTTTTCGGTCCAAGCTCTATGTCTCTGCACCTGCATAGACTCTGGACTTGCGGGAGGGTGTTAGAGTATGACTTGTAAGTGTGTGAGTCATGTGCTGTGTTCTGTAACTGAAAGCGTGTGAAGTGTATACTGTGTGGTAGCTGACAGTAGCAGGTCTTTGTGTACGTTGTTCACCGGCTCAGGTGGTCAACACAATTGGAATATTTATAAACACACAACGTCTGTGTATTTGAGTCGGTAATGAAAATCAACAATTCAAATTAATGAAATGAATTTGAGAGAGTGTCCAACGACCTAATCTCTTTCAACAATTGCTAATTGAATATTTAAGATTTTATACGTTTAAAGTGCATTACATCATTTGAGATTCCATAACACTAAGCCTAAGTCATTATGATAATTCCCAACAAACCAAGCTCAGCGAACTTTTGGTTGCCTGTCGTTGACAACTGCGCATGCTATTTCTAATTTCGGTAATGAGTATTACATTTTATTTTATTTTTTTATTTCGTCATGTTGCTTGCCTTGCGAAGCTTCGTATCTCTTAAAGAGTCGAATCAACCCTCCATTCTTGGACCCCTCCAAATGAAATCCTGGTGAACGTAAGCTGATAAGATTGCGAAAACATTTAATGCTTGGAATATCATTATTTGCCCCAATCACATGCACATAATTAAGCAGCCTTTGGGAGCAATCACCGTGTCGTGGTTATAACAAATCTAACTTTGACTTTGATTATTAAGACTCTTTAAGTTTGATTATAAGTCACAGTCCTAACCTTGAATTATTGACAGCTTAGTCCTTATCAATGGCCTTCCATTACCTAAATAGGGAATGATTTCAATGCTACTCTGTACCTACATATACGAAATGCAACTAACCTATCGACCAATTTACTACGCCAATATTTTTACAAAAAAGTAACCGTATGGAAGGTCCTCCCTCCCTTGCTTCGCTCGGCTGGCCCAATTATACACTTACATCTGTGTCGAAATCTGTGTCGAAATCCTAGGTTGTCTGTTGGTCTCCATGGATTTTACGTCATTTTCATCTTTAGAAAAGCTTTGCAAATGTGTACTACCAGTATACTGCCAATCTTCTATTTCTTTTTCCACATCAGCATGCATCCGACAGACAGCAGCAGGCTTTGCATATGTACTGCTAGCTGATTTAGCAGTAGCGTTACTTTTCTTTCTTTCCTGTAGTACACCTGTCTGGTCTTTGATTAATTTCGCATTCTCCATTTCTTCCCCGTTTGACGTATTTTCACAATGACGAGTTGCCTTTTTCACTCCTCTCTGGGATAAATCATAACTAGAACTGCAAGGTTCTATAGTTTCCTGATCTTCTCCCTTACCCTTTTCTTCAAGGTTCAATGCATTCTCACAGTACTGAGTTCTCTCCTCTAGTCCTCTAAGGTGTAGATCGTCACTATGCTCAGAAGTACAAGGGCTCTACAGTTACTTGATTTTCTATTTCTCTCTGATTTTCAATCAGCTCTTTGTCAGGATTTACCTCTGATGATTGTTGCTCTTGTTCATTCAAGATGGACATAAATTTAGATAACTGATTTTTATGAAACAACACCTTTTTCTCTACGAGGGAAGCCTTTTCCTTTGTTTCACGGTATACTGCAATTGCTTCTACACACGAGCAAATTGGACAATGGTACTTACCAGAATCGGTGACACCTACTGAAGACCCTGCACAGCTCTCATGGACGACCACACGACAACTGACAACACTACAAATCAACAGCTTACCACCACTTCTGTTACATTTTCTGCATACATTTCCTTCTGTCCACCCCCTATTACTTGTGCGCCTAGACTTGATGGGTAGTTATAATTCAAGCACTTTTGCTTCTTAGCAGCTATAACCATCTCTGAATCGAAGGAACAAGCTCGTTTTTCATCATTTCTGCTCAACACTGCTGTATATGTAGATGCACCAACAACTTTTGATACATCGCTGGAGCTTTTAAGGTGGTACGCGTCCAGAGCTTCTTCAGCTATGACCTCCTCAATATGCTGGATTTCACCATCTTCTCTGCTACTCTTCTGCGTTTTAGAAAGGATACACTCACAACCATGACCATCGTCCACAAAATTTACACCTCCCACTAGGGTTCTTTTTGCCAATTCACTAACTTCCTTCTCTCTGGATACTAAAACCCTCTCTGAAGGATCCTGTACAGAGTCATTTACATGATGCGGAGTTGAGTTCAGCCGCAAAGACTTGAGTTGACCAATGTCACCACAAGAATCACCTTTATCCAAGTAATGCTCCTGCATTATTTCTGGGAGACAACTACTTTCCTTCTCATTAGAAACTAGAGTGGAATCAGGAGGATTATCTTGCAGAGTTTCATTCGTATTTTCAGGGACTATAGGGGCTGAAGTTTGGTCTTTTAAACGAACTCCTCCATCCTTCAAGCTCTGCTCAAGGCTCTTATCAGCTGCATTACCAACGATATCAAAACCAAGTTTGCATCCACCCAAACCATGAATCTTCTTTACTTCAGGTGATCTCTCCCAAGTATATATTAACCCTTTACCACGAGAATCTTCTGGAAAGAGTGTATTCCCATCTTCAGAGAGTAGGTGACGCGAATTTTCATCCAGTGACTGAATCTCGAGATAATTCATGCTCGCATCACGATTTGCTGCACCAATATTAACACCACCACCAAAACAGTTGGTTCTATGGTCCTGCTGTTCTTCTTTCTCTGATGAACCCCCCATTTGACCAAATAATTTCTCTGAAGAATTTCCACCATCAAGAACTTCAGGATCGACCAAAATTTTCTTGTTGGGATGATTTTCCCTTGCCAATCCTCTTATCTCCCTTGAGCATGTGAAAGCAATTTTACTATTCAGCTGAACATATACAGTGGACTGTTAAGTAGAGCGTAAATTCAATATTACATCTTATTAATAACACCAAGCAAAGTAAAAATGGCTCCTCATACCTGTTGTAAGCTACTTTCCGATAAAACTGCTCTTTTATCTAAAACAAACTTCTGAACATCCGACTTTAGAGATTCCAACAAAGACACTTTCATATCAGACTTGCCTATCTAACAGACATAACTATATATCATTATACGGTAACAAGAACTCCTCAGCCAAAATTCATGACCTATCAGTAATAACAGCAACAACAACAACAAGTGTGGAGAATCTTACAATGCCAAGAAGGCGCGTCAGGACGTCTTGGGCTCTCTCAGATTCATCTAGTCTAAGGTTTGCTGATTTCGAATTAAATCTTGCATTCTCCAAATTACAGGTACCAACTCCACCAATCAAATCCTCTAACTGATCCACAGCAAGCTTTTCCTTGGCCATTTCACCAAACGATTCGTCTTCTGTTAACTGTGAAGCCTTGCTGATCAAAACTGCAATAAGTAGAAACATAACATCAAAATGAAAAACAAACCCTAAGTAAATAAGAAGAGGGATTAGAATAAAAAAATTAGGATACCGTTGAGAAAGGATGAGTCGACTAGTTTGGCTGTGGATAACGATTCGATTACCCAGAGCCATGGTAGCTGTTTCTCATGATTATTTGAAGAAGGAGAGGGATCGGTAACAGCCCTTTCGGCGTCCATGGCGATGGGGAAACAAAAATTCCGCTTTCTTTTCTTCTGTTCTCTTTTTCTTCTGGTTTTTGAAATGAAATTTGTGTCCGGTACTCGGTTTATCTCAAATTCATGAGGGCATCTCCAATGCAAGGGGTAAAGGTCTTAAATTAGTATGACACTTAAGATTTAAGACCTTTTCCGCCAAAATTTCTTCTCCAATACAAGGGCGAGGGTTATAGAAAAAGATGACATTGCTAAGTGGAGGTAAATGAGAAAGTCTAAATAAGGAACCATTTTTTGGGGATCATGTTTTTTTTGTAGGGACCATGATTCTATTTTAGGCAAGACATTATAAGTAATCCTAAGTCACCCCTTATCTAAATGTTTTTCTTAATACCAAACTTACCTTCCTTAATTAAATGTGTTAGTTTAATGATTAATTAGCTATTAGTTAATGATTAGTATGATTAGTGATTAGTATGATTAGTAATGATTAGTTACCATTAAGAAGTTCTATTACAAAAATTGAAAATTATCTTTGCGAGGAATTTTAAATTTTTTTACGATTAAGTTCGATTACCCAAATTTATGACCAAAAACGAACTTAATGATTGGTGATTAGTATGATTAGTAATGATTAGTTACCAGTAAAAAGTTCGGTTACAAAAAAATTGAAATTTTCCTTGCGATCAAACCGAACTATATATTTGGTGTGACCATTAAATAGTTCGGTTACAAAAAAATTTTAAAACATTTTACGATCAAACCGAACTTAAAGTTCGGTTAAGAAACATTTTTTGCGACGTAACCGAACTAAAGTTCGGTTGGGAAATGTTTTTTGCGACGTAACCGAACAATTAGGAAATACTTGTTGCGACGTTTTCGGTTAGGAAATTTTTTCCGCGACGTAATCGAACTGACCAGTTCGGTTGGGAAATGTTTTTTGTGACGTAACCGAGGAGTTATTTTTGCGAAATAGCCAAACTGTTCTTCATGTTCATCATTTCCATTAGGTTCGGTTAGTTTGACAAAGTTTTTTACATAATTCCTAGCCGAACTTTTCTCCGCAACTTCCATTTTCAACTCATTTTGATGGTTAATACTCATTTTTTTCAACCAAAAACGAATGACAAATAATGGGTTTGTGAGAATACCTTTGTTAATGATTTAAATTAAGTTATATATAAAGAGGTGGTGGCGGTTGGTGGTGGTGGTAGTCGGAGGTGGTAGTGGTGGGCGGCGGTAGTGGTTATATATACATATATATATATATATATATATATGTTATTAGGTTAGTTTTAAATTAAATTAGGTTAAGGGTAGGTTAGTCAGTTCCACACTTTAGGACACCCCTTATAACTATAGGGAAGGTGGCCTAATAAGACCATGGTCCCCCCAAAAAAACCATGGTCCCCAAAAAATGGTTCTAAATAAGACTTTCTTCATGACCTTGGGTTTTAGGTCCACATCATCACTTTGTCTCTAAATTTAAATGAAAATGTGTAGGTAAGACCTTGAAAATCCTCGCGAGATTGGGGTATACCCAGATTAATTGGGGTATACCCAAATTAATTGGACATGTGCCCTTACTAAGGGGAGGTCAAAACATGATGAAGTTACTTTAGTACCCCTGCACTAATTAACCTAAAACTAAACCCTAAACTTAAAAACTAAAAACTGTTAATCTTCTTCTAATCTATCTTCTCTAATCCATCTTCTCTTCTCCTTCCTTCATCTTATTCCATCAACCAAAAATCAACCAAAAATTTCAATTTTGATATTCTACCAAAAATGATTTGATCCAGTAGCAAGAGAGATTCAACAAGTAACATGAAAAGATCCAAATCAGAGGGAAAATGTAAGGAAAAAGTTGGAACTAGCAAACCCGAAAATCCAATCCCTGAGAATGTTGAAAGAACCCTCCACCGGTCAAAAGAAGACTGTAAGTGATTTCTAAACTCAAACCCATTATTCTAATGTGTTGTATGATTGTTATATTATGTTGAATTGTCGAAAATTATGATTTTTGTGTTTTTAGTCGGCAAGGTCGATAGGTTAAAACCATGCCGACTGTTGATATTTTGTAAGAGCCGGCATGGTATCAGGATGAATAACCTGCCGACTTTTCATAGCATCCATGGCGACTGTTAGACAATAACCAGGGCCGACAGGGTATATTAACAAACCTTGCCGACTTACATCTAGTCGGCATTGCCTTATACTCGTACCATGCCGAATTTAGATCACAGAAACTTGATTTTCATTAGTTAATTGTCGGCATCTTTCTTGAATAATACCATGCCGACTATGTAGTGGTCGGCGTGGTATATGATTACAACCCCTCCGACCATGATTTAGTCGGCAGTGTTTAGATTCTCGACCCTGCCGGCTGTATTACCAGAACCATGTTTCAATGTTTAGAATTTTCATATCTCTTATTTGTGTATTGTTTAGGTTCCCAAAGGCAAAAATAGAAGATACCCCTTGTATTGTTAACAATGCAGCAGAGCTATTGGAATTTATTGACAGGATTTATCCTGGTCTAGAAGATCCTAAAGATGAAACTGAAAAGAATTGCCCTGTAAGAAAGTTACTTCTAATGGGTAAGGAAGATCCTGAAGAATTTCTAAGGTTTATGGATAGTCCTAGCAATCCCCTCAACTATGAAGAATGCACATCATCGGAGGAGGAAGAAGAGGAGGTTGATCCAAGAACTTTTTTCAGGGCATGTGACTTTTCTGGATTGAACCCTTATTACAATGAGGCCGGTGACTACATAGGTCCAGATAAGGGAAAAGCAAAAGCTGATGCTGCTGAAAAAGCTAGTGATGTGGAGGAAGATAACAACAACAACAAGGATCCATGAAATTCTTAAACTTTATTATGTTTTACTTGCTTTAGAAACTTAATTTGTGGTTTGAACTCTTTCATTATGTTTTGAACTCTTAGATTGTGGTTTTATACTTGTTAAACTTATGTTAATTTTCAGTTTCAGTCGCTTTAGAAGTTATTCTTTTTTTGTGCAGTTTTAGACAATATTAGAGTTGCAGTAAGTCGGCAGAGGAAAGAAGATTATAACAGCAGAGAGATCATCACCCTTGAAAGAATGGGAAAAACAGAAGATTATGCTCACTGCAACGGAGATATCAGGAGAGAATTTAAATCACACATCTCCATTAGTAATTACAATAAGTGCTAACAAAGAAGAGGGAAAATTAGCAAAAACAGTGGAAGAATGGGCAATAAATAGAACTTTGGTGGATACAGGGAGTTTAGTGAATATAATGTTTTATCATGCATATAAAAAATTGAGGTATAAAGATGAAGAAATGACTTCCGCAACATATCATATCTATGGTTTCAGCAAATCAATAACAAAACCTAAAGGGGAAATAAAAATACGAATTTTGTTGGGAGAAATTGAAACACATGTGACGCTATGTGTAGTGGATATGGAATCACCATATAACATCTTTGTTGGGAAGGCCATGGATACACGCAGTAAAAGCTGTAGCATCAACATTTCATCAATGTGTCAAATTTCCTATACCTAGTGGAATTGGCGAAATCAGAGGAGATACCGATAAAGGAAGGATATATCATCAAATTGAAGTAAAACATTACGAAGAAAAGGTGAAGAGGCGAAGAGATCGCAAGAAGATGGCAAAAGCAGCAAAAAAGGAAGAAGAATTTAGAACATACATGATAAGAGCGGAAGAAGGAAAAGGAATATATGATGAAGAGAATGATCTCGCGAAGGAAGTAAAAGGACCAACGCCCATGGGAGAACCGAAGGCTAGCTACACTGCGGCAGAACCAACAAAGGAAGTAAATATTGGAACTGAAGAAGAACCCAAGGTGTTAAAAATTGGGACTAAAATGGAAACGGATGAGGAAAAAGAGACTATTGATTTGTTGCGAGATTATAAAGATATCTTCGCGTGGGATATGGATGAGATGCCTGGAATAGATCCATCTGTAGCATGCCATAAATTAAAAATTGATAAAAATGCAAGACCATTCAAGCAAAGAATTAGAAAAATTGCAACAGCATATCATCCTCAAATAGAAGAAGAGTTACAGAAGATGCTTGACGCCGGAATCATTATACAAGCAAAATATCCCGAGTGGATAGCAAATATGGTCGTAGTACCAAAGAAGAAAAAAGGGATAAAAATGTGCATAGATTTTACCGATCTAAACAAAGCTTGTCCAAAAGATAGTTTTCCTTTGCCAGATATTCCGCAAATGGTTGAGTCAGCGGCAGGAAATGAAAGGATATCCTCGCTTGATGGATACAAAGGATACAATCAAATCCCTCTCGCTGAAGAAGACCAAGATCATACTGCCTTTTTCGCTCCAAGAGGATTATACTGTTATACAAAAATGCCATTTGGTCTGCGAAATGCTGGAGCAACATACCAAAGGATGGTAGAAAAAATGTTCGAAAAATGGATACATAGAACACTAGAGGTATATGTGGATGACATGTTAATAAAAAATAAAAAAGCAAAAGATCATGTACAAGATTTGAAGGAAATTTTTGAACAAATGAGACATTTCAACATCAAAGTAAACCCAGAAAAATGTACCTTTGGAGTGGAATCTGGAAAAAATTTAGGATACATCGTATCAAAAGAAGGAATACAAGTCGATCCAGAGAAAGTACAAGCAATTCGCGATATGCCGACACCAACAACAGTGAAACATGTGCAAAAGTTAAATGGATTACTAGCTTCGCTAGGAAGATTCATCTCGCGATCATCTGATAAGTGCAAACATTTTTTTCAACATACTTAAAAAGGGAGCGAAATTTAGGTGGACGGATGAATGTGAAAAGGCATTGCAAGGAATAAAAGAACATCTAATGGATATATCAATATTACAAAAAGCAGAACCAGGGGAGGAATTACTAATTTACCTTGCGACAACCTCGCATGCACTAAGCGCGGTATTATTGCGAATGGACGCAGGTGTGGAAAAACCAATCTATTACATCAGCAAAACATTCAATGCCGCAGAGAAAAATTATTCAAAAATTGAAAAATTAATTTTGGCATTAGTTTTATAACGTTTAAACTTCGCATCTACTTCGAAGCACACACGGTAAAGGTAATGACAAAAGTACCAATTGAGTCAGTAATGAAAAATCAAAAAGGTCAGGAAGGGTTGAAAGATGGAATGCTCAAGTAAGTCATTGAAAACTCAAATATGAAGTATTATCCTCACCCAAATCACAAGTTGTTGCAGACTTTTTAGCAGAATTCCCATTGGAAGAGGATGAAGCATTGGAAGAAATGATGGATATAGAAGAAGAACATGGAAATCCAAGGGATTTATTAACTGAGCCAAACAGATGGGAAATATTGGTAGATAGGTCGTCAAATGGAGAAGGTAACGGAATTGGGATCATTATAATTTCGCCAGAAGGCAATAAAATGGCTTTCTCTTTTAGATTGGAATTTGCATCTACTAACAATGAAACAGAGTATGAAGCTATAGTACATGCTTTGCGATTTGCAATAGAAATGAAGTTGGAGAATGTAAGAGTTACCAGTGATTCTCATTTAGCTATTCGCCAGATAAAAGAAGAGTATACTACAAATGAAGCATCCTTGAAAAAATACAAAAAGCTTGTTGAAGAATTGTCAGCGAAGATACCAAAAATAAAGTGGAGACACATATCAAGAAAAGACAATAGACTCGCAGATGCTTTTGCTTTTATATCAAGTATGATGACAGATCCATCTGCAAAATGCATAAAAATACAGACACTTCTATCACCATCAATCAACAAAGAGGAAGAGGAAGAAGCAGAAATAATGCTCATAGAAGATGAAATACAAAGACCCCATTGCGAGGATTGGAGGACATAACTTCATGCTTATCTAATGAAAGGAGAAACACCAAGAAATAGATTAGAGATGAACAAATTAAAAATCCGTGCAACAAATTATGAATTAAGAGATGGGGTATTGTACCGAAGATCCTTTAATGGACCCTCGCTTAGATGTTTAACACGAAAGGAAGGAGAAGTAGTGTTAAAAATGTTACACAGTGGGGATGCTGGCAATCATAGTGGCGGAAGGTCTTTAGCACATAAGGCGAAAATGCAAGGCTATTATTGGCCATATATGCATGAAGATGCGAAACAAATATCAAGACGTTGCGAAGATTGCCAAAGACATGGAAAGAAAATACATGCACCAGGAGCACCATTAACCTCTTCAACAAGTGTATGGACTTTTGTAAAGTGGGGGTTAGATATTGTAGGACCATTTTTACCAGGTACAGGGCAAAGGAGATATTTGATTGTCGCTATAGATTATTTCACAAAGTGGGCAGAAGTAAAAGCGGTACAACACATTCGCGATAAAGATATTTTTACTTTCATATTCGAAAACCTAATATGCAGATTTGGAATTCCAAACACAGTTGGTATCTGACAATGGGAAACAGTTTGAGGGACAAAATATAGAATTACTGCTCAATGCATTTCAAATAAATTGTGGGAAATCAACTCCTTTATACCCGCAGGCCAATGGACAGGAGGAAGCAACAAATAAAACAATCGTTGATATACTGAAGAAGAAATTAGAAGGGCATAATAAGGCATGGTGTGAACAAGTGCATAATGCAGTATGGGCTTACAATACAACAAGGCGAGAAGCTATGGGGATGTCACCATTTTGTCTAACCTATGGAGTTGAAGCTGTACTTCCGACAGAAGTTATTATTCCAACAAGAAAGAGAGAAGCTTGGGAGAAAAATCTTAGTGCGGGTAACATTTTGGTTAAATTAGATGAATTAGAAGAAAAAAGAGAAAGAGCACTACAGCATATGGAGAATTATCAGCGAATATTGGCCAGAGAATATAACAAACGTGTCAAAACACGCGAGTTTCAACCAGGTGATATGGTATTGCGAGAAACACCAATATATCAGCGATAAAGTGGTGGCAAGTTGGCGAAAAAGTGGGATGGACCTTATATCATCAAGGAGATAGTTGGAACAGGGGCATATAGATTAATGGATCCTGAGGGCAAAGATTTGGGACAGAGATTGGGTAGACCGTGGAATAGATTATATCTCAAGAAATACTACCCATAGAAGATGGAAGGGAAAGAATAAGTTCCGAAATGTTGACTGAATGAAATGAAATGAATTCATAAGAAATGTTCCTGCGACAGAGTTATTGCGAAATTTCAAAAGAATGTGCGAACATCTCGCAAATGAATTAACAAGAGAAATGAATGAGTGAGTGAATGGGACGAACCTTTATGGCATAAACCCTAGTTCGCGAATGATATTTCGTAAGAGGCAAATGTAAGACCTAAAGTGCGTCATATAAGGGGGTATCTCTTGACATGGCTCGGGGAAAAGGTTACACCGCCCACGGAACCCGAGTCATGAAAATTTGGGGCCCATGAAAGCCTATCCGGGGAGATACCTTGGATTTCCAACTATATATATAAGGTTATACCCTGGTTGGACGACCGAGGGTCTCTTCCAAGGAGTCGAGTGTATGACCAAGGCGCCGAGGTACACGGTTGAGCCAAGAGTGTCTGGGGCATTTGAAGTGTCTCGGCCATTCTTGGAAAGTCTTGGCACATGCCGCACTCGGCCCGAAGAAAACTCCACTTAGGGTGCAGTCTCGTAACCATAAGCCCTGTAGGTATAAGGGATAAGAGGCTGCGAAAACAACTGGTTGTTGTTAAGACCGGATGGGAGGAGCTAGTCTTGTATGGCAGATGTACGCCTCCTTAAAGAGGCAACCAGGGAGATGATAAGGGCGGCACCCTCCATTAGGGAGCTGATAAGTGTCAAAAGACGCAAATGTCATGAGGCTCTATTTTCGCAAGAAAATTTAGGCTTGTCATATTTGTGCGATGATCCTGAAGAGGCAATAATACTAACGCGAGGGTAAGACGAGATCAATGGGTCTTTACATGAAAGTGTAAAGACGTCCTGCGATTTCGTCGCAAGACGGCAATGTCATGGGGCTTCAAGTTCGCGAGAATTTTTAGGCCTGTCATATTGTCGCAACAAAAGCATCCTGTAGAGGCAATAATACTAATGAAATGATAAGACAAGATCAATGGGTCATTACATGAAAGTGTGAGGACGTCCTGCGATTTTGTCGCAAGACGGCAATGTCATGAGGCTTTATGTTCGCAAGGATATTTAGGCCTGTCATATTGACGCAATGAGGGGTGGCAAAATAAGACCTTTAACTAGGAAGGCAAAATAAGACCACACAAAAACAATGATAAGGCAAGATCAATGGGTCATTACATGAAAATGTAAAGACGTCCTGCGAACTTGTCGCAATGACAAATTTCAACATAAAGGAAAATAGCAATTATTAAATATCAAAAATTATACTCAATGAAAGAAAGAGTAGTGATAAACAGATGAACACATCCAAAAGATGATTGAAGTACATAAAGAAGTAACAGTACAAGAAGAAAAATTACAAGAGAAAGTTAATTCTCAAATATCAGTTTTTTCGCCAGAAGGAGATACTGGGCTTTCTTCAGCAATTTTATCCATACTTTCGCCAGTTATTATATTTCCACCAGATCCTCCCTCACCTAGGGCATCATTGACAATTTTACTAGGAGGGATTGTCTCTTCATTTGCGATCTCATCGCCACTATTGTAGTCAAAATCGATGTCAGGAGAATTAGGAACTTCATCATCGCTTACTTCCAGAGGTTCGATACATACAGGATCAAGAGATTTGGATAGAAGAACATTATTCACAACAACTTCGGCTTTAAGATGAAATTGACGAAGGAGTGCTTTCTGATGATTTCTTCTCTCTATATCTTTACAATCAGACATATAATCGAATCTTCTCTCTGCTCTGTCGCGAGAACGAACAAGGGAAGCAGCGAGTATTCCGTTTTCTTTGCGAATTTTTGAGTAGTCGGATTTCAAAGCGGTAATGGAGGAGTGAAGATTTTTCTCAGACTCTGCAAAAAGAAAGAACAAAAGGAATTATACAAACAAAAAATATGAAGACTTGATAAATGAAGAATAGATGAGGCAGTCAATTTCTATGACTACCTTCCTTCTGCGAGGTAAGATATTGGATTAAAGCCGAACAACTATTCTCCAAATGATCCATGGCATTGTCAAAATTATCTCCAATTAAACCTTTCGAGTCGAGATCGCAAGCTTTTTCGTTGGAAACAAGTAAGGCATTCTCTTTCGCAAGGGAAGAGTTGGACTTTTCTAATTTGGAACACTGATCCTTGAATTGATTTGCCTTTACACTTAAGATTATTCTACCTTGAATAAGTTTATCCTTCTCGGAAGTAACTTCTTCAAGTTGATTTCTCAGTGAGCGAAGAGATTGTTCTTGTTCTTTACATAATTTTTGACAAATATCAGATTGTTGCGAGTAAATCGCCACCTTGTTTAACAGAGTTCGCTTTTCTTGAGAAAGAATTCCATTCTCATCTGATAAAGTTTCCAACTCCAGATTAGCTTTAGTCAAAGAGTAAGAGAGGCGAGATAATTCATTACTTAATAAGCCTTGTTCCTGTACTAAGTCAGCATTTTCTTTAGAAAGGTTATCTATTTGATCAACAAAGTATGTATGAAGATTATCTAATTGGTTATATTGCTCCATCCAAGCATCTCTATCAACTCGAACTTCTTCAATAGTAGACTCCAAATGGTATATCTCCATTTTTCGCTTCTGGTTTAAGGCTTGAAGGGCGAACAACGGTTCTTGGTTCAATTAAAAAAAATATATATATATATATATATATATATATATATACAGAGATAAGAATATACCTTTCAATTCTTCATTCTTCTTGCGAAGATTGTCACGATCGAGTGAAACATTTTGAAGTTTTTGATTCTCAAGTTGGAGAATATTACACTTTGCAGTCATAGCTTGGAGATCATTCTTCAAGCTATTAATTTCTTGTTCCAAAGATATTTGCGAAATTCTATCAAGGCCAAGGTGTTTACTCAAAATCTCGCAGACATCAGATTTGATAGGATCGACAGAAGTCTTCTTGACATCGTTCACAATATCTGATAGAACTTTGAAGGCCACATCTATTCCTTCCAAATTTTCTTTAGTAAGAGGGATTTGCTCAGATAAGGAAGTAACGGCGATAGAAGAAGGAAGAGATGAGTCATCTTTTGATAAAGGAACATCATGAGAAGAGGAAATCTCATGAAGATTAATGACTGGAGAAATGGTAGAGGCATTGACAATGGAAGAAGAAATAGGCTCATTCGCAATGGGACTGTTATGAGGGATTTGATCTATGAGAAATTCAGGCATAGAAGTGTTATCTTTGACAGTATTTTCGCAGGAAGAAACAGTAGGATTATCTTGCGAAGGTTTCGCAGTAGGAGTTGTAAGTTTGAATATAGGAAAGGAAACAGCAGGTGCAACAGGTTTAGAATGGCGAGGCTTCTCGGGGGACCTATCAACATTTTTGTCATCCTGCGAATTACAAGATAAATAAGAAACAGAGGAAACAATATTGTTATTAAAAGAGTAAATGTTTCTTAAATACCTTGTTCGCAGGCTTTCTTTCAGAGGCAGTGGATTTCGGTTGCGAACCCATGGAGATATTAGGGTTCACAATGGTGAACTTGGTGCTAGATTTGTTCTTGTTAAAACAAAAATGGCAGGGGAATCATCAAAAGAAGAACAGTATCAGAATAAAACAACTTCAATAAGAGAGATTAATCACAAAATGATCAAATTCAGCAAAATTAACAAACCTTGATGCCATAGAAACAGTAGCAAAAGAATAGTAGAAGAAAAACGATGAAGAAGACGATGAAGAAAAGCAGCAGACGATGAAGAAGACGAAGTAAAAGAAAAGAAATGCTTTCACAAGGAGTCCTCCTTTAAATAGACGAGAAAAGAGTAACCGGATAACATTAAATGTGCCGGTAAAAAGGGAAATTTTAGATACGTGTAAACAGTCATTCCTAAATTCACGGAATCTTGTCGGCAAAAAATTGGTAGAAAACAAACGATTGCGGCATTTCAAAATATTGGTTCTCATGACATTCTCTCCTTCGCAGAGAAGACATGAGAAGAGGCAAGATGTAGGATCAGAATATCGCGACATCAATACTTTGCGGGATCAATAAACAACAGCATTGCGAGTGCGTCGCAAAAGAGTAATATAAATGACGCAATGAATGACGACAGCCAAAACATGAGAAATGTATGAAGACCTAGCGAAGTTTAGGAGAGCTGCGAGAATGAATACTTATACACTTGCGATATTTCGCAAGTCATTCCCGAAAATAAAGGACAGCTTAGCTGTCATCCATTGTATATTACCATATATAAAGAGTCAAGTGAGCCTGTTGTAGGGAGAGGATTATTTTCAGAGTGTTAGACAAGTCATTAGGAGAGATAAAGTTGGTGGTGATTGTAATTTGTTTAACTCTTTTCTATTTTATCTTGTGAACCTTCAAGGAAATAATCAATAAAATCATTGTTATTCATCTTAAAAATGTCTTAGTTGTGTGGATTATTGTGAGGGGTGTAGTGTAGGATTTCCTGCAACTACAGAACAAATTATGTTGGCCGGAATTGCATGAGCATCCATAGGAGTAAAAGGATTGGCTGGATGCCTAAGCGAGCAAACCTCCCATGATCACGAGTTTTGGGGGGATAGATCAAAAGGTGGCCATGACTACGAAGATTGTCTGGCTTTGACCATAATCCTTGAGATGGTGAGTGTGCTAGCACGACCCTTTGCAGGAAGGAGTGGCGTTGAAGCGGCTTTGGCTCTTGGAGAGGACGTTGAGAATTAAAGAGCTAAACGATGAAGCTTCGGTTTCGGATCCTGGAGCAGCTTATGGAGAGAACACTGAAGTGGAGCGGCTACTGGAGCGAACGTTGAAGAGGAGCAGTTGCCGGGGGACGTGGAAGCGGAGCGGCTGTGTCAATCAGCGTTCTTTCTTGATGCAGTGCGGTTGAGGGATGGAAATATGTCTTGACGCTATGCCTTGGAGAAATATAGAATCTCACATAACTGTTTCATCACAGATTGCGCGACTTTGTGGGCGAAGTCCCCATCGTACGGGTCCTGACGGGAAGAGGGTCTCTGTGAACTCAAGATGGTTGCTGATCCCCTTTGCTTTCGATTTTGGAGAAGTCGTTCCTGATCTTTACGTGTGATGAAATTAGATTGCTGATCCCTTCTACTGGGCGTTCAAGAACAACGTGAGTCTCTTGACCTATAAACGCACGTCCTGTTGAAGTGTCTTTTGTATTTTCATTAAATCAACAGTGGTAAAAGAAGGACGGCTTTTTCCGGCTCTTCCAGTATCTTGCCACTACACCAAATTCTGGGATTAGAAATGATACCAAGCCGTTACTAAAACGGGTTGTAACGGCTCTTGCCTGTTGCAAAAGTGGGTGTTACATTTTTTTTTGTAACGGCTTTGTGGCCGTTACGAATTTTGGTCGTAACGGCTCTCGTAACAGCTGCGAGCCGTTACGAATTTGCCACGTGGTAACAGCTCCGGGCCATTACGAATATTTTTGTAACAGCTCCGCCGTAACGTTGTCAAGCCTTTACGAACTTTTTTGTAACAACAAAAAAATTACTGCCAGTCAACCTTGACCTGGTCAAGGCTGACCGACAGTAATTTTTTATGCCGGAAATAAGCCGGAATTCTAAATTCAATACCTGCATACATTCATCATCCATACTCAACAACAATTTCTTCAATCTATTCATATCAGATTTATATTACAAAAGAACTGAACAGATATAAATTACAAAATAACTGAAATTTCTCTAAGTACCAAACTTTTTTTTGTTTGTTAAGTATCAAACTGTTTTTTTGTTATTGTTTTCTAAAAACGAATAAAAGTGTTTACACAACCACATGTTACATAGATCTTACAGTATATGTTGCACTAGGTTTTGATCACTCCAGCTGCATCAAGCAATGCCTTCCATGCATCTCCTGTGAAAATTTTAGTCCACATTGAATCAGTTGAAACATCCAAAAACAAATTACATAGGAAAGGAGAATATGATGACCAGGAGAATGCTAAACTACATGAAACCGCTGAAAAGTTTACCGTTATTTGAACCTGAGTTTGGGCTACAGGTTGTAGAACTTGTTCCTCCAATTCAACTTCTTCCAACTCCTCAAGTTCAGATTCCAATTCTTCCTACAACCAACATAGATAACCATCACTCTCTGGTCAAGGTTAATTTTAATCTTAGCCAATACAAATAAAATGCAAAATGAGGAAGTTTATAACATAATTCACAAACCAAAAGTCAACAACCACAATAGCTAGATATCAACCGAGAAAGCACAACAGAAATGAAGAAATCTGGAATATATATTAAAATTAACAAAATGGATAATCAAATTAGGCAAGAAGAGAAAAAGATACTCACTTTCTTGTTATTTTCCCTTTAACACTACTTTTCTTCTGTGATGAGCTATGCCTTTGTATACTTTTCAAGGACTGTGGGCTCACAAGTGACTTTGACCTAAAGTAATCCGAGAATAAACCATATCAAAGACGAATCAGTAAAAAAAAACATTATAGTCTGAATATATCATGACGTATAATATAAATGTTACATAAAGTAACCTGACATGAGTTATACTACACTTCACTATCAAGTGACTCAAATCTACTCATTGGTATTCTTCATTTTCAAAAATAAAAAAGGGAATACTTTTAAGTTCTTAATTATCCTTTTGAGACCTTATATCTCCATCACAATGCTATATGAACAGTCACTTATCAACAAAAGAAAACTACATTTCTAAGCCACACATGGAAGGGAAAAAAACCAATCACTTTAAGTAAAAACAAGGGTTAAATACCAATACAAACAAAATCTGATTCCAGTTCCCTGATAGAAGGGACACAACTAAAAGAGTACACATTTCAATATCCGAGCAGTATCATACCTCTCATGTTTAAGTATCATCACCAGTTTTACAAGCTGGGCTTGCACAAGATCTCTTGGCTTCCAGGCATTTATTGCATACTTGCACAACCCTTTTGGTTCCAGAAAGAGGTCCTACAGATAATTAGAGTATCGAATTTTCAGTATGATGCTCTAAGTGGAAATCTTAAAATGGAGTAACACTTGTGACCTGAAGCTCACCTTTATAATACATACAGGTACTTGTGTTTTTCACGTGTGCATTGGAAATTGCACTTTGAATTGTTGTCTTCAGCTTCTCCAAGGGAATATCCTTCAACAAACCCAATACTCTTCTTTAAAGATGCTTCCATTCTCCAAGTAAATATACTCCTCAGGGTGTTCCTTTGTACCACCTGCATGCTGCTCGAACTGGCAAGGTGTAACCACCTGAATCAAAAGAAAAATGGTTTTAGCCATCCACTAATCTCTTGATGATATTAAAAGAAATTATCTCTTAATAATTATCGATTTGAAACAAAATCCTTGTTACTATTAGTAAAACTACATCGTCCCAAGAACACTTAATAGAAAGTACTGGGCTATGTCTATTACATTAGTCATAACGATATTCAGCATATAAAGAGAAGATCAGTCTGACAGTCACAAAGAAAACTTTCATCCCACTCCACCTTTTCAGATTCTGCCAATTTCTGTAAGTTACTAAATGAATCCACAAACTAGTAAAAAAGATGTTCTGCAAATATCAAAGTGCACCATCAAACCAGAAGAGTCGAAGAAACCACGCTATTTGACTCCATGGAATCTTCCACTTTTCAATTTACATTACATTTAAGATGGCCTTCTCTTTCAGAAACCCGCACCTTCTCATCCAAACCCAACCATATATACTTAAGATGAGGCCTTTGTTAGATAATGCTACCGTACTGATGGGAAATTCACCTAAATTTACATTTATGGTTGTGATTTTGGGCTGGGAGTGACAGTGGATGCACGTTGTGGATTTGCTAATAAATTCGATGGGAAGGTGACATCATACCGTGGCCTAATAGGGATAGGGAGTGTGATGCTTGAGGTTTGCCTTCGACCTGAATCAATGAATCTGATGCAGAGTTAATGGATGTTGTATCTCCTCATGAAATTCATTCTGCACATCTTGCCTGTGTTTAATTAACCTAGATCCACTGAGTTCTGTCTAAGTCAAGATGAATAAAAACAAACAAAATAAAATTACTATAATTTCCAATAAGCATTATTTAGCTGAATACACCGTTATGTTATATAATAGTTTGGTCTTCATGTAGAATCTTCAACACAACCCTAGTTGTAGACATTATATATGGTCATTTCACAATGTAGAGTTACAGAACAAAAAAAAAAAATCTTAACTTTGACCCGCAGTGAAGAGTGCAAAACATAGCTAAGAGTCAAATCATTATGCTAAATTTGCCAATCTATTCTGGCGATAGTCAAATTCTGCCAGCGTAGTTGTTTGAAACCACGCTTAGTACTATGCTCATTATTAAAATGACCAATGCTCACTATTAAACTGTGCCTAGTAGCGTAAGGCTTGGTTAAAAAGAGAGCCTGGTAACCACAGTTCACACCTGGGGTGTTAAGTGAACCTAAATTTAGTTTCTTTCAATTTTAGCATTTTTAGTTTTTCTACATTTCGTCTTGCTAGGAAATATTAGTACATTACTATTAAAAAATTCAGGGGCAAACCTTTCCAGTTATTTTTATTGGATTGAATTGAACACTTCCCCAGTACTTGCCACTTTTCTAGTCAAATCTCCATACTCATTATAGTCCATCCATGTTTTCTAGGTGACAATCCACTGAAGTTTGCTTCGAATCTTGCTAATTCCATGCTCACTTGGGCCACGCGTACCACACCAAAAATATCTCAACCATTAAACTCAGCAACAGTGGCTGAAACTAAGAAGTCAGAAAGCAGAGCAACAACAGAACAATGTGAGAATTTATTAAACATTTTAGAACTAGAAGTCAAGTCAAGTACTAGTATATTCAGGTGTTACTATTATCGTGCACTACCAACAATAGTAAAAAAGCAATCTATCACTTCATGCTCTAATTTAGGTTCCAAAAGTGAACGAGTAAACCGCTGCATGGATTTCTCAGGAGTAACATTCTGTTGTTCATAAGTTCCATTGATCCCTGCAGGTTCTACCTTGGGTTCCACAAGTGAACGAGTAAATCGGCGCATAGGTTTCTCAATAAAGTTAAAACATATCTTAAACTACTAAATCTTGATTAACCCTAATTCAATTTCAGATCTTTCAAATTTACTACCTTTGTTCGAAATCCACAGACTTTAGCTTAATAATGATATCACCTTTATGCATTCACATAAAAGTTAAATAAATCCACCAACTTCTACCTGAATCAAATATACCAACATTCAACACATTAAAGCAACATTTCAACCAAGAAAACAAGTAACCAGCATTTCAAAAATAATTCACAAAAGAGACAAAATGTCACTACCAGTTGGTCTATTGCTGCTTACCATGAAGTAGCAACAAGATAATTGCCTTTAGGACTAAATCATAGACTGGATATAGAATCTGTAGGTGGTTACAAAATCAAAGCATTCATTCCTCCCAACCCCAGATGCTTCTTCCTGAAGAACATAAAACCCAAATTAAATCAATAATTAAGCATTGGAAATTGATAATTGAAAGAAAGAATAACACCTAGCGAGAAGATATTTACCCAGGAATCTGTAAACAAACCCTTAAATCTGATTAACAAACTGAAACCCTAAAATCAAAATAACTCATACCCTAAAATAGATGATGAAAGACTTACACAGATAAACTACAGATGATGAAATCAAAACCCTAAACTCGATTAACAGATAATGAAATCGAAATCATGAACTCGATTAACAGATGCGAATCTACAGGGAGAATAAAAAAGAGAAGAGAGGCGGAAGAGAAATCTAACAGACAAAAAGTAGAAACATATACCTTCTAAGTTGAGATTCAAGATCGGTTCTTCAAAACTCCAAATCCGACGAACCCTAAAATGAAATCGAAAGAAAAAATGGTATCAGATGAAACCCTAAAATCTGATTTAACAGATGATAAAACTCTAAAATCGAAAAACTGATGATGACTTACACAGATCAAAACTAAATCGAAACCCTAAACTCGTTAATCTTACACGGTTCTTCAGTAGTCAGATGACTAACGAGTGTGGAGAAAAAAGGGAAGAGAAGAGAGGCAGTGAGCTAGTGATAAAAGAGAAAGAGAAAAGAAAATGAAGAATGAAGTGGAAATAGAGAGAAGGAGAGAAACTTAGTGTGAATGTCACTCATGTGATTCACACACGCAGGGGAGGAAACATCCTCTAGTTCAATGAGTGTGGGGTGGAAAATATATGTCACGCATGTGAACGGCACAGGCGGAAATTTCAGCTGTTACGACCCTAGTGTGACCAAGCGTGTGACTGGCACGCCTATAAAAAAATTCTTAACGGCTTACCTCTGTTACGAATTTTTAAAAAATTTTGTAACGGCTTCATCCTGTTACGAATATTTTGTAACGGCCACATAGCCGTTGCGAATTCCTGTTACGAATCCGGGAATTTGGTGTAGTGTGCCCTGATGGTGGGGTAGCAGCGTCTCTAGTGACGGTTGGAGCTATCATGCTTGAAGAAACGTTGGGGTGGCGGAAGCGGCTCTGGTTTTGGTGGGTGTATCATGCAGAGATGGCACGGTTTTGATCACGGAGTGCTGGAGCCATGGCACTGCTTCGAAGGGTGAGGATGGCGCTGCTTTGGCTGTTTGTGTAGCGGAAAGATGGCGCTGGAAGGGCGCAAGCTGTTAGCGCTGGAAAGGATGCAAGTTTTTGGTGCTGGCCATCGAGCAGAGAAGCTAGCACTGGAGGGATGCAAGTTGTTGGTGCTGACCAAGGTGTGTTATTGTGGCTGGCATGCACGTGCAACATGTGTGCCTGGCATGTGTGTATGGTAAGCGCGTCTGGCATGCGTGTCTGGTAAGCACGTCTAGCATGCGTGTCTGGTAAGCGCGCCTGGCATGCGCGTCTGGCATGCGTGTCTGGTAAGCACGGCTGGCATGCGCGTCTGGTAAGCGCGCCTGGCATGCGCGTCTGGTATTATCTTGGACGCGGACTGTTGGCGCTGGAACTTTGGCTACCAAGCGATGATTATACCGCTGGTGGCTTCAATCCGTGGGACAGTGGAAACGGTACTTTAAAGGCTTGCAGGGTGGATCACGGAATGCTGGTGTTAGCGGTAACGTGGTAGCAATAAAGTGGGCAAGCATATTCCAGCTATGTGCTCCAGCGTTTCTCTTTCAATTTGTTTTCTTGTTGGTGCAAACCCTAGCCATAGGTATGCCTTCCATAAATCTGTAAAAATATTTTTCTTCTGAACGGATGTAAACCCTAGCCATGGGTATGCCTTTCATAAACTTGTGGAAATACTTCATCATAAACAATTTCTCATTAAATACCACCGTATTAACGTCGGCTACCTCATGAATAGTAACGGGTAATCATTATTATGCAAAGCAGGAGCGTACGGGTAGGTGACTGTTTTTTTTTTGAAAGGCAAACAAAGCGCCTGGTTCATGGTTCGGGTTTTTTTCTTCTTCTGATTTTTGGATTGATAGATGATTGCTTTTTATAAGAGTTTTGGATTATTTTGGAATAATGTTTTTTTTTTTTGATATGCTAAAGTCTGAATTGGAAGTGTAAATAACAAATTATCTAGGAAAGTTGTGAAACCGTGAATATTGCATGATGATGGATAGCATGGGAACAATATAGCTATCGGTTTTTATTATCTCTGTAAAGATTTGAAGTAGTAGCCCATGTATTTTTTCTAGGCAAGACTTACTCGGTTTTCTGGATCTCTTGACGAAAAATGAATCTTCCGGGTGTAAGTCCGAGTTTTGTGGGAAGCACCGCCGTGATGTGGAAAGTCCCCAGTCGTCTCTGAGTCACTTGATAATCGAGTCGTCGATCCCTGGGTGGATCGTTTGCTTTTAACCTCTGGGAAGTCCCCAGTCGCCCCTTGCGGTGTCACGACTGGTAATCGGGTCGTCTGGTAACTGAGTCGTCGATCCCAGAGCGGATCGTATATGGTCGTCTGGTAGCTGAGTCGATCCATGAGCGGATTGTTTTCCTCTACCGTTCTGATGTCTGCGTCGAAGTATGAGATCGAGGATTGAAAATTTGACATTGTAACCGAAAGATCAATCTCCCAATGTGGTCGCCAATTGTTTGTGGGTGAAAATGGTTTCTGCTGATTTCGGTAATCTCGGTGTGTGGGTGAGAAACGAATTTAAACCCTAAACAATGTACTGCAAGGGAGTACTTTAGATTCGAGAGATCAATCTGTACAAGTCCGTCCTAAACCAAGAAATGGCCGTTCCAGACTTGCTTAGGTCAGAAAGTGGAGGAGAATGGGTTGGTTTTGGGGAGGGAAGCAAGGAAAGTGATGAGACCAGAATAGTTGATTCTGGAAGAGTAGTTGTATTACGACTTGTATCAGAAAGTCGGAAGCTAATAGATGGGAAAGCTAGCAAATGTTTTCTGAGTGGTGTATGCTCCTGACTTAACTTGTTGTTCGGTGGAAATAGGTAAGACCTATTTATACAAGTCGAAGTGAAACGTACTCTGGTCTCATTAAGGAATGGAAAAATAGGTGAAAAAATGGGAGGAGGTGGTAACGTTAACGCATGGAATTGATGTTCCATAAAACCGTTAACGCATGGAATTGATGTTCCATAAAATCGTTAACGCATGAAATTGATGTTCCATAAAAAGAACGTTTCACCATTAACTCCCTGTATTTACTAACCGCCTCATCCTTATGACACTTCCTTATGACGGGCGTAGTGTACGCCGCACGCTGTAAACCGCCAAACCAATACCCAAAGAGGATCCCCCAGTTTGTGATATGTTTTGATGTCTCGAATGTTTTTGTGGAAAACATGTAGCATGTTGTTGTTGCCTGGCAAGTCGCACTAGGGAGACTTGCTAGCTTGGTGACCTTCGACGGTTGAGATTTTGCATCTCAAGAGGAAAGATAGCTGTTGATCGTTGCACGCCTTCGTTTTAATAGCCGCGTAGGGAATGACAGCATGGTGACGCGGTTAGGTTGGCATGCCGTTGGCATGTCATGGTTTGGCGTGGCCAAACTTAGGTTTTCGGGCCAAAGGTTACCATGCGTCGTCTGGTAACCTTGGATGGCTAGGGCGGGATTGAAGGGGGCCGTTGATCGTCGCACGCCTTCGTGTTGGTAGTCGCGTAGGGGAAGGCCAGCATGGTGACGCGGTTAGGTTGGCATGCCGTTGGCATGGCATGGTTTGGCGTAGCCAAACTTAGGTTTTCGGGCCAAAGGTTACCATGTGTCGTCTGGTAACCTTGGATGGCTAGGATTTGCTCCTGGGATTGAAGGGGGGCCGTTGATCGTCGCACGCCTTCGTGTTGGTAGCCGCGTAGGGAAGGCCAGCATGGTGGCGCGGTTAGGTTGGCATGCCGTTGGCATGGCATGGTTTGGCGTAGCCAAACTTAGGTTTTCGGGCCAAAGGTTACCATGTGTCGTCTGGTAACCTTAGATGGCTAGGATTTGCTCCTTGGATTGAAGGGGTAATAAGATTCTTAATTTGTTTGTTGTTGTAGTAAATAGGTTGTCATTCACTCGGACTTTGTTGAGATTAAATTTAAAGGTTGAATGAAAAAAAAAACAAAAGAGAGAGTTACTGGGCCTAAGATTCCACCGCATTCATATAAATAGGTTCAATTATTTATTCTTAGGAAATTATCGCTCAACAAATAAAACAACATGGACTCTTATTTTGCCAAAGTAGATTCTCCAAATATTAGTTATAAATCGTAAGCATGGGACATCAAACATCTAAGCAAGCATGACCCATCTAATAAAATGATAACTAATTTTTTCAAACCATAATTCTATTTTAATTAGTGAAAAAGTCATATAGAAAATAAAATAAATTCACCCATGTATGAAGTTCGGCTTCCTCCGTCGACCCAGTGTAGGGGTCTAGCTTCTCATGATAAAAACACACTCAAAAATATAATTCATAACTCAAATGGTGTTTTTATTAGAGAAAAATAATTATAAAACGAGTTTGCAACGCTTGATGGGTGTTACAGAGTCCACCGTTACAATGAAATTCAAATGTTGTTCATTCTTGGCGTCATTTATTCTGAAAAACGCAAATGGAAACGTCGTTAGAAAAGATCGCTAAGATGTGAACATGCGACCGTTCATAAACGATAGACCAGAAGTGTTGTCTGTTCTTCTTCTTCTTCTTCTTCTTCTTCTCTGCAGCAGCAGAGAAGTTGCTCTGCAACTCTCGATTCTCTCCCCAAAACTCTCTGTCCCTTTGGTAGACCTCGAACCTCCTTTTTATACCCAGTAGCACCATCGAATCTCGTTATTAACTTCAGAATAATCTTCTTTTACTCTCACAAGGAATATTGAAATTTCTTTCCCTGTTTATCTTTTCCACGAGTCTTTTAGCTGTCAAAACTTTCCTATTTATCTCCTTCACGACCCTGTTACGGCTCAGAACATTCCAAACATATGCAGTACACGTACAAAACTTGTGTAATCCCGTGGCGACGTCTTCTGAGAATAAACTCCCCTGTTTTGTCCCAAGTCATTCCACATTGCTATTCTTTCGAATAGAGACCACTTACCATCTTTATTTGATCGTTACAGGTCATCCTCTATCAAAAACAGCGAGAAAATCTCAACAAAATCTGTTGTAGTTACTTCCAGGTATTTGTGTATCTTGCACGTCCCTGTTTTCTTCAATGCGGTTTTCCAACCCAATTCATACGAGTTAACCCATGATACCAGTCCTGTTTAAGTTAAATAAGTCCATCCCAATCAATTTCGGCCATTGAATGTCTTCAGAAGATTTCCAAAACTCGAACCCTGATTTTGTTCTTGGCTGCAAAATATTCCCGCCAAAATTCTTTTACTGTTTCCTTGATTTTTCTGATTATCTAGCCAATTTTGATCGAAACAATTACCCATACCAGACCTGTTTAGGTACCAGGAACAAACCCAATTGATTTCAGCGCTTTAATCTCATTCAAACACCTCCAAATCTTCAACCCTAATTCTGCACCCATTTTCCCGCCAAAATTTGAAATTCAAACGAAGAAGATGACTGCCCCTTATCCAATCCGGGAGTGCGAATAGCAATTAGGGTGCCCATTAGTAATTGGGTGCCCCTTATCCAAAACTGAGAGTCCAAATAACATGTGTCCTCCGGGGTACAAAAACCACTTTTCGAGCAACTTTCTCCATAAGAACTTATTTCACAAAAACACTTTCAAACAAGTTTATTAGTGATAAAATGAGTCCCAGCTAATGTATTTGTGGGTGAAAATGCGTCGCACTTTCGTGCTCATCAAAATCCCCCACACTTACATTTTGCTAGTCCTCGAGCAAAATAGAAAATTGACCCGCTACACAGCTGGTCATATAATAAAAGAGAGATAGACCCGCTACACAGCTGGTCATGACAAATGCCATACACAAGACCCGCGACAATTTTTTTTTTTTGACCCGCTACACAGCTGGTCATAATATATATATTTTTATTTTTTAGACCCGCTACACAGCTGGTCACAATATGCCTGAAAAAGAAAAATAAAAAGTTAATAACCACTCCCCCACACCTAAACATTACATTGTCCTCAATGTAATTGAGTCGTCCAACGTAAAAATTAAGATGGGAAATTCAAAAATACAATAAACAAAAATAAAATAAAATAAATAATTAATTATACCTACTGGAATGTACAAAATTGGATCCCCATAAACTAATAACCTGAAAACTTGGGGATCGACCCAAAATACAATATTTACAAACGACAGCTTCACAATTATTTTATGAAAAAATGGGGACACTGAAACTGTTAGAAACCAAGATTTACCCCTAAACCAAATTTTTACTGCACATGGAAGTGCGTAAAGAACAAAATATGGGGATTCTATTGAGACTGGGGAAATATCAATTGATTCATGCACGATATCAGGAATAGGCAAGTCCTCTGGGTACTTAGATGCAAAGTAATCCAACAATACTTTAGAAGCACACAATTCTAACCCTAAATTAGGTAACTTTTGGAAGTCTAGGGGTCTAGAAACAACCTCTAAGTCGGGTGAATGATCTTGTGAGGTAGATTCATCTATGGAATTAGGCGAATCATCCACACAATTATCCACAGGGTCATCTATATGTTCTGTTTGGAACAGAGAGTCACTACCATATTCATCATCATCATCAAATAATCTTTGACATTCAAGAACTCTCAATCTTTGTTCCAAACTAGGCGGTGTGTGTTTGTAATACTTCTCATATATAGTTTGATGTGATTCTTCACTTACCTCATGTGGAGCAGAAACTCCATACCATTGCCTACGCATATATTCAGCAAGCGTCATCTCAGATGAGGTTTCCTGATAATTTGACTTTCTACGCTTATATTCCGCCAGCGACATCGTAGGTGACGTCTCCTCAGAAGAAGTCATCATCCTCAAAAAGTCCCTGAAAAGAAATACAAAAAGAAACGCATAAAAAGGAAAAAATAAAATCTAAAATGAAATGAAAATACTGTATAAAATAAATAAAAATAAACCTAAAAATTAATCTAAAAACAAATCCGCGTCGGCGGCGCCAAAATTAATAAGATTCTTAATTTGTTTGTTGTTGTAGTAAATAGGTTGTCGTTCACTCGGACTTTGTTGAGATTAAATTTAAAGGTTGAATGAAAAAAAAAACAAAAGAGAGAGTTACTAGGCCTAGGATTCCACCGCATTCATATAAATAGGTTCAATTATTTATTCTTCAGCAATTATCGCTCAACAAATAAAACAACATGGACTCTTATTTTGCTAAAGTAGATTCTCCAAATATTAGTTATAAATCGTAAGCATGGGACATCAAACATCTAAGCAAGCATGACCCAACTAATAAAATGATAACTAATTTTTTCAAACCATAATTCTATTTTAATTAGTGCAAAAGTCATATAGAAAATAAAATAAATTCACCCATGTATGAAGTTCGGCTTCCTCCGTCGACCCAGTGTAGGGGTCTAGCTTCTCATGATAAAAACACACTCAAAAATATAATTCATAGCTCAAATGGTGTTTTTATTAGAGAAAAATAATTATACAACGAGTTTGCAACGCTTGATGGGTGTTACAGAGTCCACCGTTACAATGAAATTCAAATGTTGTTGCTGGCGTCGCTGTTACAGAAAAATGCAAATGAAAACTGTCGTAGAAAAACTGTCGCTAAGATGTGAACACGCGACCGTTTATAAACGACAGACCAGAAGTGTTGTTTGTTCTTCTTCTTCTTCTCTGCAACAACAGAGAAGTTGCTCTGCAACTCTCGATTCTCTCCCCAAAACTCTCCGTCCCTTTGGTAGACCTCGAACCTCCGTTTTATACCCAGTAGCACCATCGAATCTCGTTATTAACTTCAGAATAATCTTCTTTTACTCTCACAGGGAATATCGAAATTTCTTTCCCTGTTTATTTTTTCCACGAGTCTTTTAGTTGTCAAAACTTCCCTATTTATCTCCTTCACGACCCTGTTACGGCTCAGAACATTCCAAACATATGCAATACACGTACAAAACTTGTGTAATCCCGTTGCGACGTCTTCTGATAATAAACTCCCCTGTTTTGTCCCAAGTCATGCCACATTCCTATTCTTTAGAATAGATACCACTTACCATCTTTATTTGATCATTACAGGTCATCCTCTATCAAAAACAGCGAGAAAATCTCAACAAAATCTGTTGTAGTTACTTCCAGGTATTTGCGTATCTTGCACGTCCCTGTTTTCTTCAATGCGGTTATCCAGCCCAATTCAGACGAGTTAACCCATCATACCAGTCCTGTTTAAGTTAAATAAGTCCAGCCCAATCAATTTCGGCCATTGAATCTCTTCTGAAGATTTCCAAAACTCGAACCCTGATTTTGTTCTTGGCTGCAAAATATTCCCGCCAAAATTCTTTTACTGTTTCCTTGATTTCCTGATTATCTAGCCAATTTTGATCGAAACAATTACCCATACTGGACTGTTTAGGTACCAGGAACAAACCCAATTGATTTCAGCGCTTTAATCTCATTCAAACACCTCCAAATCTTCAACCCTAATTCTGCACCCATTTTCCCGCCAAAATTTGAAATTCAAACGAAGAAGATGACTGCCCCTTATCCAAATCCGGGAGTGCGAATATCAATTAGGGTGTCCCTTAGTAATTGGGTGCCCCATATCCAAAACTGAGAGTCCGAATAACATGTGTCCTCCGGAGTACAAAAACCACTTTTCGAGCAACTTTCTCCATAAAAGCTTATTTCACAAAAACACCTACAAACAAGTTTATTAGTGATACAATGAGTCCCAGCTAATGTATTTATGGGTGAAAATGCGTCGCACTTTCGTGCTCATCAAGGGGGACCGTTGATCGTCGCACGCCTTCGTTTTGGTAGCCGTGTAGGGAAGGCCAGCATGGTGGCGCGGTTAGGTTGGCATGCCGTTGGCATGGCATGGTTTGGCGTGGCCAAACTTAGGTTTTCGGGCCAAAGGTTTCCATGCGTCGTCTGGTAACCTTGGATGGCTAGGATTTGCTCCTGGGATTGAAGGGGGACCGTTGTGTTGATGGTGGATTTTAGTGTAGGGCTAAAATTATAAAACTAAATT
Organism: Papaver armeniacum; assembly: GCA_023531295.1. Taxonomy (NCBI): domain Eukaryota; kingdom Viridiplantae; phylum Streptophyta; class Magnoliopsida; order Ranunculales; family Papaveraceae; genus Papaver; species Papaver armeniacum. Next base: position 283,728 of record JAJJWW010016747.1, read on the forward strand.
TATGCGCTGACATCCTGCAAAGGATAAAGCCACTGATAAGTGATGAATACTTCTTCACTTTACTAATTCACCTAGAATGGAGCATGTGGCAACAATCCCAGTATTCTGTGAATTAAATACACAAAATTCATCCAGGTTGGAGCATGTGGCAACAATCCCATATACCCTGTGAATTTATAGCATTATTAATTAATGCATGACCAGCCTTATATTTCCTGTGATGTTCCCGCTGAACTCTCATTATTGGTGCGGCATGACGACTGAGTATTGCTCTCAGCAGAGTAACACGAATCTCCAAGTGTCACTAATGATGCATGCATGAAATACCCGTACATGCTACAACTCTCGGTGTGTTATACTAGCCCGATTGAGCATACATCTCTCGGTGTGTTATACTAGCCCGATTGAGCATACATCTCTCGGTGTGCTATACTAGCCCGATCGAGCATATGGACTGTCCATGTCAGTCTCAGAAATAATCACGACCACACAAGTTGGCCGCATGATTTAACCAGCCTAGACGATCCTCAGCAGGAGCACGCTACCACTTTAATGACCACCAACGGGCCCGTTTATGCCCTGGTCGGTCGAATACATACCATGCCTCCCAAATAACCACCCAACACCAGCCTAAAGTAGGATTGTCGGACTGGTGTGGAGCAGCTTGAAAAAGCTTGTGCGCACAACACCACCAACGGCAGTCTCAAAACCAGCCACGGTCGTCCAACTTCACCGGCATGATTGGACGGCGTGGATTATCCCATGACCGGTCGGACAATCTTGTGATGCACACCGGCGGTCCCCCTCTCTACCTGCCTGGTCAACCATCTCCTGACCTAGCCATAGAGCAACGTGCGTTTGCCCAAAGTATGGCCGGCGTAATTCTTAAAGGGTCGCAGGAAATTCCAATAAGGTCTCAAATTGATCATGACCATCCAACTTCACCAGCATGTTTGGATGGATTAGATCAGGCCTAAAACCGTCAGTCAGGTATCACCATGTTCACCACCGACCCAATGTGGGCCCCACATGGTCGGCCTCCCTAAAGGAGGAGCATAGCCTGCCAAACTGTTAGGCCGAAGTCGTGTACACACGACCGATCCAAAACCCTAATTAGGGTTTGCGGCATATTACATGTGCCGCTAATCGATCACGAGCGTCCATCTTCGCAAGCATAGATGGAGGGTGTAGATGCAGATTCAAAGGGTCCCGAGCATGTCAACACGGTCACCGTGGGCCCATCTACACGCCCGACTGATCGACCAAGGCCAACCATGGCTGGACGTCTCGAAACGCGCGCCTGAAGTAGGCATGACGTGCGGTCCTCAACTCCTTTGCGGCATGGGATTTCTGTCGCAAATCAATCTCAGCCGCTCCTCTTTGCCGGACAAATGGAGTGGTTTAGATCACACTTTCATGGGACAGTGAGGTACGGACGTGTACACCGGTAAGTCGTCTACAGGCATGCCTGGTCGGTCCTGTCAAAAACGTTTCTCATGCTTGGATTCGACCAAGCTTAAGAGTGATGCTTGCGCACCTCTTCAAAACCCTAAAACTTCATCAACGGTCGCAGATGAGCGTCACAGATCATCTCGTCCGTCCAACTCTACCAGCTTGGTTAAGAAGCCATGGTCAGGAGTTAGGTGACCAGCAAGGCATCACCACGATCACCGTCCACCACTCTTCCACATGAGGTGATCGGCCAAATCAGGGCTTGCCTGTATAGCCTCTAAACGATCACTCGAAGATGGCTGGACGTGATGCTATTTTAAGACGCTTAAATTCGTGACTTACTCCGTTAAGCCTTAAAACAGCGATGCTTCACACATGCTGAATATATTCGATGCGTTACCTGCATAGAATACACACGATATTTCATAAATATCGACTTCCTAAATAACTTAGTTATTTAATCCAAAGATCACACGCTACTTTCTCGTGGGTCCCACGATCCACACATTCGAGACATCAAATGTGCCACAAACTGGGGGATACTTACTGGGGTATTGGTCTGGCGGTTTACAGCGTGCAGCGCACAACGCGCCATCACAAGAACGTGTCAGGAAGTCATGGACGGTTAGTGATGACGGGAGAAGTGGGCAAGACTGGTCGTGTGACACTAACACACAACTCCACTACTCCATCACTCCACTTCCTCCACTTCCCATGAGAGACGTGGGTTAGGCTTAATGACTTGTATAAATAGGTTCTCCTCCCTATTTCCAAAGACAAGACAAGACAGAAAACCAAGTGTTGATACAATCGTATCCAAACACCAGAACTGATAGCTTACATTCTGCAAGCCAGTTCAGCTTTCTGATACAAGTCATACACATCCAACACCTTCACAATCTCAACATCTTCTTCGCTTCCCTCCCTAAGATCAACCCCATCTCCTTCACTTTGTGACCGAAGCAAGTCTGGAACATCCATTTCTTGGTTTAGGCCAGAGTTGTACAAATTGATTTCTTGAATCACAAGCACTCCCATGCAGTGCATTTGTTTAGGGTTTGGATTCATTTCTCATCCACACACCCAAAATTACCAAAACCGACAGAAATAGTTTTTACCCATCAACAATTGGCGACCACAGTGGGAGATTAATCTCTCGGTTGCGATCTCAAGATTTTCAAAAGATGGTTGGCCTCAGGGATGATTCTACCGCGACGGATCTCAGCCAGAATCCCTCAAATTAATGGTAATGTTTCTCACCCTCCTTTGAACAATTCTGTTTATAACGAATTTCCATATTTCGATACCCCGTTATCTCTGTCGCTTCAACCGATGGAGAAATCCCAACGCTGGTTGAACTAGCGCGGAGGCAAGAAGCTCTGGAAAGAAATATGGACCTGATCAAAGAAGCAATAAACGACATACTCGATCTCCTCATCGAGATGACATCAGATACGAGTAGTTCTCCTGTGACAGAGATTTCTACACTGGGGACTGATCCTCGCAGCGATCCTCCTCAAGTCAATAGTTTCACTATGAACCAGAGGCCGGAGGATCAGGAAGCGGCTTCTCTAGTGGGAACTTTATGCAAACTTTTACACCTCTCGAAGAATCAGAGGGCGGAGACGATTGCTGCAATTAACCAGATAGCCCTGGACGTGCACCTGGCTCCTTCACGCCCATAAGTCTCGAACGCATCAGAAACATATGTGAATAATGTTACATTTACAGAGGTCGACATGATGACGGAGGAAGGTCACAACCGGGCCCTGTATGTTACTGCACGCATCAAGGATTCAGAGTTCAAGAGGACCCTCATCGACACGGGAGCGTCTTCGAATGTGATTACTCTCAATACTCTCAGGACAGCAAAGGTTCGCCCATGCAAGATCGTACGACAGCCTACCGCAGAGACATGCTTTGAAGGAAGCCAGACCAGCACATACGGGATCGTCCCTTCAACGTATCACCAATGCCTGAAGACTATGCTGAATAAAAAAGTCATTCGTATCCCTGCATCATTGTCTCCTTACGCACCAATATGCGGAGTGGAAATGTTCGAACTGAGGGAAGCTCCGCGGGAAAGATCAGACAAATTTCATTGCATCCCACTCCCCACATGAGCGTCAATCCAGGAGGAGGACCGACTTGCATCATCCAAGGCTAGGCCCCATGATGCATCCTTGCTGACAAGGCGTCTCAATTCTTCTCTCCGCCCAACAGAATGCTACAACAACAACGATCCACAGGGAGAAGTGTTAGATGCTCCATGACAGCTGCAAGATGGCACCAACTCCACAACTGATGAGCTCGATGATGAGGAATCTCCTAAGCCTATCTCCATCAGCTCGACCTTGTGTAAGCATTTATACAATCTCCTATCCAAGCTGGTCAAACAATCTCCAAGGCAATTCAGGCGCGAGATCAGGTGTTGGATGGATTCCAGAGACTTGAACGAATGCTGCCCCAAAGACGATTTTCATATACCTAACATCGACATGTTGGTAGATGCTACCAGTGGACACGGCATGTTATCCTCCATGGATGGATGTAGCGGCTACAACTAGATAAAGATGTATGAGCATGATGCAATCAAATCCAAGACTCAAGTTATCCTCACAATGTCGCTGCCGCGAACCGTGAAGGAGATCTAAAGCTTCATGGTCAAGGTGAACTATATTCGACGTTTTATACCTGGTCTAGCCTAGCTCGTTGCTTTATTCACTCCCTTGCTGAAGAAATGAACAAGTTTCGTCTGGACCGCACTACAACAGGAAGAGTTTCTGAAGATTCAACGAATATTGTCATCTTCAAATCATCACAAAGGGTTCGCCTATTATGTCAGCCCGGACAAGAGCGGGCCCGGGACATCTTCAGATCTACTGGAGCAAGGCGGTACCTGTCAATCATGCTTTGTTAAAAAACCAGCGCTTTCAGACATCCTCTGAACTCCGTGAAGCTGCTAAACGCTTAGTTGCGACAGACTCGCCCTGCTAGAAATGCAAGCCTGCCCGGTAATGAAGAGCCTCACGATATTCGTGGAAGCATATATTTCACCAACGGGCAATACAACCTCCAGCCTTTTGTAAGCAGTTTCTTGTAGGAGGAAAACCACCGAGATACAACATCATGCGCGTCAACTCCAACTCTAGTACCACATGCACGACTGCCACAATGATGAAACAACGTCCAAGATATTCCATGTCTGGCTCGACGGCAGCAACATCAATGAGAGACGCTTTTAGAATTTCGTCTCCCGTAGAAGAAGTAGTTGCGTTACCAAAGGAGATTGCACCTGGGTCTTAAGAGGTACATACAAATTCTCCATGTCAAGAGCTTCATCATTAGTTAAGTAATTCGCATGAAGGAACTTCCCTACTCCTCAAAGACACTATCCAAAGATGATAATGGCAAAGGAGTATGACGCTTAGCACTGCCCATCTCAAAGATGGTGAATTTAGAGAGATGCAAGCACGCTATCATTCCAAGATGTCCAAAGACGAGGATATACTCAAGAGTGCAGACATATTGTCAAAGGCCGGTGATATTCCTGGACGTCTATGAAGCGCAACACAGGCGTAAAGACGGCCTCATGAACCCAGCGTGACAACATCTATCAAGTCGAAAGCTCAGTGGATACTCGTGGGCAGCGGACTGTCTCACTCTTCTCTATTCCATGAAGAAACATCAAGAAAGCCATCGGTTCCAGCTTCTCCCTCTAATAACGAAACAATCTCTACCATTGTATGAAGGGTGCCAAGTTCGTGCAAGTTGCCACCACGCCTCTCCCTGCCAGTCTCTACTGATCACATCTGCTGCCAAGAACCGTTATTGCTCGTCGATTGATACCATCCAGAGCTTCACCATATCAACGACCACTACGTACAAAAGACCCATCGGGAATACAAGATAGAGCCACGTAGACCACACTTGGGGACTGAGGCTCAGCATGAAATTCCTTCGCCGTCAGTCAAGAAATTCTTCAGCACAAGAGAGATGGTCAATCAAGAAGCATGTAATTCGCAAGGGGAAACCAAACAGAAGAAGAAGCCGTTTCAACGCTCCCTCTAGCAGAAGCCGCTTCAAGGCTCTCTCTCTAGAAGAAGGCGTTTCAGCTCTCTCCAGAAGAAGTCGCTTCAACACTTCAACGCTCTCCGGGACCTGCTTGCTCCAGAAGCTGGTTCGACGCTCTCTGCAGGACCCATATTCACATTTGAGCACACAAGGTTCATTTTTGAGCAAAGCAAGCACGCGGTGGGTCCCACGTTCGAGCGAAGCAAAACAGGCTGCAAGGTCGGTGTTTGGTCAAGGCAGCAAGGCCGGTGTTTGGTCATGATAGAAGGGTCGGTGTTTGGTCGAAGTAGCAAGGATGACACTCGAGCAAGCACATCAACCGTACGGGCAAAATAGGCACAAAAATCCCATGTTCGATCAAGCAGGCGCATGATGAGTCCCACGATCGAGCGAAGCAGGCGAAGTAGCCCCACGAACAAAGCAGGCACAACAAGCCCATGTTCGATCAAGCAGGCGCATTATGAGTCCCACGATCGAGCGAAGCAGGCACAATAGCCCCACGAACGAAGCAAGATCTTGACCGAAGCAGGCATAGCAAAGGTCCATCGAAGCAGGCAAGACCGACATCATGCTAGGGGAACTCTCGCCTGGACGCCTCTTGAACGTGACATGATCCAAGGACAGGACGACCCGTCTCTCCTGGTAACATCTAACTTTGTCTCAAAAGTTTTATCTTTATTTGTCACCATCTAATGCCTACCCCACAATAGTGTAACCATTATGATCTAGGCAGGGGACTTAATGTTTATGGTGGATTTTAGTTTAGGGCTAAAATTATAAAACCAAATTTATGTGCTGACATCCTGCAAAGGATAAAGCCACTGATAAGTGATGAATACTTCTTCACTTTACTAATTCACCTAGAATGGAGCATGTGGCAACAATCCCAGTATTCTGTGAATTAAATACACAAAATTCATCCAGGTTGGAGCATGTGGCAACAATCCCATATACCCTGTGAATTTATATCATTATTAATTAATGCATGACCAGCCTTATATTTCCTGTGCTGTTCCCGCTAAACTCTCATTATTGGTGCGGCATGACGACTGAGTATTGCTCTCAGCAGAGTAACACGAATCTCCAAGTGTCACTAATGAGGCATGCACGAAATATTCGTACAAGCTACAACTCTCGGTGTGTTATACTAGCCCGATTGAGCATACATCTCTCGGTGTGTTATACTAGCCCGATTGAGCATACATCTCTCGGTGTGCTATACTAGCCCGATCGAGCATCTGGACTGTCCATGTCAGTCTCAGAAATAATCCTGACCACGCAAGTTGGCCGCATGATTTAACCAGCCTAGACGATCCTCAGCAGGAGTAGGCTACCACCTTAATGACCACCAGCGGGCCCGTTTATGCCCTGGTCGTTCGAATACATACCATGCCTCCCAAATAACCACCGAACACCAGCCTAAAGTAGGATGGTTGGACTGGTGTAGAGCAGCTTGGATAAGCTTGTGCGCACAAGACCGCCAACGGCAGTATCAAAACCAGCCACGGTCGTCCAACTTCACCGGCATGATTGGACGGCGTGGATTATCCCATGACCGGTCGGAGAATCTTGTCCTGCACACCGGCGGGCCCCCTCTCTACCTGCCTGGTCGACCATCTCCTGACCTAGCCATAGAGCAACGTGCGTTTGTCCAAACTATGGTTGGCGTAATGCTTAAAGGGTCGCAGGAAATTCCACTAAGGTCTCAAATTGATCACGACCATCCAACTTCACCAGCATGTTTGGATGGATTAGATCAGGCCTAGGACCGTCAGTCAGGTATCACCATGTTCACCACCGACCCAATATAGGCCCCACATGGTCGGCCTCCCCAAAGGAGGAGCATAGCCTGCCAAACTGTTAGGCCGAAGTCGTGTACACACGACCGATCCAAAACCCTAATTAGGGTTTGCGGCATATTACATGTGCCGCTAATCGATCATGAGTGTCCATCTTCGCAAGCATAGATGGAGGGTGTATATGTAGATTTAAAGGGTCCCGAGCATGTCAACACGATCACCGAGGGCCCATCTACACGCCTGACTGATCGACCAAGGCCAACCATGGCTGGATGTCTCGAAACGCGCGCCCGTAGTAGGCATGACATGCGGTCCTCAACTCCTTTGCGGCATGGGATTTTTGTCGCAAATCAATCTCAGCCGCTCCTCTTTGCCGGACAAATGGAGTGGTTTAGATCACACTTTCATGGGACAGTGAGGTACGGACGTGTACACCGGCAAGCCGTCTACAGGCATGCCTAGTCGGTCCTTCCAAAAACGTCTCCCATGCTTGGATTCGACCAAGCTTAAGAGTGATGCTTGCGCACCTCTTCAAAACCCTAAAACTTCATCAACGGTCGCAGATGAGCGTCACAGATCATCTCGTCCGTCCAACTCCACCAGCTTGGTTAAGAAGTCCTGGTCAGGAGTTAGGTGACCAGTAAGGCATCACCACGATCACCGTCCACCACTCTTCCACATGAGGTGATCGGCCAAATCAGGGCTTGCCTGTATAGCCTCCAAACGATCACTCGAAGATGGCTGGACGTGATGCTATTTTAAGACGCTTAAATTCGTGACTTACTCCGTTAAACCTTAAAACAGCGATGCTTCACACATGCTGAATATATTCGATACGTTACCTGCATAGAATACACACGATATTTCATAAATATCGATTTCCTAAATAACTTAATTATTTAATCCAACATCACATGCTACTTTCTGTGGGTCCCACGATCCAAACATTCGAGACATTAAACGTGCCACAAACTGGGGGATACTTACTGAGGTATTGGTCTGGCTGTTTACAGCGTGCAGCGCACAACGCGCCATCACAAGAACGTGTCAGGAAGTCATGGACGGTTAGTGATGACGGGAAAAGTGGGCAAGACTGGTCGTGTGACACTAACTCACAACTCCACTACTCCATCACTCCATTTCCTCCACTTCCCATGAGAGACGTGGGTTAGGCTTAATGAATTGTATAAATAGGTTCTTGTCCCTATTTCCAAAGACAAGACAAGACAGAAAACCAAGTGTTGATACAATTGTATCCAAACACCAGAACTGATAGCTTACATTATGCAAGCCAGTTCAGCTTTCTGATACAAGTCATACACAGCTAACACCTTCACAATCTCAACATCTTCTTCGCTTCCCTCCCTAAGATCAACCCCATCTCCTTCACTTTGTGACCGAAGCAAGTCTGGAACGTCCATTTCTTGGTTTAGGCCAGAGTTGTACAGATTGATTTCTCGAATCACAAGTACTCCCGTGCAGTGCATTTGTTTAGGGTTTAGATTCACTTCTCATCCACACACCCCAAATTACCAAAACCGGCAGAAATAGTTTTTACCCATAAACACGTTGATCTTCGCACGCCTTCGTTTTGGTAGCCGCGTAGGGAAGGCCAGCATGGTGGCGCGGTTAGGTTGGCATGCCGTTGGCATGGCCAAACTTAGGTTTTCGGTCCAAAGGTTACCAGGCGTCGTATGGTAACCTTGGATGGCTAGGATTTGCTCCTGGGTTTGAAGGGGGACCGTTGATCGTCGCACGCCTTCGTTTTTGGTAGTCGCATAGGGAAGGCCAGCATGGTGGCGCGACTAGGTTGACATGCCGTTGGCATGGCATGGTTTGGCGTGGCCAAATTTAGGTTTTCGGTCCAAAGGTTACCATGCGTCGTCTGGTAACCTTGGATGGCTAGGATTTGATCCTGGGATTGAAGGGGGACCAGTGATCGTCGCACGCCTTCGTTTTGGTAGCCGCGTAGGGAAGGCCAGCATGGTGGCGCGGCTAGGTGCGTTTGGCATGTGGGGCCAAGGGCTTAGCATGCCATTGGCACATGGTGCGACTAGTATGGCTAGGGCCAAGGCAAGGTGCGGTTTGGCTTGGCATGGTGGGGCCAAGGGTTTGGCATGCCATTGGCACATGGCGCGGCTAGCATGGCTAGGGCCAAGGCAAGGTGCGGTTTGGCTTGGTATGGTGGGGCCAAGGGTTTGGCATGCCGTTGGCACATGGTGCGGATAGCACGGCTAGGGCCAAGGAAAGGTGCGGTTTGGCTTGGCATGGTGGGGCCAAGGGTTTGGCATGCCGTTTGCACATGGTGCGGCTAGCATGGCTAGGGCCAAGGCAAGGTGCGGTTTGGCTTGGCATGGTGGGGCCAAGGGTTTGGCATGCCATTGGCACATGGCGCGGCTAGCATGGCTAGGGACAAGGCAAGGTACGGTTTGGCTTGGCATGGTGGGGCCAAGGGTTTGGCATGCCGTTGGCACATGGTGCGGCTAGCATGGCTAGGACCAAGCAAGGTGCGGTTTGGCTTGGCGTGGTGGGCCCAAGGGTTTAGCATGTCGTTGGCATATGGTGCGGCTAGCGTGGCTAGGGCCAAGGCAAGGTGCGGTTTGGCTTGGCATGGTGGGGCCAAGGGTTTGGCATGCCGTTGGCACATGGCGCGGCTAGCATGGCTAGGGCCAAGGCAAGGTGCGGTTTGGCTTGGCATGTGGAGCCAAGGGTTTGGCGTGAATGGTTTGGCTTGGCATGGCGGGTCCAAGGGCTTAGCATGCCATGGGCGCATGGTGCGGCTAGCATGGCTAGGGCCAAGGCAAGGTGCGATTTTGCTTGGCATGTGGGGCCAAGGGTTTGGTAGTTGTGGCTGACATTGTTTGCCATTGGCACAGGGGTGCGGCTAGCATGGTTGGCATGCCTTGGAGCGGTAGGTGTGGCTGGCATGATTTGCCATTGGCACAGGGGTGCAGCTAGCATGGTTGGCATGCCTTGGCGCGGTAGGTGTGGCTGGCATGATTTTCCATCGGCACAGGGGTGAGGCTAGCATGGTTGGCATTCCTTGGCGCGGTAGGATGTGGCTGACATGATGAGCCATTGGCACGTGCTGTGTGAGAATTAGGGTTTTGGCTTGTCGAAACCCTAATTAGCATTTTAAAAAAAGGTACCATGGTAATTTTCTCGCAGACAAATTAAAGGGTTCAATAAATGTGCTTGGTTTGGACATTATTACTCAAGTTCTGTGACGTCACTGTCTGACTAGGGTTTTACGACTTTACCCCTAAGTTAAAAACCACCATCAACACCAACCTCCCACTAATAGAAGCACTAGTCTTTGATCTCTTGAGTGCTAATTTCGTCAATCATGAGGGTGACGTCTATAGATGAAAGCCATCTTCTTGTAGTTTGATTTGCAGTTAGCGCCATTCTCTCTCGCCAACGACAGGTACATAGAAACACCATCATCATCAACAAGGGAGCGACATCAAAATCTACAAGGAAAGTTAAAGACGTTTGAGGTTTACAAGCAACAATACAAGGAAGAGAAAATTTCATATCTAAGTAAAGCAACATACAAGGAGCAGATTTTCACACATATGTTGAAAACATACACATAAGGAGCGGAATTCTATATCTAAGTATGAAGACTTATTACAAGAGCGAAGAAAATCAAAAGATGAGAGTTATTGAAGTTTATGATACGAAGACAATACAAGTTGTGAAGATCAAAGTAGTAAAGTACTTCTTTCATGGCCATGTTAATTTTAATTTCGTTATTATTTTTGTAGTTGCAATCTTTTTGTTAAAAAATTTTAAAAAAAAAAAATACAAAAAGAAAAAAAATAGAAAAAATAAAGAAAAGAAAAAAAAAATTACAAAAAGATTTGCATTTAGGTTGTTATTTGTTCAATAAGGCCATGGGGAAGAAAAATATATAAAGAAGTTTCAAGCAACAAGGAATTTGAGGAAAAGAGTAGCAAATTGTCAAAGTTTTACGAAGTTCAAGAGTTTATCATCAACAGTTGAAGACCGAAAACCGACGACCAAGAAGATGAAGAAGACGAGCTGAAGACTACGTTTCTATCGGATGGTGTGAGAGTGGTGTTATCATCATTGCAATCGGATATGAAGGTGGTAAGTACTCTCATCCTTGATAATAGTGGTTGATTTCCTTTCTTAGAGATCATCAGAAAAATATTTTTGTTTTCCACGATTTTTTGGAGTCTCCAGAAATAATTCGGAAGGTTTCCTTCCCACCATTCAACGTGTGTAGGATTTCTCTCTTCATTCCTACCTACACACATGTGAGACCCATAAAAAAGCCGTCTTATTGAGTGCAATTATCATAAAATCCTTTTAAGTGAGGCAGAAGTCGAGGCGAAATGCTTATTGATCGCTCTCAAACACGCGTTCTCTCATTATGGTGTGGTTATTTCTCATTCAACATTTAATAATGAGAATATGTTATTTGGTATTTCTAACTTCTTATTACTAGCATGCAGAAACTCTATGTCCTCATAGCTCTTTGGATGCTTGGGACGCTGGAACGCTTTGAAGTTGGAGTAGGTTTTGTGGGTATACCTCTTGTAAGCCCTCACGAGACTATAACTCGTCCACTAGGGACACCTAGGGGTTTAAAGGCATGTTGCACATGCTAAGTGCAACCGTTTCCTCAATGACATGGAGTTGTTGTATTTGTTTAGATAGTTTGCTCGAGGACTAGCAAAAGCCAAGTGTGGGGGAATTTGTTAAGTGTATATTTTGCATATATTTAGTGTCGAATCCATGCTAGTAATTGATATATATTCTTGCAAATTATTGTATATTACTCTTGTTTTCTCTTATTTATGTTTTGCTAGGTGAAACGTCCAAAGAAGTGAATTTGCACGTAATTGTGCAATAAAAGAAGTTAGCTATAATTGGAGAAGGGCCAAAGACCAATTGAAACTCATTCGAATCCAAGAGTTCTTGCTATGGCCTTGAAGATGAAGAAAAGACGAAGACAATGGCGAAAGAATGGAGTCAATCCGACGTCGTATGAAGAATCTAGAAGCATTTGAAACAAGTCGAAGTTGTCGAAAAGTAAAAACCTACAAAATTGTTATAGGCACCCGAGTTTTCTACTCAGGGAAGCTGTGTAGGGTGATAATAGAATTGAACTGTCAGTCCTGCAAGACTGATAGTTGAAAGACGATTTGAGCTTGGCATTGACGAGAGGAAACAGAAAGTTTCAGCCGTAAATCAGTCGAGACACTAAAAGAAAGCAAGGAAAACATCCAGGAGAAGTTACGTATCGGAAGTGCTAGCCGTGATTCGAAAGAAGAAATCTGAGAAAAGTTCCAAGAGAACTCACGGATAGAAAATCTAGCCATGAAAAGGGAAGAAAAAATAGGTTGTCAGTTCCATATAACTAACAATCCAAAATATTAATTAATGGGCTGGGTTTGTTTCGGTTTGGCCGGTGACTTAGAACATTTATTGATTGAATTCATGAAGTGTTTACACAGGAAAATAGAATTACACTTAAAAGTTTGCTCTTAAACTTTCTCTCTCTTAATGCGAAGAATTCTTTTCACAACCAATCTTTTGGCCGTGACCTGCTTATGGAAATATGGCTAGAGTTTGACAACGTACTTCGAACGGGAATTGATGCACGGGCACTTCTACTCTTGGACATCTATATAAGAGACACTCCTTAACCTATATCATATATCTGTACATCTCATATTATACTTTTGTTCTTCATAAAATATTCGAGGGTTTACCCCTTTAGGGGGAAATCGAGAAACGGTGTAATCATGAGAAGCTAAACTTATATTGATTGAGGATGAGTTCAATGTTCTAGCGTGAAGCTTTATTAGTTATATAAATCTATTTGGAGTTATAATCACATAATCGTTTGTTTTCACTATTTCTAGGGTTTATGATTGATTAATTAGATTGTTTGGAATGCATGAACGTGTGTATTTGGATTAATCTATTGATCAGAAATTTCTGTTGCTAGTAAAGGGTTATGATATCCGTGTAATTGTTGAATAATCCTGAATACGACGATCGTGTTCCCCGGGCAAACCTTCAAACCACTTCGTTAAGCTTGACGCGAAGTACTTACACAATATAGCATCATGACTCTCCCACCGCAACATACATCTCATATAAGCTTTAATGTGTCAGACGCAGGTTGTTCCGTCAAAAATCTTTGGCTAATGTAGGCAAATTGCATTTAGGAGGACTTCTAACGTGAAGGGAGTTCTGCGATGGCTTCGTCCAATTGTTTCCTTCCTCCTTCCCTTCTATTGTTCAAAGAATCCTCTCATTTCAGCCAGTTCTCTTAAGATTTGTTCATTTGCCTCTTAATTTGACTCTCTGGTCTTTTTAGCTCTGCTTCTCTCCTTCTCGCTTTGTTTTTGACCTTCTTGCTCGTTATTTTCTTCTCTCCTTTCCTGCGACGCTCTTCTTCATTTCTTTCTTCAATTCGCACGCCATTATATCGGTTGTTCTCTCTTCTTGGCTGTCTCTCGGCTCTCATCTCACCCCTCTCATATTCTTCATTAATATTTTATTGGCACGATTTTGTTCCTTCTTCTTTCGCGGTTTATCATGGTTATTCTGCAGGATTGCCTCCTCCATCTCTTGATTTTCCATTTCTTCTCTTAGCCTTTCTCTCTGACACTGTTCAATGTAGTGTCTCTCAATGTCATCCTCGATCTCTCGGTTTCTTCTCAGTTCTTCTCTCCCGTGCAAGATTATTCTCCCTTCAGCAGCTGGGTCATTCGGCTCTTGGAATTGCATGTTTCCTTGATTTTCTCTATTCCGTTCATCTCGAAGATTTTCGGGCTGAGGAACATAACGATCTTCCATCTCCCCTCTTCTCTCGCCATGCTCTATGCTTGGATTTTGTGTTTCTTGTTGGTTTTCTTCCTCGGTACTTTCTGTTGGTAAAACTCTCCTTCTTTCTTCCCTAATCGATCTTGAACTTGATCGCACACTACTCCTTGATCTTCTATTTTGCAATCTTATATTTTCCATCCTCAATTCATGATTCTGTCTTGTCAAATTTGCTCGTTCCTCTGCCTCTAGCGCTCTCTTCATGTATGTCCTCAATCTTTCTAATGCTGCGATTTCTTCGTCACCTGGATTCATTTCTCCATTCATTTCTTGCTCTCCTCCTCCTTGTCCATTGTTCATCAACTGCTGCTCCTCTTCTCTCTCGTCTTCAGAATCAGATCTCCAAGTATGTACACTTACTCTATCATAATCCTCGGCCCGCGTTTGCTCTTTGGGGGAGTTCGGTGGCTGATTTTGGTTTATTCCTCCTTTCTCAGCAAGTCTACTTCTTCTTACAACCGTTGATTGCCCTTGTACAAGCCATTTTTTCTTTTTCAATGAATTCTTGAGGATCTTCTCCAAATCTTTTCTCTGTTAATCCAAATTCCTTCCAAGTAATCGCATATGTAGTAGCAGAAATCCCACACTACACCCCTTACTCGATTTTGCTTAATTAATCCATTGAAGATGTAAGATCAAGAACATTTATTGATTGAATTCATGAAGTGTTTACACAGGAAAATAGAATTTAGAAGTTAACACGCTCTTAAACTTTCTCTCTCTTATTGACTGGCTTAACAATTCCCCCAAAAAGATCTCCCCCTCTTACAGACTCATTTAGCCCTTTATATAGGGTAATACATAGTGGATGACAGACTAAGTTCCCCTTTATTTTCGGGATGAAGTGTCGCAGATGCACAAACATTCACTCTCGCGACACTTCTAAAACGTCTTCTTTATGTTTTGCCTGTCGTTATTCATTGCGTTGTTTATTTTAACTCCCTGCGACTCCCTCGCGACGCCGTCGTTCATTAATCCCGCGAGCCTTGTATGTTGCGATATTATGATCCTACATCTGCGAAGAATTCTTTTCACAACCACTCTTTTGGCCGTGACCTGCTTATGGAAATATGGCTAGAGTTTGACAACGTACTTCGAACGGGAATTGATGCACGGGCACTTCTACTCTTGGACATCTATATAAGAGACACTCCTTAACCTATATCATATATCTGTACATCTCATATTATACTTTTGTTCTTCATAAAATATTCGAGGGTTTACCCCTTTAGGGGGAAATCGAGAAACGGTGTAATCATGAGAAGCTAAACTTATATTGATTTAGGATGAGTTCAATGTTCTAGCGTGAAGCTTTATTAGTTATATAAATCTATTTGGAGTTATAATCACATAATCGTTTGTTTTCACTATTTCTAGGGTTTATGATTGATTAATTAGATTGTTTGGAATGCACGCTGGATTAATCTATTGATCATTCTGTTGCTAGTAAAGGGTTATGATATCCGTGTAATTGTTGAATAATCCTTACACAAGTGGAGAACGTGAGACCTCGCGCAGAGGGATTCTGTGGAGCAATCATGTGTGAAGACAACACTAGTAAGTGAACCTTGCGCTAAGAGTCTAACTGCTACAACCTAAGTTCACATAACTTAAAGCTTCTGTTGGGTTACACCTTGAGTGCGCTACTACTTGGTGGTTCAGTTGGATAAAACTTGATATGCGAGCGCTTCGGTATCCGGTTACAAGAGGAACTTTAGGGAAAGCACTGCTCTAGCTGCTTTCCTACGGTTGGTGATGAATGGTTCTAACGAAGACAGATAAGTATACTAATCCAATTATCGCTTGGTAAAGGCGAAGGATTCCTTGATCATCTTTCTTTTATTTGTTTCTTTTTATTTTACTTTGATTCAACCAATCCCCCTTTTTACTTTGTTTTGCTATCTAAATAACATATCAATTACACAACTCTCTGTGGGAACGATCCTTACTACCGCTATATTACCAGTTAATTAGTGGGAAATATCTTGATTAATTTGTTGTGGTTACGACACGCATCAGCATTTCCCTCCGGGCCTTTAACACTCTTTAGAAAATCTTTAAAAGTCGTTTCTTTATCCTCCATGGAACCTTCTAGTATCATTGAGATATAGTCTTTTTCTAGTCGGGCGGCCATCTTCTTTCTTATGTATTGACATTGGGTGAGATTCTCCTAAACCTCTCCACCTAGGTGTCCCAATTGTCAGAAGGCGACGTGAAACCCACAATTTCCATCCTTTGGGACGTCGTTGGTACCAATAACGAACTCTTCAATAATTTGAGGTAGTTGTACACGATACTCTTCCAATACCGGTTTTACTTCCTTCCTCGGACGACCTCTTTTATTCACAACATCTCCTTGACTTGCTTGACTCTCAAGAAGTGGAGTTTCATTTGGATTCAAGTTTGAAATAGTTGGTGTAATTGTTTCTTTGCTCGGCCGACCCCTTTTACAACACTTGCTTGACTCTCAAGAGGTGGAGTGCTATTTGGATTCAAGTTTGAAACCGTTTGTGTAGTTTTTTCTTTCCTTGGATGACCTCTTTTCTTTTTAGTCGGCTCCTCTTTGTGTTGCGCATCAGTATAGTCATGTCCGGATGGATCGCATTTTGTACTCAAATACTCTTTAATTTGTTCCCTTTCTTTCGCCCTTGTCTTTGTGGTAGGTGGTCTACCACAAGGATCTTGTTTCGCCGGTTCTTCAAGTTCTTCCATAAAAGGGTAAACAATCGGCATCAACTTGTGCTTCATAGTTTGTTTGTCCAACCTATTCAACCTGGGGTACTTGTCGAGGATTATTCTCCCAAGTTCCATGTTGCCAAACTCTTCACCGGGATATTCTCTTGGAGCCGATTTGAAAGATAATTGCTTCCAATAAGGATCGATATATTCAATCGGAATGGGAGTTTTATACCTACCAAGCATTGACGACATGGAAGTCTGATAGCCTTCATTATCCTACACTTACAAGGAGTGTCCGGCTTGTCATACTTTTGATACAACTTGAGATGTTTCATCATAAAACGTATTGCCCAATGCGAGACATTGCAATGTATACCAACAATAAACCAATCACCCTCCTTAAACTCCTTCAACTTCCGGAAGCTACTTTCTTGGAATTGCTTTGTTATCTTGTTGATATCATTATTAGTGTACTCATGGATAGCATGTTGCACCGTCACAATCCCATTTTGACTCGTGAAAAGTAGAGCTTTTAGTCTACCATGAGCTTGCTCTACCATACTTGTGGATTCAGTTTGAAATGTTTATAGTCATAAGTAAAAGCATACACAAACCTCTCTTTGTGTGGCCTCAACCATTGTCTCTTGCAATATTCCACTACTTTGGGGTAATTAGTCCCCCAATCATCCTCGAACTCCTTCAAGTTGATCTCATATCTTGCCACACTCATCGACCAAACCAACTTATCCTACGCTTTCATGAATAAACCAAACTTGATCTCGCCTTCTTTCCATTCTTCATCTTCTTTCTTCTTCTCTTCCCCTCTCTCCTCTTTAGTTAGTTACTAAGACGTTCATCTTCCTCCTTTTCACGTTTAGTGCCTTTCTTTGCCTTTGGCTTTTGGATATGATTCCTACAATTCTTTCTAAGATTGCATTATATATGCCAAGTTGCAAAGGAAATTTTGTGCATTGGGAAAAACTATCCTCACGGCGTTCATTATTGCTTGCTCATTGACGGTCACTATAACCCCGGGAGTCTCGTCTTCGTGGTAGAGAAGCTTCAAAGTTTCCAATGCCCAAATATAGCTATCATCCTTCTCACGATCCATAAAACACCATGCCACCGTGAACGATTGCTTATCCGAGGTTTGTCCAACAATGTTCAACAAAGGCATGTTGCACTTATTCGTCTTATAAGTACAATCCATGAACAAAACTTGGTAAAAGCACCACGCCAATTGAATCATATCGGGATGCGCAAGAAAAATAGAAAATATAACCCACCTTCCCCGATGACTCATGGTGTCTCATCGTGTGTTTCTCCTTTTGGTACTTCATCTGCAGAGAAAGAAATAGTCTTCAACCGCCACTTTTCTAATCGCAGGCATTTCGTGAAAGTACCGAGCAGCGAAAAATGTTCGATAGAACAAAAGGTTCCTACTTCTATCACAAATGTTGCATCTCTCGTGGTGGTTGCTTTTTCTCCCTTTAGAAAGTGATTCAGCCTTTTCCCCATCAATCATCCCGAGAATAATTCTTTTATGTACAATCGCTTGTTTGATGCCCATGGAAGCGATGGTAAGAACAAAACTCATGACTTCTATCTCCTCTCTTCCCCTCTCTCCTCTTTAGTTAGTTACTAAGACGTTCATCTTCCTCCTTTTCACGTTTAGTGCCTTTCTTTGCCTTTGGCTTTTGGATATGATTCCTACAATTCTTTCTAAGATTGCATTATATATGCCAAGTTGCAAAGGAAATTTTGTGCATTGGGAAAAACTATCCTCACGGCGTTCATTATTGCTTGCTCATTGACGGTCACTATAACCCCGGGAGTCTCGTCTTCGTGGTAGAGAAGCTTCAAAGTTTCGATTTTGTTCCCTCTTCTCTCGTTTGGTCAATGCCCAAATATAGCTATCATCCTTCTCGCGATCCATAAAACACCATGCCACCGTGAACGATTGCTTATCCGAGGTTTGTCCAACAATGTTCAACAAAGGCATGTTGCACTTATTCGTCTTATAAGTACAATCCATGAACAAAACTTGGTAAAAGCACCACGCCAATTGAATCATATCGGGATGCGCAAGAAAAATATAACCCACCTTCCCCTCCGATGACTCATGGTGTCTCACCGTGTAATTGTATTTGTGTGCCAACCATTGTGATTCTTCCATTACTTTTCTTCCATCCCATTCAATTCTTTTGATGGTTTCCTTGGCTGCATAAATTGTAGACAATGAAGAAAGGTTATGCGGGTCGTCCCTCTTGAACTTACTAAGGAGTTTGCTTGGTTTAATTCCCCAACTTTTTCTTACTTGGTCGAACTCGTGCGGTTTCAACTTGGCAACTTGGCAGTGCCCAACAAGACTTTCCGGATCTTTATGGTTATGCCAACCAACATCAACTCTATTCATTCTCCACATGTCATCGATTTCTTTGTTCCTCCAAAAAATAATCTTGAATGGGCATCCACACTTCTTTGACTTCGTCTTGTACACCCTAGTCGTCTTCTTATCATACATAACCCTTTCTCTTGTGACTTGCGTCTGGCGACCCACTACATTCGCATAACATTTCAAACCACGTAGATTTTTGTTGGGCTTTTCTTAAATATAGCCCACACTTTTATTAACCATAGCCCATAATATTTTTCAACTTATTAACCATAGCCCATATCGTAGCCCAAACCGAGTTAGCATAAATCGGTTTCCAGTTAAAGGCGAGTTTAGTTCAGTCATTATATAACCGATCCAACTAAGTTGATTCAGTTATTAAAATTCAATTCTGAAAACGATATTCACAACTTCATCTTCCTAACCAGGCAAACCACTACCTCCAAGCATGAAACTTAAAATTTAATTTTTAAAATTTGTTGAAAATCAATCAACCAAATCATCACGGGACGCTCTAAACGAGAAAGAATCAAATCAACTTCACAAGATATTTCAAGGTTAGTTGTACTAAATTTTTAAGATTTTATATTGAAACCCAAATTAAAAGAATTAGTGTTTATTGGGTTTTGCTGTTTAGTTAAGAATTTTTTTTTTGTTGAGATTATGTTCGTCAGTTATAGACCAATTGGTATATACCTGTTTATGGGTAAAAATCGTTTCTGCCGATTTCGGTAAATTCGGTAGATGAGTGAGAAAATGGTTCAAACCCTAAACAAATGTGCTGCACGTGAGCACTTTATAGATTCGAGAGATCAATCTGTACAAGTCCGGCCTAAACCAAGAAATGGCCGTTCGGACTTGCTTCGGTCACAAAGTGGAGGAGAAGGGTTGATTTGGGGAGGGAAGCAAAGAAAGGTGTTGAGGAGAGTAGTATCTCGACTTGTATCAGAAAGTGAAAGCTTAGGAAGCTTGCAAGAGATGAAAGCTTTTTGGAGAGCTTGCAAAGTTGCCTTTCTGAGAGTGTAAGTGTAGTATATTTCTCCTGACCGAGACTTGTTGTTTGGTGGAAATAGGTAAGACCTATTTATACAAGTCGAGATTGAAACGTACCCTGGCCTCATGAAGGAAGAGAGTAAAGGGTGAAATAATGGGAGGAGGTGGTAACCGATGGTTTAATGGGTGAAAACGTTTTTCACCATTATTTCCTCTTTTATTTGACCGCTTTATTCCTATTCACGCTTTCTTAATTGTGAGCGTAGTGTACGCTGCATGCTGTGACCGCCAAACCAAAACCCTAAAGAAGCATCCCCCAGTTTTGTGTTGATATCTCGTTGGTTGCGCCTTGAGTGCAAGTGGTGCTGCTAATGGCGCGTGTGGCATGTGCCAATGGCATGTGCGGAATGCCTTGGTGGTAGGTTGCATGGTTTTGCAAGTTAGGCTACCCGGCGTGTGTGTTTGGCATGTGCCAATGGCATGTGCGGAATGCCTTGGTGGTAGGTTGCACGGTTTGCAAGTTAGGCTACCCGGCGTGTGTGTTTGGCATGTGCCAATGGCACGTACGGCCATGTTGACCTAGTTGCAAGTCTTGCAAGCCTAGGGCGCTATATTTGGCGTGTGCCAATGGCATAGCGGCTTGGAATATGGCTTGCGGCACGTGTTGGCATGTGCCAATGGCATGTGCGGCCATGTTGACCTAGTTGCAAGTTTTGCAAGCCTAGGGCGCTATATATAGAGACTTGGAATATGGCTTGCGGCACGTATTGGCATGTGCCAATGGCATGTGCGGCCATGGCATGTGCGGCCATGTTGACCTAGTTGCAAGTCTTGCATGTGCCAAGCCTAGGCGCTATATTTGGCGTGTGCCAATGGCATAGCGACTTGGAATATGGCTTGCGGCACGTATTGGCATGTGCCAATGGCATGTGCGGCCATGTTGACCTAGTTGCAAGTCTTGCAAGCCTAGGGCGCTATATTTGGCGTGTGCCAATGGCATAGCGACTTGGAATATGGCTTGCGGCACGTATTGGCATGTGCCAATGGCATGTGCGGCCATGTTGACCTAGTTGCAAGTCTTGCAAGCCTAGGGCGCTATATTTGGCGTGTGCCAATGGCATATCGACTTGGAATATGGCTTGCTATATTTGGCGTGTGCCAATGGGCACGTATTGGCATGCGCCAATGGCATGTGCGGCCATGTTGACCTAGTTGCAAGTCTTGCAAGCCTAGGGCGCTATATTTGGCGTGTGCCAATGGCATAGCGACTTGGAATATGGCTTGCGGCACGTATTGGCATGCGCCAATGGCATGCGCCAATGGCATGTGCGGCCATGTTGACCTAATTGCAAGTCTTGCAAGCCTAGGGCGCTATATTTGGCGTGTGCCAATGGCATAGCGACTTGGAATATGGCTTGCGGCACGTATTGGCATGTGCCAATGGCATGTGCGGCCATGTTGACCTAGTTGCAAGTCTTGCAAGCCTAGGGCGCTATATTTGGCGTGTGCCAATGGCACATCGACTTGGAATATGGCTTGCGGCACGTATTGGCATGTGCCAATGGCATGTGCGGCCATGTTGACCTAGTTGCAAGTCTTGCAAGCCTAGGGCGCTATATTTGGCGTGTGCCAATGGCATAGCGACTTGGAATATGGCTTTGTTGCCATGGTGTGCAGTATGCGGCTTGGTTTGGCATTGCTGCCATGGTGCGCAGAGTGCGGCTTGGTTTGGCATGGTTGCCATGGTGCGCAGAGTGTGGCTTGGTTTGGCATTGCTGCCATGGTGCGCGGAGTGCGGCTTGGTTTGGCATTGCTGCCATGGTGCGCAGAGTGCGGCTTGGTTTGGCATGGTTGCCATGGTGCGCAGAGTGCGGCTTGGTTTGGCATTCTTTGCCATGGTGCGCGAGTGCGGCTTGGTTTGGCATTCTTTGCCATGGTGCGTAGAGTGCGGCTTGGTTTGGCATTCTTTGCCATGGTGCGTGAGAGTGCGGCTTGGTTTTGGAATTAGGGTTACGTGTTGAAAACCCTAATCTGGTATTTTGAAAAAATACCCCTATTAATTATTTACACCTGAGTTAAATGCTCTTAGTTAATGTGTTGTGGGTAACACTAGGTCATGGGGTTTTACGATTTTACCCCTTGTCTAAAAACCACCATCAACATTAAGTCCCCTGCTAGCTCGGAACAGGGGGCTTTGTTGCGAGGTAAGCATAAGATGGTGACAAACTATTGACAGCAAACCGTAAAGAAAATTGAAAGAGGCTTGTCTGACCTTTTATAAATAGGATTTGGAATCCTTGCCTCCGGTAGTTTTGCACAAATCAGGAGGCTGGCATAATTGGTGGGCCTGATGCAGCTTAGGCGACGTTGGGAAGTTGGCGTGAGTTGGGAAACTGAGTTGGCTAGCTGGTGGGACCGGCGCAAAGTGTAGAAGCCGTGTGTGCTTACAGGTCGGTGCGGTGGTCGGTGCGGTGCGGCTTGGGGCGACGTTGGGAAGTTGGCGTGAATTGGGAAAGCGAGTGTGCTAGGCTGGTGAGGACCGGCACAAAGTGTAGAAACCGTGTTTGCGGGCGTGACTTTGGGCGGCATTGGGTAGTCGCACCCTTTGTGGGCCGTTTCTTACACGCGTGATTTTGGTGAAAAGGGGAATCCTTCCTTATTTCAAAGTCTTTCACGCCTATATATGTATATATATATATACATAAAGCCCCTTTCTCCCCATCCTGCGCTTTATTCTTTCCTCTTTTCATACTAGCGACAAAGAGAAACCAGCTTCCAGGTATGTCTTCGAGTACTCTTCTCTCTCTCTTTTTTTTTTTCACATAGGTATAAACCTTAAGAGTAGGCGCTTCCACAATCCTTGCATATGATTCCTTGGCGTGCCTCTTGTAGAAAATATTGTACGTATGCGACCAAGGGAATACTGCATATATTGTTTGAACCGTGGGAAATATTGCATATATGAATTTTCGGTCTGAAAGAAATATTTGAACCACTGAAGAAAATCTCTGCGTGTGTATTTCGAACCCGTAGAGAACCCTGTATGAATCCCGAAGAAGAATATTGTGTATATGCTTCATATGACTTCGAACCCGCAGGAAATATTGTATATATGATTTTTGCTTCTTGAGAGAAGTACCACGCGTGCAGTTTTGAACCAATAGAAAAATGCTCCATATATTTTTGAACCCGAAGAAGGATATTGTAGACACACTTGTACCCGTATAGAATGCCGCGTATATAGTCTCGAACCCGAAGAAAATACTGCGTATATAGTCTTGAACTCGAATAAAATCCGTCTTCCTACCCCTTTCTCTTTTTTTTTTTTTTTTTGGGTACGATTATGTGTCAGGGAGATAACTTCGCCTTTCTTCGTTTGTTTTGTGCAGACATCTTATTACCAAATTGTTATGAAGGAATTCGATAAAATGTTACCTGAACCAAATTTCACTTCGTCGAAGGATGCTCATAATTCCAAGCCGAACATAGATGATGAATTCTTCACTAGAGCCCTCGCCCCTGCTCGGAAGAATTACCCAGGTCTCGTGCCAATTTTGCTAACCGGTGGTGAGGATGACGGGGAAGACACGTTCGGTTCGCCCCGAGAGCACCATTCGGTTCTGTCTTCATAAAGGGGTATATTCCTCTTCCAACATTGACTTGAGGATGTGTCAAAGTCCATTGCGTTCTTTTGACGAGATGGGTTGAGTTCATGGTGAGCGAGGAGCGTATAAATACCAACTTGACTCGAGCGCGAGGTCATTGATCTTGTCAAGACTTGATAAATCTCCAGATTAGGAAGGACATCCCAGGCTTGGTTGCTTTCATCTCCGGATGGTGTTCGGACACCCATACAATCATATGTAGATGGGGTGAGATAACTTTATCCTTGGAGAGTGTGGCTCTCTTCTTGAATCTTTCCAGAATCGGGAATCTTAGAATCCAATTATACGAAAGTGAGGTGAAGATGCGGGATGACCTGGCCGCTAAGTTGGGGGATTTTGCTCGGAAAGACTCCATTGCGAAGTCGAAGGATTCTGCCGGAAAGAGGATGAAAGGTGCCCTTACGGTTGGTGGATATCTCAATGGTTTCCGGACGAGTTGGAGCCTGAACAGAAAAGCAGTGATCTTCATGTCGCAGCATTTTTGGCTCTCTGGTTATCCAGAGACATTTTTGATGACGGTTCCGGCAAGAAAGGAATAAGACCGGAGCTGTTAGATATCATTTGTGAAGTTGGCAAAGGGTGAAGTTCTTCCCATTGGTTTGTTCCTTGGTTCCCTGTATGTGCATCTGGATCACCTAGTTGCGAACATGCAAGTTTCGAATGGTTTCATGAAAGTGGATTCATATGTGCACGTTGCTTTTACGCAAGTCGGCTATGGGAGCACTTCGAGAAGTATGCTCTGAAACCGCTGCCTTCGCTTCCCGTGAGTTGGGGGGGCTCTCGAATTCTTCGATGGGTGAACAGGCGTCCAAGAGTTGGCGTGAGCTTGGTTAGTTTTCTTGATAAGTTGCATGAAATCAACTTTCGTCCATGGGGGCCGATCCATAAGTCAGTGATTCAAATGGACACCTTTGCTTCTGCTCCACTCACGTCTTTGTCTTAGATGACGATTTGAGTCTTTGGTGAAAACTTGTTCATTGAGCTGCTCGCCGGTTATATACCGTCTTTCTTCGTGGGATCTTTCCGAGATAGTTTGCTTATAATATTGACCGTGTCTTTGCTCGTCACATGGGTTTCGATCAAGGGGTGCCTCTTGTTTACCGGCCAGTGATCCCTAAATATTCATTGCGTGTCGCCCTTGACGCCAGTGTCCTTAAGCTGGGTATCCGTCTTTCCTTCTTTCAAATGGGAAGAGTAACTTCTACGACCTTCGGTTATAATGAGTTTTGGTGCAACGAGTTTACTATGATCCGAGATTTTGTGAATAACGTGGTGGAAAACGTTCGTTCCAAACCTTCCCAGATTAGTTCGAAGGAGTATCCAATGTTGAGAGATCCCAAGCGAAAGTTGCCTAGCAATTCGGAAAGCCCCGAGGCCAAGGAACGGAGAACGAAGAACCGTCTTTGGCGGGTTCGGACGGTTTCACAAGATCCTCCCACGGCTCTTGTGTCTTTCGATTCTTCCAATAACCAGGTATGTGTCGCCTCTTCATTGGTTTGTCTCAAAACACGTGAATTTCGGTGAGAATATGTGTCTTGTTTCCTCCGGGGCTTCGGTAGTGTTAATGCTTTCGCTGCCCTTGCACGTTGCCGGAGACGGCGGTTTCTTCAAGGAATTCCGGCGGCACCGAGCCTACTCATAGCGGTGATGAGTCAGAGAAAGAAGAAAGTTCAACAAGCGAGAGTAATTCCTCTGGCAGCACTGGTTCTTCTTCGGGAAGTGGTTCGGTGAGTTTCGCGCTTCTTTTCTTTCTTCTTCTTCTTCTGTTTCTTCTTTTGAAAAATGTCTAACTCAAGTTTGCGGGAGGATTCCGGTTCGGAGGACGATTCGGGGTGGAGTCACATGAAAACTTGCCTTTGGTGACCACCGCCGGTGACTTGGAGATGGGAGTTAGCCAATTGCAGGGCACGGACGTGGTTCAAACGGTGGATGATTCTCTCGATGGTTGTTGCCGTAGTCATGGAAGAAGACCCTTTGCGAGTCGTGAGGCCACTTGCGGGCGCCATTTTGATCCCCGTACTTGGTTCCTTATCCAGGTCATGTCTTGGTTGGCGGCTTCGGCGTGCGGCTAAGCATGAGGCGTTGTACACCGAATCTGGGAGAAGCACGGACATATGGCTACAAACAAGAAAGTTACTAGTCGATTTGCGCTGGTTAAGCGTGTGGAAGAGGCTTTATCTTCCATTGAGGATATGCGTGAGGTAACTGGTCACACCGTTTCGAAGATGTTATTGCCGATCTGGGAGCACCATCGCGACGTGTGCGTAGAAAAGGAGTTTAATACTTCGTGGTTTGTCGAAGGCCTTGCCGAGATCCAAAAGTTGAAAGATGTAGCAATCGAAAGCCTTTCCGCCGAGGAGATTGCACGACAGGAGATGGAACTCGAAAAGCTTTCCAAGATGTTGACTATGAAGAGAGCGGCTCTTGAGGACGCAAAGTTGACTTTTCCAAGAAGAGCGGACTTGTTGGACGATTTTCCTTGAACGTTTTTACGTTAAACTTTCATTTAGGTTCTTTTCTTTTTTTTTTTTGAGAGACATATTGGATGTCCGGTTCAAAACTTGACCTTTGGTAGACATTTGGTAGCTTTTTAGGGTATTGGATTATTTACGGGGTGAATGGTTTTGGTAATATGACTCTGATTATGTTTTGGGAAAAGAATATTTGCTTTTATGAAAGTGTGTGCTAGGAATAGGCACAAGACTCAGTAGCATGACGGTTTTACTAAAAACCTAAAAATAGATTGTATATCTTGCCCAATCTGAATTTACTCACTTCATAGGTTTTGCGAACACGCCCCTCTCTATGTAAAAGGCGGTTTTGATGGCGGTTTTGCTGGTAGCATCGCCAAACAAGTCCCCAATCGCTGGTAGCATCTTGGCGATTGAGTAATATCATCTTCATCAAGTCCCCAGTTTTCTTGTGTAGTTTTTACAACTAGTAACGGGTCGTGCGGTAGTTGAGTCGGATTGAGTCGCCTTCTCCTACCATCTCGACATCCGGGTCGAAGAACGAGATCGACAATCGATATTGTAGCCGATAGATCAATCCTCATTTGTGGTCGCCAATTGTTTATGGGTAAAAATCGTTTCTGCCGATTTCGGTAAATTCGGTAGATGAGTGAGAAAACTGGTTCAAACCCTAAACAAATGTGCTGCACGTGAGCACTTTATAGATTCGAGAGATCAATACGTACAAGTCCGGCCTAAACCAAGAAATGGCCGTTCCGGACTTGCTTCGGTCACAAAGTGGAGGAGAAGGGTTGATTTGGGGAGGGAAGCAAAGAAAGGTGTTGAGGAGAGTAGTATCTCGACTTGTATCGAAAGTGAAAGCTTAGGAAGCTTGCAAGAGATGAAAGCTTTTTGGAGAGCTTGCAAAGTTGCCTTTACGAGAGTGTAAGTGTAGTATATTTCTCCGACCGAGACTTGTTGTGCGGTGGAAATAGGTAAGACCTATTTATACAAGTCGAGATTGAAACGTACCCTGGCCTCATGAAGGAAGAGAGTAAAGGGTGAAATAATGGGAGGAGGTGGTAACCGATGGTTTAATGGGTGAAAACGTTTTTCACCATTATTTCCTCTTTTATTTGACCGCTTTATTCCTATTCACGCTTTCTTAATTGTGAGCGTAGTGTACGCTGCATCTTTGTGACCGCCAAACCAAAACCCTAAAGAAGCATCCCCGAGTTTTGTGTTGATATCTCGTTGGTTGCGCCTTGAGTGCAAGTGGTCTTTGCTAATGGCGCGTGTGGCATGTGCCAATGGCATGTGCGGAATGCCTTGGTGGTAGGTTGCATGGTTTTGCAAGTTAGGCTACCCAGCGTGTGTGTTTGGCATGTGCCAATGGCATGTGCGGAATGCCTTGGTGGTAGGTTGCACGGTTTGCAAGTTAGGCTACCAGCGTGTGTGTTTGGCATGTGCCAATGGCACGTACGGCCATGTTGACCTAGTTGCAAGTCTTGCAAGCCTAGGGCGCTATATTTGGTGTGTGCCAATGGCATAGCGGCTTGGAATATGGCTTGCGGCACGTGTTGGCATGTGCCAATGGCATGTGCGGCCATGTTGACCTAGTTGCAAGTTTTGCAAGCCTAGGGCGCTATATATAGCGACTTGGAATATGGCTTGCGGCACGTATTGGCATGTGCCAATGGCATGTGCGGCCATGTTGACCTAGTTGCAAGTCTTGCAAGCCTAGGGCGCTATATTTGGCGTGTGCCAATGGCATAGCGACTTGGAATATGGCTTGCGGCACGTATTGGCATGTGCCAATGGCATGTGCGGCCATGTTGACCTAGTTGCAAGTCTTGCAAGCCTAGGGCGCTATATTTGGCGTGTGCCAATGGCATAGCGACTTGGAATATGGCTTGCGGCACGTATTGGCATGTGCCAATGGCATGTGCGGCCATGTTGACCTAGTTGCAAGTCTTGCAAGCCTAGGGCGCTATATTTGGCGTGTGCCAATGGCATAGCGACTTGGAATATGGCTTGCGGCACGTATTGGCATGTGCCAATGGCATGTGCGGCCATGTTGACCTAGTTGCAAGTCTTGCAAGCCTATGGGCGCTATATTTGGCGTGTGCCAATGGCATAGCGACTTGGAATATGGCTTGCGTGTGCCAATGGCACGTATTGGCATGTGCCAATGGCATGTGCGGCCATGTTGACCTAGTTGCAAGTCTTGCAAGCCTAGGGCGCTATATTTGGCGTGTGCCAATGGCATAGCGACTTGGAATATGGCTTGCGGCATGTATTGGCATGTGCCAATGGCATGTGCGGCCATGTTGACCTAGTTGCAAGTCTTGCAAGCCTAGGGCGCTATATTTGGCGTGTGCCAATGGCATAGCGACTTGGAATATGGCTTGCGGCACGTATTGGCATGCGCCAATGGCATGTGCGGCCATGTTGACCTAGTTGCAAGTCTTGCAAGCCTAGGGCGCTATATTTGGCGTGTGCCAATGGCATAGCGACTTGGAATATGGCTTGCGGCACGTATTGGCATGCGCCAATGGCATGTGCTTGGCCATGTTGACCTAGTTGCAAGTCTTGCAAGCCTAGGGCGCTATATTTGGCGTGTGCCAATGGCATAGCGACTTGGAATATGGCTTGCGGCACGTATTGGCATGTGCCAATGGCATGTGCGGCCATGTTGACCTAGTTGCAAGTCTTGCAAGCCTAGGGCGCTATATTTGGCGTGTGCCAATGGCATAGCGACTTCGAATATGGCTTGCGGCACGTATTGGCATGTGCCAATGGCATGTGCGGCCATGTTGACCTAGTTGCAAGTCTTGCAAGCCTAGGGCGCTATATTTGGCGTGTGCCAATGGCATAGCGACTTGGAATATGGCTTTGTTGCCATGGTGTGCAGTATGCGGCTTGGTTTGGCATTGCTGCCATGGTGCGCGAGTGCGGCTTTGGTTTGGCATGGCTGGTTTGGTTTGCGAGTGGCTTGGTTTGGCATGGTTGCCATGGTGCGCGGAGTGCGGCTTGGTTTGGCATTCTTTGCCATGGTGCGCAGAGTGCGGCTTGGTTTGGCATTGTTGCCATGGTGCGCAGAGTGCGGCTTGGTTTGGCATGGTTGCCATGGTGCGCAGAGTGCGGCTTGGTTTGGCATTCTTTGCCATAGTGCGCGAGTGCGGCTTGGTTTGGCATTCTTTGCCATGGTGCGTGAGTGCGGCTTGGTTTGGCATTCTTTGCCATGGTGCGCAGAGTGCGGCTTGGTTTTGGAATTAGGGTTACGTGTTGAAAACCCTAATCTGGTATTTTGAAAAAATACCCCTATTAATTATTTACACCTGAGTTAAATGCTCTTAGTTAATGTGTTGTGGGTAACACTAGGTCATGGGGTTTTATGATTTTACCCCTTGTCTAAAAACCACCATCAACAATACCGAATTTATAATTTAAAGGTTTTATCAAAGTTTTTTAGTTTTGAAGTGCTAGTGTTAGGATTCTGCATTCCATGTGTTTGATAAATTGTTTACATCAGATACATATATGTATGTTATATGTATAATTTAGTTTTTAGCCCAAAAAAAGGCTGCATGTTTATTTTTTTTTGATTTTGTTTGTGATCTTTGAAAATCAATAAGTTTTTATCCCAATAAGAATTTTAATGTATTCTAATTACACTAGGTATGGTTGAATGATCACCTCCCGACTCTTCAGAGGCATACTAAAAATAGTGAATATGAAGAATGTCAACCTCGAGCGTCTTTGTATGTAGAAGATCTAACCACTCAACAAGAAAGAAACCTTGAAACTGAATTTTCTGATTTGTGTGAAGCACTAGATGAACTTAAGGAAGATAAAGTAACATGGGATCCCTATAACTCAATCCGAGATATGTTGGTCACTACATAGGAGCGATTCGATATTTCGAGATTGTTGAGTGGCATAATCCAAATACAGTGTTGAGGAAATTTGGTGTCATCCAAGATATTCCTGGAGGTGTTTTCCTTGATAGGAATAAAACGATTTCTAAATCTAAAGGTTTTGGGTCTTATTATCCATACTTGAACTTGCATAATTAGGGTGTATGGGAAAAAAGTTTGATACCTGATCATATTTTAAAATCCATGGTTATAAACCCGTGGGATTGCAAGGATGGGTACATAGATTGGTTTTCGAAAGTGTCTCACACCCAAGTTGCTAATCTTTTTCCTAGGATTTCTGCCAAAGCTTTTATCCAAGAAGAACAATACCAAGCTGCACTAATAGTAAGTCATATTGAAATGTTTTATTTCCTTGATTATTAGGTAAGCTTTCCCTACTTATTTGTTCTTTATTTTGTGCAGAAACGGAATATGAGAATTATTTTGAATTTTGTAAAGTGCTCCGGAGTTGAATATGAGCCGATAAGCCCTTCAAAAAGAGCTCATTTAATCTCGATTCTCAACAATTATGATAACCCTCAAAGCTCACATCCTTTTTCTGATTCGGAAGATGATATCCCTGTCATTAATTTGTTGAAGAATCAAGACAAGAATGAGAAAAAACGCAAGAAGTAACTTGTTTAGTTATTTTTATGTTGTTTCCTTAAGGATTGAATTCAAACTAGTACATGTTTATTTTTAGAGTACATTAAGAATATACAAAAAGATTTTTCACTTTTTTATGTTAAGCAGATTTTTCTCTAGCAGTTCTACAAATATTTTTTAAGTCATGGTGTTCCGATCCTACAGATTAAATGGATATGAGTTGCATGTCAGGGTAACTATTTTTTCACGGAGGCTCTGGTGGACGTGAATTCAATGAATTCACAGCCACCAGAGCCATTGCGAATCAACATGTCCGTTTTTTTTCTTTTCACGGAGGCTCTTGTAGCCATGAACTCAAACCAACGGAGTCTTCGCGGTTATCATATCAGGGTAACTATTTTTTCACGGAGGCTCTAGTGGACGTGAATTGAAGGAATTCTCGTTCACCAGAGGGTCCGTGAGTTCTCAACAAAGTCAGGTGAAAATAAAAATCACGGGGGCTCTGGTGGACGTGAATTAAAGGAATTCTCGACCACCAGAGGGTCCGTGAGTTCTCAACAAAGTCAGGTGAATAGAAAAATCACGTTGGGTCTGGTGGTGGAGAATTCAATGAATTCTCGACCACCAGAGCCTCCGTGAAAAAATAGTTACCTTAAAAAAATATCTGTAGACATAGAGAAAAGGATTAAAACGAGATCAAATTTAAATTAAACGAGATTAAAACACGTAATACAAAAAGATCAAACTTAAATAACCTTATAATATCCAAACCAAAACTAAAACTTTCAAAGTAACTCAAAAAAAATAACTAATACTTGAGTCATAACAGAACTTGAATCAGAAATAACTAAGGTATATGGTTTCAATAAGGCCATATTGGACTTGTGCTGGGACAAGATCATTCCACCTTTGATACATTCTTTCATAATGAGAAGTCCACAAAAGTGTCGCTTCTTTGTATACGTTTTCCCATCCGGGATATATCGGTTGAATGGGAGCTCCTGGTTTGAGGATTGCCTTCACAAAATGTCGATTATCTATATTGAAGAGCGTACGATTTTATACAGTCGAGGTTGATTTTATACATGGTCTTTCCACACAGTCAAGGTTGATTTTATACATGGAGTACGATTTAGACATCCAAAGAGCGTCCCAGTCTCCTTTTATCTTCTCAAGGTCTTCTGGAGTATCCTTGTTCATACTTGTTTTGAAATTGGCACATACATTTCTCTTTATGTGGAATGCACATAGAAGATTTGTTGCTTCAGGAAATACTCGAGACCATTTTGAAGTTGTTGGTCATCATCACTAATAAATAAAGATGGAAGATAATTAGGGGAATAAATATTTAAAGTTAAATATACTAACTATCAAATAACTACATTTTTAACGTAAATGAATATGCAAAATTCCATACCTGATCGGTTGTAAAACCATTTGTTACATCGACAAAACCCGCGTAAAGAGGTTGGATTAATGCTGGCTCCGATTTTATTAGTTGTTGTTCATGATTTGGTACATCATTTTCATTATGTGTAGTATATGCATGGTTTAACTACGTAAATCAAGATATAATCATAATAAAATAGTACAATCAATAATTACAAATACAACATGTAATTAAATAATAAGATAAAAGATTTGTAGTATTACCTCATTATAAGACATCAAGGTATTAGTAGAATTGTTGGTACCAACATGATCTTCCAGTAAGTTTCCAATTGATTTTTCTAGGGTTTCAGATGGTGTAGACGGAGAACTTGGATGAACTTTCTTCCATTTTAATAACAAACATTAAATAATAATTTTATGAACTTTGTATCTAGTAACAACTAGGGTTCTAAGATTAAATATTTTTTTCTCATGTATTTAAACTCTCATACGAAAGAAAGAAAAAACCTAAAAGAAAAAAGAAACCTAAAACGTTTTTTATAAACGTTTCTCATTGACTCACTGGATCACTGATTTTTCAAATCACTCTCTTATTCACTGATTTACTAGCCTAGTTTGTGGGCTATGGATAATAAAAAAAGGTCAAACTTCGAATTTTAGTAAATATAAACTGACCAAAGTCAAATGGGCTATGGTTATTAAAAGTGTGGGCTATATTTAAGAGAAGCCTTTTGTTGGGTGTTTTTCATTAGAACGCACATCTTCTCTTTTGCTTTCTCAACAATCCAATTTACCGCGTCATTTTTTTCCTTCAATTCCAAATCATTAGCATAATGTGCGGAAGTAGTAGGACCCCTAACATTGTGAGCTTGAGGCTGATCCATCATCGGTACCAATGCAATCTACAAAACAACACAAGTTAGTTGATATGTACTACAAAAGTCGGCAGGGCCGATATATAAAACAGCGCTGGCTAAATAACGGCCGGCTTGGTCGAAGAAAAAAAGGGCGCCGACCAAAAAACAGTCGGCAGGGTCGACGAACTAGAACAATGCTGACTTAAGCATGTTTCAAAATCGTTTCATGTGCTGCGAAAAATCTTGTAGTCGGCAGGGTCTATATATAAAACCACGCCGGCTAAGCTATAGCCGGCTTGGCTGGAAAATAAAACACTGCTGACCATGCTATAGTTGGCAGGGTCTACGTACCACTACAATGCCGGCCTAAACATGTTTCAAAACACGACTTCTGTGTTGCAAAAAAACTTGTAGTCAGCATGGTTCATATTTTCGACCTTGCCAACTAGAATACTGCTCATGAAAAGTCAGAGCATTGGGTAATATATACCATGCCGGATTTTACGGTCGGCATGATCGACAATCGTCGACCCTGTGCAGCAAAAGTGAAAAAACAAAACCAAAATCCATCATTTGCATGGAAAAATCACAATCTTCACCACGTATGTTGTCTACCTGATTACTTGTAGCTCCATTCTCTTCTTCTTGGTCATTGGATTCTATGTTTGGCTCAAGATTTTCATCACTTCCATACCCATCTTGAGTATGAGGAAAATAAAAGTGAAGATCATGCATATAATCCATTTGATCATAGTCTGGTAGATCATCATACAAGTACTCATCTGTAGGAGGAAAGTTAGAAGACTCCCCCACTTCAAAATCAGGATTTGAATCACTCATATCACAAATTTCTCAAAACCCATAACTCCCCCCCCCCACAAAAAAAAAAAAAAACCTCCTCTACTACTTCATACTCTTTCCTACTATCAATTATTTCCAAACCCACTAATATAAACCAACTAACTAATTTAACTAATCTAATCATTTCAATTAAATTAGTGTTAATCATTGCAGGGGCAATTTTGCCATTTAGAAATTACAAGGTTAAGGGGTGGCTGATTTTACTTCACAACGACCTAGCTTTTGTGTTATTCGGTATACCTCAATTAATTTGGGTATACCCCAATTAAGCCAGGTTGAAAATTGGAGTTGAACTTTAGGTCAAACATTTTATCTTTTTTTTTTTTTTTCTTTTACCAATTACCCATGAAAAAAAAGGTGATAATAAGACCTCCACTTAGGATGAGCTTGACCCTTTTCATTAGAGATGCTCTAAAAAAATGTCAAAAAAATGAGTTTGGCATGCCATGTGGCATGGCAAATGAGTTTCTCCACTATGGTAGATATGGCAAATTTGATTAAAAATATATATTTAATTGTGTTGGGTGGGTCCCTAATAAATAAAAAATATATTTGTGTTTGTGTGGTGGGGTATTTATAAAAGATTTAGTGTTATTATATAATCAGTGGGACCCTTTAAATATAAAAATATATTATAAAAGTGAAAAAGTAGGAGAGAAGGAGAGATTATATATATATATATATATAAATTACTCGGAGATAAAGTCTTTTATCGCTGGAGATAAAGAGACTATCGTTAGAGATAGAATGACCATCAAAAGATGGAAAGACCATCGAGCGATGGAGTCTTTATCGCCCGATAGAAACTCCATTGTATATGCCTATATGTTATTACTGACATATATGCATATGGGTTTGGCACTTTGGCATACCCATAGTGGGTGCATATATATGGCAAATCTATGAGTTTGCCATACCCATAGGAATAGGCCTAATAGTCTTTTTCTTTTTACTTACACAAGTTGAGAGCACGTGCGTTGCACGTTATGTGTTATAAAATGTTCTTGTGAAAAATCAAAGTCATTTTTTTGTTTCGGAAGTTCAAAATTTGATACCATTATTAATGTTCATTGCGAAGGAAATTTAAAACTCTTTCCGGTGATATCAACAACCTAAAAACTCAATACCATCCCTCACTCCAGAATAAAAGTAGCACTGGTGGAGCTTACCCTCTCTCCTATTGGTTGGTGAGTGTAACCTCGCGCTATCATTGGCTAATTGAGAAACCATTCGTATTCGTCGGATGAAATTTCGTTAGATATGGTGCGTTGATCTGACAATGTGCGGTGTAGATTGGGTGGATTGTTGGGACACACACGACGGACAACCCTCATTATTTAGAAAAATTGCTATATTAATTTCGTGCATTTATTGTGAAAATCCATAAAATAAAGAAAATTACTATATTAATTTCGGACATTTATGATTAAAAAATAAATAAAATCAATTCAACATATTTATGGAATAAAATAAAATAATATATATTTTTTGAATCTTTTATAATTTCATGTATTTATTATATAAAATTCAGAAAATAAAAACAACTACTATATTAATTTCGTACATTTATGACTTAAATAAAAAAATTAATTCAACAAATTTATGGAATATAAAATAATAAGATTTATATTTTTTGAATCTTTTATAAGGAAAAAAAATCTAAAAATGACAAAGAAAACTACTAAATTAATTTCGGACATTTATGATTAAAATAAAAAAAATCAATTCAACATATTTATGGAATAAAATAATAATATTTATATTTTTTGAATATTTTATACAATAAAAAAATCTAAAAATGACAAAGAAAACAACTATATTAATTTCGGAAATTTATGATTAAAATAAAATACAATTATTTATTATAAAAAATCCTGAAGAAAAAAACAATACTATATTAATTTCGTACATTTATGACTGAAATAAAAAAAATAATCAATTCAACATATTTATGGAATAAAATAATAAGATTTATATTTTTGAATCTTTTATAAGGAAAAAAATCTAAAAATGACTATATTAATTTTTAGTATTAAAAATAAACATCTAGAAAATCCAGACATGTTTATGCCTTAAAAACTGACAAAAAATCCAAGCATAATCATAAATCTGATACATAAAATAATTTCAAGGATTTTACCATTTCAATGGGGTAAAAAATACTTAAATTAATATTAATATGGTCTTAAAAAGAACCCACAATTGGGGAATATCAAAACTAATTGGGGGATATAGCTACATGACAAAAACTGGATCCATATAT
This sequence comes from Papaver armeniacum, assembly GCA_023531295.1. Lineage (NCBI taxonomy): Eukaryota > Viridiplantae > Streptophyta > Magnoliopsida > Ranunculales > Papaveraceae > Papaver > Papaver armeniacum. The sequence goes on from JAJJWW010016747.1 coordinate 320,004, forward strand.
CAAATCTGGGTCACCCCTTATGTAATTATTTTTTTAATTCCTAATCTAGCCCTCACTAATCAGGTTTAGTGGTTAATAATAATTAGGAAAATCTTAAGTATTTGGGGGATAGATTAGTGTGTATTTTTATTTGAATTTGTGTGAGGTGAGAGTAGAAGGAGGGAAAAATATTTTTGAGTTGAAATGTTTTTGTGAAAATGGAAGATGATTGTGAAGAGAGAATTGCTGCTAAGAGGTTGAAAATTTGATTTTTTTTTCCCCTTTGAATCCACCATTTTTGCAGCGGAAAAAGCTCGGTGCCGGCATGGTATTCAACCAAATAACCATGCCGGCATTTGTTGGAAATTTTCGTAAATGTTTGCCACTATCCGGCACAGTTAGTTTTGATATCCCCAATTGTGGGTTCCTTAAAAATGGTATGAATTTAAATACACACGGATATTTGGGGAAAAAATATCAATACGCAGATAATTTCTTTAATAATACTACTATCAAGTTATCGCTACTATTATTATTAAAAATCTTTTAATTAATACTAATATGTTAATAAATTATGAAAATAATTTGCCTAATTTTCTTCCTTTAAGATATTGATTGATATTGTTTCTTAATAAAAGTAATTTATTATCGAAATTTAGTTTTGGTGACAGAATATAAATAATTCAAGCGAAAGCCAAACCTCATTGTTTGCACGTTACTTTTCTTTTCGGGTTTTATTTCTTCATTTTTTTCGGTTTCTTACAATCTAGGATTTTGTTGTCTAATCCTATTTTTATTTTTTGTTTGGCATTTAATCAATAGGTTGCGGTGATGGGAGGTCAATACAGTATTAAGCTTTAACTGGTGGTATGTTTCTTACCCATTTTCAATATAGTCCATGATGTTTATGGGTTTGATCTTTTTAGAAAAATCAAAATATTTAGTTTGGAAAGGTGGTTTAGGAAGTCGACATCTCATCAAAAGTGTCTGTTTGAAAAGATGAAATTTAAGTACCAATTTCTATTTAGGTCTCAATTCGGTTTCTGCTAAGGTTATAGTTTGTTTGTTGAGTATCTCTGTTTTTCAGGTGCGAGAGAAATTCCAAAATAATTTTATTAGAATGGGGTAAGCATGATTATTTGTGGGTGCATTTTACACATAGAAATTGTTATTGGCTATTTTCTGCGGGGTTGAGGAGATGTCTACAAACAATTATGCTGAGAGAAGGTAACTGATATGGTGGACTAATTTTTATTAAAATTTGTGGAGGAAAGTAGTGGTGTGCATTAGTAGGGTTTAGCTTATGAAGATACGATGTAAGGTTGTTTATTTTGTTTTCTTCATTTTCTGTTTTATTATGATGATTTTCTAAAAATAAAATATGTATAGCAAAAGTAGGTGTTTAATCGTTTTGTTGTTATTTTTTTGTAATGTTGTTCACGGTATGATATTTTGAGTTCACACAAATGTTTAGTTCATTTAGATTATTTGTTCATAATGGTTACTGCAGTTCACATGTTCATGATCTAAAAATGATAAATTTTGGGAAGGAGGGACACTCCTATTCATTATAATGGTAGTTGTATTTTTTGTGTTGTTGGTATCATTTGCTTGACACAAATTCTAGGTCTTGGCCTAAGCAGGGAGCAGTGCGGGTTAACTAAATGGTGCTTATAATTTGTATTCTGCGAATCAGATGTGTTATGCGGATGAATACATCGACATGACATTCCAAACATGTGGTGTTAGTCAAAATATTAATTTGGCAAATCCATTTACTTCTTTGTGCAAGCACCTGCTGGGAAAGGATACTTTGATGTAGATTTTCTTATGGAGGTGTCTCGGCTACCGTCTCAGATAATGGTGTTGTTCCAATTTAGTGTATAGCTATTCATCCAGAAGTCTGGCAGGCTTTTTGAATCCTACAAGGAAATTGAAGAGTGTCCTGGATGAGCAATCAAGGAATAATGGTTCGGATCATGGTGGAGAAGAAACACAACCAATTTCATCCATCACTTCCTGATACAGGGGAAACCCATCAATCCATCACTTCCCTACTTAGGTTCGGCAATATTTTGATTTTTATTAAGAACACCCTATTACTAATTTTTCATCTGGAATATTTTTGTGAATTGACATTACCTAAGTTTTATATGCACGCTGCAAATGGATTTCTAATAATTTGATACTTTCGGGCTTAAATTTGCTTAAATTTACTCCATTAGGTGTAAAAAAAACTTTTCTCATGTTAGTGGAGGGATGATGGAAATGTCAGTAGGTTTAAATTAGATAACTCTCTTTTAGAACCAACATAGTTAACCAAAATGTTGGCGGCTTTCGAATTTATGTAACTGTTAGCTTAATTTCTTTAAAATTAGTAATTTACACCCATTATATTTATGCAAAGATTTATTTTTTGAAGCATTTACGGAACGTTGCATACATATTAATGACGTAATCTTTTTCAACTGTTGTAATTATTATATATGGAAAGAAATTTTTTAAATTAGTGTTTATAAAACTCAAAATATCTAAAAAAACCTTAGGGATCAAAAAAATCTTTATAGGTCTACTTATGGTAATAGAATCCCAAACGGCCAACTTAAATATTTAGTATGTTAAAATTAAAAACTTTTTCTTACCCTGTATTTTTGAATTAATTTAGGGAAGAAAAATCTTTCCATTACTTTGTTATATTTTGTTGCCACACAAAGCAATTTAATTCCATTTTATTTCTCAATTCTCATTGTTTTCTTTGCAGCCGAGTCTCAAAGGTCTATATTAAGGACACTGGCATGGACATTTGTAAAATGAATAATTCTCTTTGTCATCTTAGATATATTCTCTAAACATGTACAAGTCTTTTCGATGATGTAGTAGTGAATATCAATTCTTCTTAATATAAAGCAGGATGATTTTGCTGATGTGGCGGCTCCATACGAAGTTTCAACTCTTTTGTCTGACGTGTCATGCCCATACTAGATTTGAAGAGACCCAGAAAATTTGGAAGGAAACGACCCTTGGAAGCGTTGTAGGAAAAGACACAATCTAGAACCCTTTCTCTTAGTTTTGAAGAGTTCTATTGAAAGGTTGTAACTTATCGGTCAGTGACTTTTATATATGACGCATCAAACTGATTCAAAGCCAGCGTTCAAACTTCGAAGCCACTATCTGTACACAATTTTGTTGTGGCTTCAGTGTTCAAAAATTTCGTTGTGGATTTAGTGTTTGTAAAGATTTCATGAGGATCGAAAGTAAAGCATGGTCTCTACTGATTCAAAGCCCGTGTTAAAGTCAGTGAATTTCATTGTGGATTTGGTGCTCATAAAATGTTCATCAAGATGGTAAGTAAAGCACGCTCTCATGAGCGTAAAAGTGTTTGATGAAATTCTGATGGGTTCATTATTTAGAAACTATTAAACTTTTTTTTTCATTTGTTATTATTAGAATATTGCTTGGGATCTACTGCGATGTCCATGTGAGGATATCCAACAACCGATTATTAATCTATGAGCTTTTCTGCAATCGATTATTAAATCTATGAGTTTTTCTTTACATCTATGGTAAATACTAAAACGAGTCGCTGGAATTTCACAGGAATTTTGATACGTAACTGATAATCCACGTGCGGGGAAGTATGAGTGTTACATATTGCATGCCGACGATGTCTGTGTATCTACAGAATAAAAGCATTTTCACTCATGAATTTTTAATGTGAACCCATCAAAGGTATGGTTTGTACAGGGTAGAACATCATTCTTTTATTCATTTCTGCTTTAGTTCTCACGGTATTACTATGAGAAGATACATCCGTTGGCCTGCCTAACGCAAGTGATTACAAGATATCAGATATGTCTTCTCAAAAGGTTGTGTTGGGTTACGGTTCTTCGACAAAATTTTATATAACCAATACTATTGTCTTTCACTTTATGATTAGTTGATGACATTTTTCATAATTTAGCCGTCGATGACGTTGGATCACTCCTGTTGGATAATTATCTCTAAATTGGACTCAATTATTTATAATAGAAGATTTGAAGTGTGTATTGGAAATGGTGATTCATCTGCATTTTGGCTCGGCAATGGCCTAAACATGGCGTTTCATGTTTAAGTTTACTAACTTATTTAGATTTGAGGTTTCAATTTGGCAACGGGTGATGATTTGAGTTGCTCCTTTAATTTTAAGAGGTGCTTAAAACAGGAAGCAGAAGAAATTTTCTTTTTAGTAAAAAAAAAAAAAAAATTATCTTACATGACTGTTAATTTAAGAAAAAAAATATATAGGCATTGCCAGTGTATAGGTGCCTAAAGGCTTTCCTAGTACACGCCTTTGCATGCGGATGGCTTTTCAGTTGCATAAAGATATGCCGAATATGATAAACTTTCCTATGTACATTAGACTTATGGCCATGGAAACATTTGGGTTCCTCTATGTAGTTCGTGGATGGTATTAGGATAAACTTTCGACCGTTTTTTTCTTTTTGGCGGTATTTCCACTTGCTTACTCTTCCCATCCATTGATTCAATTAAAGGAACGTGATGAATGATTCTATTAAAGAAACGTGATGAAGGAAGTAGAAGTAAAGGAGAAGTAAACGTAAAATCGTTATACCACTATCATGTTAATGATGAAATTTTGAAATGCACGTGGGCATCAATTGCTGGAGAGTTACAAATAAATTTTTTACCGTGATAATTACAATAACAAGATTAAACATAACACTTACATGCCAAGTTATGCAAGGAAATATCTACTACGTCACAGCAACAGCATTGATGTGTTATCGGCAGTCCAATGGAAAAACAATTCATTTTCAAAAATGCAAACTAATGGAGCATCTTGAAGATTGATGGCGAGTATTTGTCCAACAAGTGTAAGAAATTTTTCTAACATCCAGTTATAATAAGATGTTTCAAACTTAGATACTTTCAATTGTTTGACTGGAATGAAACTTTTTTCAAACCTAATTGTGATTCGACTCATTTAAATTACACCAAGACCAGTCTTGGTAAAGGTTATAGCATTTGATGTAAGTGACACGATCACTGATCAAATGACCTCTTCTGCACTGTGCAACATACAAAAGGTAAAAAGTTGACGGTCCATCCGATGACTGAACAATTTATTTACAGCGAATTTGTACAATGAAATAAATTATTTTGTTCACTGGAAATTATGTTTGCAGGAAGAAGAAGAAGAAGAAGAAGAAGAAGAAGAAGAAGAAGAAGAAGAAGAAGAAGAAGAAGAAGAAAAGGTGCAGTAAAGGCACACCAACGGTAAAGACACAACAAAGGTTTTAGTAAATAGTCTGATTTTATATAATGATTTTTGTTACTGCTGACTGACTCTCATGCATGCATCCTAATTCATTTTGCATGTTAACTTGCCGAATATTTCAGCTTATAACAGCTAAAAGGAGTATGGTTCTTGAACTGCCAGTGTATTACTACCATTATCACACGAGTTTGAGAATGAGCAAGATGATTGTGGACCCTTCTTCTTCTTGGAAAACTTCTAAGGTTCCATCTTCATTCTCAAAGAGATAAATGTGTCTGTTTGTCTCTTCCTGTGGAGTTGCTAATTTCAAGTTATACATATATATACAGATCTAATGATACTTAAAAAAAAAAAAAAAAAAAAAAAAAAAAATCAATTTAGTTTTTGCGTTTACATATTGACATGCGGAAATGTTGTACAGTTGTTTTTTGATATCTTTGTGCACTCCCTTTTAATCCTCCAGCTTGACTCACGTTTGTCATCATCTTAGTGTGGCTTCCGGATCTTAATCAAAACTCCACTTTTTGCTAACGACGAAACAAGGGCGATGCATTATAGAATATTATACATACACATTTAATTCACAATACATATTTTGGATTTGGAAAAATTATTGCCAAAAAATTACTTATAAGTGTTAGCTAAAGAGGCCAAGATAAGACAATAATTGGGTAAATCCTAATGATAGACTAGCCCGCTCAATTTGCGCGGGTTTACTGAACTTGTATAATTATAAACCAGGATGATACTGGCCCCGTCCATCATTTTCGATTATATGTGGGGCCAAAAGGATAAATGTTAATATGAAATAGGTAAATAGGAATAAAGATGGATGTAAATCCCAATGATGGGGTTCTTCTAGATTATTGAATTATAATTTTTGTGTAACTTATTCTTATTATTCTTTTTCTTTCTCGAACAGGATATACACATGAAATTGCTTTATTTAATAGACCATGTGTAGATAGGAAAAATGATTTGCTGGTTTTTAGGGAAGTGAAGAGACGAGCGTGCGGACAAGACTCCTCAACCGAGAAAACTGCTTAACCTCACATAGATGCACTGCAAAGGGAGTGCTTGAATTCGAGAGATCAATTTGTAGGACTCCGGCCTAAACCAAGTCAATGTCCGTTCCAGAGTCAATTCGGTCACAAAGAGGAAGATGAGTTGATATGTAGGAGGGAATCTAAGAATTGTGTGGGATCAATGATGATCAAGGATTGTGGATGTGTTGTGGGTTTCTGCAAGATTGATGAACTGCTGATGTTGAGTTCTGTGAATAAGTTTCAATCGAGTTGTTGTGTAAATGAATGTTTTCGTGTAAAACGAATGATGTCTTTTATCCTCAATTTAGGACTTATTTATATTGCCAGAATAATGAACACATTGATCCCTGTAAGTGTGACGGTTTCTTGAGTGAAAGAGTGGGAAAGTGGGAGATCGTGATGAAACCAGTTCCAGGTCGTGCGGAGACTTGGTTAACCGTCCACCCACTACTTTCTTTGCTAACTCCTTCAACCGTTTGCATGACTTACTCACATTTCTCATCGTGGATGAATCCACGTGCCGTAGGCCGCCAGACCAAAACCCTAATTGATATCCCCCATGTGACGTGATTGATGTCTCACGAATCGTGGAGTCTGCATGACAGACGTGTATTTAATTAGTCAGTTGTTGACTGATTAGACAATGAGTCTAGGTTTGATGAATCGAGCATGAGTGACGAATGCCCGGTGATTCACGGATTTGAACATGTTGGACATTCTTAGATATTGCTCGTCTGAGCAAATATTGTAAATTCGAGCAACTGAGCATCGATTCGACAAATTATTGAATATTAATAGTTGGATCAATATTCGAGCAACTGAGCAAGTATTGCTCAATTCGACAAATTATTTATTGGTGACGTGACCCAATGAAATATTAATTAAAATATTGGTAGACTACCAAGTATTATATAATTAACCCAGATGTTGATTGATGGATCAACATAAATTTATTAGTGTTTGAACTTGCTCAGAATGATGATTTGTGGAGCGTTTATTCAAAACCCTAATTTTTGATCAATTGTTCGTCAATTGATGAATTGCTAAAAATAGGTCATGAGTGAGGGAGGGACCGACCACATGGGATGATGGACGTCCATGTGGTGCCCGAGTGCTCGAGTGAGCGTGCACTAGGGTCCTTAGTTGACCAGTTGGTGAGAGAATGATGATAAAATGCCGGTTTCATCATTTATTAAAATAGTGCTCGTCTAAGCATTAGGTAATAAAACCTAATTTATAGAGAAGTGAGGGACCGACCAAGAGGGCATGAAACTGTCCCTTGGTGGTCGTGAGACCAGCTGATGGTCGATTGAGCAAATTCCAAGTTGGTTGGAAAGAGTTTGGACCCAATATGAGCAATCGAGCAAATTAGGTCAAAATTATAAGAATGTGTGGGACCGGATCCTTGCAAGCCTTAGGGATGGACTTGGTCGGTCAAGGAAGCATTCCCGTGTCACCATAATGTCCGTGTCTCAGTCCTGAGAGTTTCGGTATTTTCTGATGTACGTTTGAGCAATATTTTGGATTTTCAGAAGAGTTTGATCTTTGACTGAAATTCTTGATCTTTGCTCAAATGAGCAAGTAGAACTTTGCTCGTTTGATCAATATTTTGAGAATATTAAAATAATAATATTTTAATATTTGGCGTGAGTAGCCTAGTCGGTCGTGTGACCATTTGACTTTTTGGCCTTTTCAGGATTTGAGCAATATTTGAGAAAATATGAAGAAACCATGATTTTTGCTCAAACGGAGGAGTTTCATGAGATGAGGGAAATAATAATTATGAAAATAAGGGATTGCAAGGTGTGGGACCGGCCACGGCTAGGGCAAGGTAGCCCGGTCCCGCAACACCGTTCCCTATTTTATTATTTTTCATGAAACCATGAAAATATGGAGAAACCGTGAGTTTTGCTCAAACAAGTAAAGTTGCTTGAATGAAGGAGTTTTCATGAGTTCATGAAAATAAGAAAATAATAATAAAAATTAAAGGGAAAAGGCGTGGGGGACCGGCCATGGTGGCATGACCGGCTAGCCGGTGGGCCCGATCCCTAGACGCCTCTATATTATTTTCTCTCTCCTGTTTTGTGTAGGATTCCTCATTTGTCTATATTTTCGAATGCTCGTTCGTGCATTTGGGTGCTCGTTCGTGCATCATTGTTGAGTATACTTGCACCATTTTATGGGGCTTACTCAGTGATAGTCCAGATGCCCGGTTGTTGAGTATTTATTACTAATTCATGAAATTTAGTAGAGAATGATTCATGAAACTGAGTAATAAAGGTGAGTAGTTATTTATTATCAATCCATAAGATCAGCCGTGGATTCGACCATGGATTCGGAATAATAAAATGAGCATTACCATTCCATAGGATCGTGGATTCGACTACAGAGTCGGAGTAATAAAATTTTCTATTACCATTCCATGAGATCAGCCGTGGATTCGATCATGAAATCGGAGTAATGAGATTATCTATAACCATTCCATGAGATCAGTCGTGGATTCAATCATGAAATCGGAGTAATGAGATAAAATAGATTATCTTCTAGGAATTCAGCGGTGAATGTCACGGTATAATTAATCTATTGCAGAAGGGATATTAGCCAGTTAAAACGTCATACCCGTTCTGAAAGGTGCATAGTCAGGGAGCAGCGAGTGTTGCCGACGTCCTGAAGGCGTTTTTCCCTCTCAACAATTATGTATGGAGAGCCGTCTGAATCTATACACGGTTTCTCTACATAGTCAGGGAACAGTGAGTGTCACCGACGTCCTGAAGGCGTTAAGCTTTCAATCATACGGAGAACCGCCCAATCGTTCTTCTATGTAGAGGGGGGTCTCTCTATGTAGTTAGGGAACATTGAGTATCACCGACGTCCTGAAGGCGTTAAGCTCTCAATCATACGGAGAACCGCCCAATTATGTTATTCTACATAGAGGTCATGATGAAATGAGCAGCATCGAACGCTCCGGGAGGCCTTTCGAGTGACATATGCATCATGGCTCGTAAAATATGAATCGTCACATGCGTTCCTGAAGCCGTGCGGAAACATGCAGTATCATGATTTTACAATTTTTAACTTTGTTGAAAATCCACCATCAACACCATGCTGTAACGGCACTTCGTTAACTTGACCTACGGATGATGTAAAAAAAAATGTCCCTTTAATCGTTCAATTCCAAGAGAGTTTTATGTTTTGTTTCATAAAATTAGCTATATGCATCACTAAAAATCCAACAACCAAATTATTTAATTAACCAATACAATTTAGATTCTCTTTTCCAATAAAGGTACTCCAATCATTAATTAGTGGACAATCCTTGCGGTTAAAGTAACAATCACGAGTATTCAAACAGAGTCTTAGTTGGATGTTAGTTCATTGCTTGATTACAAGTTCTTTGAAGGGAAGCATTTTATTTGTTTTGTACTATCTAGAATTGGAAAACTATTTTATGTTATATCGTGTGTTCTTTTAATGTCTCTAATATCATATACATTTGAGTGTGATTTTTCATTTAACTATAAGGAGTTGGTGCCTGGGTTGGGTTGACCGCTTGATTCTTAACACAAGTATATGATTTCTGAAGAAAGATATATCAATGCATTTTCTTGATTACATCATCTTCGACGGGAAACAATTGAGTTACCCGCTTGATTTTTTACGCAAGTATACGATTTCTGAAGAAAAATATATACTCCCTCTGTCCGTTTTTATCTGTCCTAATTTCTACTTTGGTATGTCCATTTTTTATCTGTCCGCTCTGTTTATAGACATACTTTTCCCTTAAACTATCAAATATACCCTTTATTTTTATAATCATAAAATCATTTTTAATATCCAAATCTTAAATAATATCACCATATTTATGGAAAAAAAACTTACTCAATATCTTTGTATTAATTGTCATTCCTTTTTTTAAATAAAAACATTTATGAATAGTTATAAAATTCTTAATAAACTTCTACTTATTTTAACACTAATAATTTAGTTTTGGTAATAATATAACATTATATAGGCTAGTCAAGGGCTAGTCATGACAATTTATAGGATTTCCTTAATATCTTGACTTAGTCAAAGCGGACTCTTAATTTAGGACGGAGGGAGTATGTGTGTTTCCTTAATTACATTTTCTTTAACGGGAAACACTTCATATGCTTTGCGTTATTTAGAGCTAGCAATCTATTTTATATTAATATCATGATTTTTTTAATATCGTTAATATCACATATCGATGCCTATATAATGACTAATGACATTTCCTTGATTACTTCTTTAACGGGAAGCACTTTGTATGCTTTGGACTATTTAGGGTTGGCAATATGTTTAATATTAATATTGTGTTATTTTTAGTGTCTTTAATGTCAGATATCAACACAACTACATAATATGTGTGATTTTTCATTCAACTACAAGAACTGCAAGAAGTTGGAGCCTAGAAAAATAGTTGAGTTAACCGCTTTATTTTTAACACGAGTATATGATTTCTGAAGAAAAATATAAATGTATGTTTCCTTAATTACATTTTCTTTGACGAGAAGCACTTCATATGCTTTGCCCTATTTAGAGTTGACAATCTATTTTATATCAATATCACGATTGTTTTAGTGTCTCTAACTTCAGATATCGATGCCTATATAATGGCTAATGAGTGTGATTTTTCATTGGGTTATTTGGTTTTTGGTACTTGCATTTTGTCCAGTATTAGCGTTTGGTCTAATATTTGTCCAGCTTAGGGTTTAGTACCTGGACTTCACGTTGACCGTAGTTGACTAGGTTAAGTCTAATTTTAATTCAAGAAAATTAATAATTCTTTTGTGTTATTTATTATCTAAACCGTTGATCTTATTATGTACACGTATATATTAATTTTAATCTATATTATAAAAAGAAGTGTTGTCTGTGTAGCCTGTTAAATCCGACCATCGATTTCGTCATCCCACGGCTCGGATCAATCGGTTATGTTTTATGTATAAAAACATATAGCCGTCCGTCGGATCATGATACAGGTTACTCTCTAAATTTTTCTTAGTTGAGGATGTCTTGGTAATTGGGTGAGTCAGTTCTTTTTTTCTTTTTGATAATTGGATGAAATCAGGATTTATGTTGGAGACGTTACCACGTGTACTCAACCTCACAAAATCATTGCTGATTTACTGGCACAAAGGGTAGAGGAAGAAAGTAATGGGTGTAGATAATAGTTCCATCAATTATTGCCAGTCTTGCTCATCTAGGCAGAAATTCAACTCAAAGGTAATATTTAAACTCACTGATTACTGCAACATTACATAAATGATGAGAAACTGACTTGGGTTTCATGCATCATTGTAGATAACACTCATGAAAGAAGCTTGAACACTGATTTGTTGTTGGCATTACTTACCTGATTCACGTTAGCCATTATAGGTGGCCAACAGATAATGCTTTATCTTATTGACCTCTTTCATTGTGGTGTTAAAGCTATTGAGTGGTGCACAACAGATTCGCAGGGGACATTTGATGTTATGGTCTAACACTCTGCATTAATTATATGAATAATTTTTCAGAGATACTGTGATCATTGGTTGAACCCTTACTCCATTTTTTTTTTGCAAGGGTTCAATAAAACTGGGGTTGTTGGTAATGTACAACAATGTCCTATCTTCTTCCCCTAATTAAATTTTTCAGAGAACTGAATTACTGCTGATAATTAAATTTTTCTTAACCTGTTCTTCGTTTCTCGATTATCCTCTAAAATACCTGATGTTGATATCGAGGGTTCTGATTCGTTTTTATTTTGAATTATTAAGGGATCTACCAAGATTCGTAAGATTATTGCAGTTTAGGGTCTTAGGTTAGTAGATAGTAAGATTCGTAAGATTTTGCATCTCTATTGTTAATTGAGATTTGAGTTAGGTTAGTAGATACAGTGAGAACTAGATTAATTGGTTACAACTTTCATGTCCATTGTTTGTAAATTTGATTTTATATTGATTGTGCGTATTTTTAGATTTAGGTTTAATTATTGGAGGAAGAAGAAGTTGAAGCATGATGATTTATTTAGACGGTGTATTAGTGGATAAGTTGCAAAGAAAATCTAACCCCTAATCCTTTTGCCTCTTTCCTTCTGTTTTTCAATTTTCCTCTTTATTCTCATGAGTTTGGTTTTAGATCAGTTTATTGCATCAACGAAGAGTTCACATGAAAAACTACGAAGGAAATTGAATGGGGGTTGTATTTATTGTTGTCTTAGTGATATTGTGGTCTCTTCCGGCAGGTAAATTAACCCACCATTAATCCACTTTTTAGTCACTCACTTTCTTGGTGACTATATTTATCGAATGTTGAATTCCCAGAATGACTTTTTGATTTTCAATGCCTTGAATTACATTCTACGAACTCAACCAATGCAGGTTTCAGGTACTTCACATTCTAGGAAATCATAACTATATTGTGGGGAGCAGTTGGCCCTAGCCTACTTGTGTTGTTTTGCAAAACTCAATTATTTTTTGCTCCTATTATTTTTTTTTTATGGATTTTTTTTTTTGCTGCAATTCGTGATCAGGGAAATGGATTTTGATTAAATTTTTGGTTTTAAAAATGTTCGTTGTTTGTCATGGTTGGGGAGCTTTGGTAGCATGGTAACATTTTTTGTTGAAATTCGGAAGAGTTAAAGCTTTCCCAAATACAGTAGCGAACAAGACCAGTTGAGAGTGTAGGAGGTGCTTTTCGGCATTGATTACGAAATTCGCAGATTTCATGTTTAGTCTTCTTTTTCTTTTTCTATTTCTGATTTTATTCGTGATGCCCATTGATGTACTATTAAAATTTAGCATAAAAGTTAGATGATGATGGTATACATAGTTCAACTTTTGTGCAAGGGATAGGTAATCTTCACCTGGTCCAACAGTAAGCTACAATTGAAAATGTAGTCCTGAGTCGTTGATCACAAAATGAGTACCAGATGCTTGGAACAGCCATGAGGTCTAGCGTAATTACTAGGGTAAGATGTTAATAGGATTAGATATAACTCGGTGCTCCAAAAGTTTCCGATATGGTAATCACCTTATCATTATAGGATAAGTTTAATTATCATGATGTCTAATAAGTGAACTGTAATTAATGAGCATTCACGAACATTTTGTATGAGCTTCTATATGTAGCCAACCATAAGTTAGATAAGGAAATTAGGAATTAAGATAATGAAGAGACAACAATTGATAAGCTTAGTCTGGAACAGAAACTCATGAGTCATGACTGAATATTTGTATAAGCAACTTTTGATTGTAACAGTTAAATTTTTCTATAGCTCCTTTGCTTTGCGAACTAAATCTTCTTAATTCTTGACCATGATTTAATCTACAAATCCACCATACAAAATGTACAATATACACGCCAAAGACATTAAAGGAAAGATCTAATCATCACAGATCTTACATCAGTTCGAGAATTTTGTGATCAGCAGGCCTTTCAAAGAGAAACGACTAAATTTGACTTGGAAACAATTGGTGCACTTTGTGTTAGTTCTAAAAAGCTATTTGTTGTTATAGTAGTGGGCAGAGGAATTGACTCACCCTTCATTGGGTGTTTTGCAATCCATTGTAGGTCAGTGTGCTACGGACGCACTAATTAATAGCCGATAAGAAGGTTACAGTTGGCTTCAAGAGAGAGAAGTGAAAATGGCTTGCTTATGCAAGTACATACGATGCTATCTCAATGGATAAATAAGTTTTGCCTTATCCAATGAACTTATTTTTCATAAGCATTTTGTTCGAAATTCATACTAACTATGACTTCTGGGATTTTAAAGTTACGGTTGGGAACTTGGGGTCGATAGAGAGAAGTGAAGATGCTTTGCTTATGCAAGTATATGCCATTTTATCACAATGAATAAATAAAGATGTGCATAAACGAATGACCATCAATATGGACCGTTGTTATTCGTTATTCTAAAATAACTCCAAACGGCAACAGCCGGTTCAATCAACCGCAACAGCCAACGTGTACAATAAGCACCCAAAGGAAATTTCCCCTCAATCTTTCATTTGCACGAACTTTTACCTAGCGGTTAATCCTAAATGCGGTCGTAAGTCTCGGTTAATTTGATCCGACTAAACGAAACACTAGGGCATCTTTGAAGAGGCCATGGCCGGGGTTGTAAGCCTTACAGGCTGATTAAAAAGATTGCGGGTAAATATGAACCAACCGACTAAACAATAAACAATTGTCGAAATAATAATCCAAACAAATTTAACCCGACCAACAAAATACCGAAACAATAAACTAGGGAATTTCAAAAAAAAAATTTAAGGAACCACGGCCTAGGCTATAGGCACGGCTCATTTGACTCGACTAATAAAACACGAGATTGCAGGATCCAACCACCCAAATTTTATCGTGACTAAGTTTTCTAATATAGTTAGATTTCCTATTCTAACTTAATTTCGTAATTTAAAAACGGTTAATCCAAAAGAATTTATGTTTGACAAACACTACACTGGGGAATTGCTTAAGTGGTCACGGTAGAAATTCAGATGCCTGACTAATTTGATCCGACTAACAAAACACTCGGGAATTGTTTAAGCGGTTACGACCCCGACTAATTTGACCCGATTAACAAAACACTAGGAACTGCTTAGGTGGCCACGACCTGGGCGTAAGCCCCGGCTAATTTGACCCGACTAACCAAACACTAGAAGCGCTTAAGTGGCCACGACCGGGGTTGTAGGCCTCGACTAATTTGGCCGACCAACAATACAGTGGGACTACATGCACTGACTGATCTATAGCCCTAACTTTTGTTCAAGTAAATTGATAAAATTTTGTTATAAGTATACTAATTGTTTTAAGCAAAAAAACAAACCAAGTAACAAAAAGCGATCAGAGAGGTTGAGCCCCGGCCGTAGTCCGGGGTGATACCTAGTCTATATTATAAAAAGAAGTGATGTCTGTCTTGGTAATAGGCGGCCATCGATTTCGTCCATCCGGCGGCTGGGATCGATAGTTGGCGAGGTTTCTATCCGTCCGTCGGTTTAGACATGTAGACATATACTCTTGAGAGATACTTCCGTCCGTCCGTTTAGATAATTTTGGAAGGCAGAGATTATGCCTTGGCCTAGACCAACTTTCATAACCGATTTAATTTCTTGGTTAGCATCGCAAGAAAGGTGACCGCACCAAAAACTTCCTTTTTCACAAAAACCAACCTAATTAACCTTACTTGAATATCCGTTTCCTTACTTGAATCTAACCCTTGGCAGGTTTTCCTTAATTATTGGTTTCCTCATTCAAAAAACCCAAGCCGTTACCTTTATGTAACTTTCTCTTTACATCTGTTGAAGGAAGACAAGATCAAGACGTTGGTTGGAATGAATGAAGATGGGTGAAGTCTCTTTGCCTGATTGCAGTCGACAGATAAGTGGTTCTCGATGGCTGCTTTTGAGATGGGTTACCGAAGAAAATGGCTGCTGCCACAGTGCCATTAAGAACCCATGGTGACGAAGAAAGATAGCTGAAGTTGGTAGGCCTCGAAAGTGTATGAAAATTATGACCTACATGTTATACCGCAAGTGCACGGCGTCTATCGGAGACGCGGCAAGTACGGGTCGATCCCACAAGGACTTGTGTGTGCTTTGTGTGTGATCTAAGGCTTCTTCAACTGATTTCAAGTGTGACAGAGTAACAAAAGGGTATTTTGTGCCGAAACGGCTGAGTTTTAGTGGAATGAACCTAAACTAAGGTATAGACCGGTGGCAAAAAAAAGGCTTGCTAGGTCTTCAAATCCACCTGAATTCCTACTATGTGCTCAACTAGTTTGAGTTCTTGTTCTTATACCAGACAAGTGAAGCTTGTCACTAGCTACCATTTATCTAAGAGTTTCTCCAAGTGATAACTTAAATAGCAGCTAAGGCACTAACCCTAAGTACTAGTTGTCTAATTTAGCAAAACTAGTCAGGGGAATTAGTATTAAAATTAGAAGCAAGAGTTGAATCACTCTCAACTCAGTATTAACCTAACTACGGTGCATCCATGGCTTTGGTATGCCTTTGTGAGAGAAAAGAGTTGAGGTGTTAAAATTTGAAGCTATCTAATACATTAAGCTCTCAAGAACATTCAACACAGTTCAAACACAATTGGGAATTAGGGTTTCAGTGAAACCCTAGCAATTAAATTAGAACATAATAAAAATAACAAGAACACAAATTAACCCTAATTGAAGCACTGGCTAGTCCAGGCCTGACTATTACACACACCCCTATCTTCAATTTATACATGCAACCATAAAGCTACCAAACCCTAATTCTTTAATTCAAAAATCGAAATAAATGAAAGATAAAATCAAACCCATACTCTCTGAATCTCGCCTCTGTCAATTCGTCTCCTGCGCTCCATGCTTTGGTTGTTGGCTAACCCTAGTTTCAATTATCTATCATTTAGCTTCTAGGGTTGAGAAGCTATGTAATAGATAATCAATACTAGGAGCGGGCTATGCATGAGTTGTTGGTGGTGAGACCTGGTACGGGTGATGGTGACGGAAGAGGAGATGGTGGTGGTGAGGGTTTTGCAGAGCTCTGCTCTGTGTCGGGGAGATGGGTTTGCAGAGGTGAAGAGAGAAGAAGAAAGAGAAGGTGGAGTGAAGAATGGGGTTTGGTCGAGTGGGGGTATAGGGTTAGGTAGATTTGCTGTGTAGCGGGTGTAGCAAGGATTGATGGAGAAGGCCTCAGCGAGCGTAGGATGAAGCTGGTGCGATCTGAACGGCTCAGGGAAGTAAGCGGTTTTGGCTTGATCTAGTGTTGCACGGGAGCAGCGATCTATGATGCACGTGGAGGCAGCGACCATTGGATGTGGAAGATAGAGATCTCAACGGCTTGGAGTGTACGGGCTCGGATCCGGGTCATGGGTAGCTCTAGCCCAAGTCTTCCTTGTTGGGTTGCAACTGATTTGCGCGCGGGCTTTGGCTATCCGCTCCATAGATGATCGACTCCAATTCTTCGCTCTTTGGCTCCTCAGTTTCTCCGAGCTTTATTTATTGCCTAAAAATACAAAATTAATTAATACAAATATTTATTCTTGAAAACAAGGAAAACACAGTGGAATGGGGATAATATCGATTTCTAAGCGCAAAAGATGAGTAAAATGCCAATAAAAAGGTGTATAAATATGCACTATTTGGCACTCATCAAATACCCCCAAACCTGAATTTTACTTGTCCTCAAGTGAAACAGAAAATAAGAAATCCTAACTATACCCCAGTCGCAGGTCTCTCGAATGCATTTAGCGTATGCACTAAGCCTTTAAACCCCTAGGTGTCCCTAGTGGACGAGTTGTAGTCTCGTGAGGGTTTACCAGAGGTGTACCCACAAAACCTTCTCCAACTTCAGAGTGTAAAAGAGTCTCAAGCATCCTAGAAGCTATGAGGACATAGAGTTTCTGCATGCTAGTAACATGAAGTTAGAACTACCAAAGAACGCATTCTCATCCTTAAGTGCTAAGCGAGAAGTAACCATACCATATGAAAGAATTCGGATTCGATTGTGATCATAAGTCTCAACTTCTGCCTCACCATTAGGGTTTTATGATAATTGCACTCAAAAAGATCGCTTTTTAGTCTCTCATGTGTGCGGGTAGGAATAAAGAGAGAAATCCCGCACACGTTGTAGGTAAGAAGGATAACCTTCCGAAATAAAATCTGGAGACTCCACGAAGTGTGGACAAAAAGAATCTTTTTCGATGATCTCTAAGAAAGGAAATCAACCATTAGCAAGGGGTGGGAGTACTCACTCACTTCTCACCCGATCGGCAATTAATATCACTCTCTCATAAGAAACCATAGAAACGTCTTCAATCTTCGGTCTTCGGTCTTCAAATGTTGATGACGAACTTCTAAACTTCACAAAACTTGACAATTTTTAACTTTTCTACTCAAATTCCTTGTTGTTTGGATTTTTCTTTTTAAATTCTTCTTTACCATGGTGGTAGCAAAAATAAACTACAATATATTTTATTTTATTTTATTTTTTTGATTTTTTTGATTTTTTTTTTTATTTTTTTGATTTTTTTTTTACATTACAATAAGTGAAAATAAAAATACAAATAATGAAACAACTAACTCCATGGACAAAGGACTTTATCACTCAATTTTTCCACAACTTGTATTGTCTTGATTTTATAAATTTTATTAATTCTCATCCTATTTTCTTTTCTTTGTTGCACATAAACCTTGGACTATATCAATTTTTCTTTCCATATTCGATGATGCTCCGCTTTCTTGCGATGATGTGTTTCTATGGGTCTTGCTGATTGAGAGAGAGAGTGATGCTAACGGCAAATCGGTATTTAGAAGGAGTTTTCATCTTTAGACGTCACCCTCATGATTGACAAAAACTAGCACTCAAGAGATCAAAAGTAGTGCTGAAATTGGTGCGAAGTTGGGTAGCTCACCATTCCTACCCGGAATTTACGTACGGTGACACACACTCTAATGACTTTTCTAGAAAGTTGCAAAAAATTGAAGGTTGGTGCCTCACTTGATGTAAATTGGGTAGTCTCCACTATGGGTGATCACAATTCTACTACCGAATATCTAAAGACACCTAATTCGCCCTCCGGTATGGTTAAATCCAACTTTAACGCTCTAATCAACTAAGAAACCCGATTGTGTTCTCAGGGTACTTCTAACTTTTGTTATTTGGTTGATTCTCTATGTAAACATAGCTATAAGCATGCTAGTGACTCTAAAATCTCTAAAAGTTGGAGGTTTTTACAAAAATATTTTTTTTTTTTTTTTTTTTTTTTTTTTTTTGAAAAATTAAAAGATAAAATAAAAAACTAAATGTAAAATTAAAAGATAAAATAAAAGACTAAAAACTCTAAATGCAAATGCACCCCCAACCTAAATCAAACATTGTCCTCAATGTGTCGACATATAGAAAAATTTTAAACGAGTCACATACCGAGAGAACTATCTTTGATAAGAGAAAAGGGAAGAAATTAGGATATCGGCGGGAGCAAGGTTGAGCTTCATTAATCAAGGCAAAATCCAACATTCTCGGTGGTGATCATATCGGATTAGCACAAAAATGCATAAGAAGACTCAACCGATTCAAGAAAGAAAAAATTAACAAGTCCTCTTTGGATTATAGACAATGAAGATAATGTACGAAACATTAACATTCTTACAAATATAACAAAAAAATGGGCTTTGGTTTATGTGGGAATTTGGTTTATTGGGCTTTGGTTTGTGTGGGAATTTGGTTTTGTTGGGAGCTTTGGTTTATGTGGGAAGCCCAGTTCTTTGTGGGCTCAAGTGAGATTTGGTTTGTTTGGGATTTGTTGTTTGAAGCCCAAGATTTGTGAAAACAAAGACTTTTGACTTGGGTTAGTAAGTAGAGCCCAGATTGAATGGCCCGAAGATGTGGGCTGAGTTTTGTGGAGAGCCCAGGTTGGGTTCAGTTAGCCCAGCTGGGAGTGTGGGCTCAATTTAGCCTAAGCAGCCCAGATGGTGTGACTCAGTGAAACTGGTTCTAGCCCAGTTTATGTGGTTTAAATGGTGAGGCACAGGGGCAAGTTATGTGCAGAGTTTGGCAACTCGAGCACTGGCTGTGTGCACGACACAGCTAGGCTCAGATTGGCGGCTCAAGACAAAGACAAGATGTGTAGGGCAGGTTACACACAGCCCAAATTAGGTGCACCACACTCTTGCAAAGGTGTTGGTAGGTGCACTGAGATCAGCCAAGGAGGTTTAAGCTCATTCACAAAGACAGTTACGTGCGGGTTGGTTTGTGCTAAGCACAGCTGAGCAAGTACACACACAGGCCTTAGTGCATCATCAGCATATGCACTGGTCAGCAGAGTATTGTGCAGGCCAGGGGAACTAAGGTCTATGAAAATCAGATTTCAGGGATTCAGACACCCTGACTCAGGCTTAGCATATCGCACAATGAGTTCAGCTAATCAAAGGTTTCACTCAATCGCCACAGATAGATGCATCAAGATACCCTGGCAACTAGTTCAGCAGATTTGGCTACCTTAATTTTCACAGATCATAAACCTAGCTAGGCAGCTAGTTTATCATGCAAAGATGGTGCATCATGCAAATATTCAGGGGTCTGCTGGGTTATGGTGATCACTGGGTTACCTACAAGTCACAGCACTCAAGAACAAAAAGTTTCAGGTGGTTGCAGGGTTGAGCAATGTTTGGGCAGATAGCTAGGTTTCATGCATTGAAGCCAAGGTATGCAAAATAGGTTATCACAGGGTCATGCACAGGTTGCACACAATCACAGGTCATGCTCAGGTTGGCTCAACAAGTTACACAAATTCACAGGTCTATCACCAGGCTCAACAGGTCACATTAGGGTGCGCAAACAAACTCATATAACTTATGTGAATGATTATCTCAGGTCAAGCTCATACAGTTTGTTATATTCATACAACTCAGGTGTAGATGCTAGCCTAACATGGGTTACAGGTTATGCTCAAAGACATAGCTATCAGCTAGCAAATATGTTTAGCATGCATTCATGGATTGTCGCCCATACATTCATCAATCACAGAGCATAGTTAGAGGATGATACCAATTCCACATTGTCCTGTGCCTTTATCCTTCCTTCTTTGAGTTTGTCTGAAGACAAAGCGATTTTAGCGAATTTAAAGAGGGCACAAAACAAGCAATATGGGTAGCACAGCTGGGATGGCTCAGCCTTACCACATGCTCCTTCCCTGGGTTGGCTTGCATAGCAAACACAAGCAGCACAGAGCTCACAGTTAGAAGAGCAAGAAGTACCTGCTGGCTCAACAAAAATTCTCAGTTCTCTGAAGTGCAAGTTCAAAGCAAGACAATAACTAACAGCTAAGTACAACAGATGCTAATTTGAGAATGCAGATGGAGTTAATGCAATGAAGATCAGATGGAGTTAATGCAATGCAAGGTGTAAAATAAATATGTACAAGGTGAACTGAGTTACAGCTACAATGCAAGGTGCTTATTTTACAGATGTATGCTTTAAACTATAAAGAAAGAAAATTGACAGATGCACAAATTAAGCTAGAAGATGCTGCAAAGGTTAAAACAAGATACAAGTTACAGATGACTATAAATTACACTACTAAAGGTTAAACAACAATGCGAAGTAAATATGTACAGGGGTAGTAAAGAAAAACAGTGAAGCGAGCAACAAGAATCGACTCAGCACACGCCAAGTCCCCGGCAACGGCGCCAAAAACTTGGTAGGCCTCGAAAGTGTATGAAAATTATGACCTACATGTTATACCGCAAGTGCACGGCGTCTATCGGAGACGCGGCAAGTACGGGTCGATCCCACAAGGACTTGTGTGTGCTTTGTGTGTGATCTAAGGCTTCTTCAACTGATTTCAAGTGTGACAGAGTAACAAAGGGTATTTTGTGCGGAAACGCACTGAGTTTTAGTGGAATGAACCTAAACTAAGGTATAGACAGTTATTAAAAAAAAGGCTTGCTAGGTCTTCAAATCCACCTCGAATTCCTACTATGTGCTCAACTAGTTTGAGTTCTTTGTTCTTATACCGGACAAGTGAAGCTTGTCACTAGCTACCATTTATCTAAGAGTTTCTCCAAGTGATAACTTAAATAGCAGCTAAGGCACTAACCCTAAGTACTAGTTGTCTAATTTAGCACAACTAGTCGTGGGAATTAGTATTAAAATTAGAAGCAAGAGCTGAATCACTCTCAACTCAAGTATTAACCTAACTACGGTGCATCCATGGCTTTGGTATGCACTTTGTGAGAGAAAAAGAGTTGAGGTGTTAAAATTTGAAGCTATCTAATACATTAAGCTCTCAAGAACATTCAACACAGTTCAAACACAATTGGGAATTAGGGTTTCAGTGAAACCCTAGCAATTAAATTAGAACATAATAAAAATAACAAGAACACAAATTAACCCTAATTGAAGCACCGGCTAGTCCAGGCCTGACTATTACACACACCCCTGTCTTCAATTTATACATGCAACCATAAAGCTACCAAACCCTAATTCTTTAATTCAAAAATCGAAATAAATGAAAGATAAAATCAAACCCATACTCTCTGAATCTCGCCTCTGTCAATTCGTCTCCTGCGCTCCATGCTTTGGTTGTTGGCTAACCCTAGTTTCAATTATCTATCATTTAGCTTCTAGGGTTGAGAAGCTATGTAATAGATAATCAATACTAGGAGCGGGCTATGCATGAGTTGTTGGTGGAAATGGTGAGACTGGTACGGGTGATGGTGACGGAAGAGGAGATGGTGGTGGTGAGGGTTTTGGAGCTCGCTCTGTGTCGGGGAGATGGGTTTGCAGAGGTGAAGAGAGAAGAAGAAAGAGAAGGTGGAGTGAAGAATGGGGTTTGGTCGAGTGGGGGTATAGGGTTAGGTAGATTTGCTGTGTAGCGGGTGTAGCAAGGATTGATGGAGAAGGCCTCAGCGAGCGTAGGATGAAGCTGGTGCGATCTGAACGGCTCAGGGAAGTAAGCGGTTTTGGCTTGATCTAGTGTTGCACGGGAGCAGCGATCTATGATGCACGTGGAGGCAGCGACCATTGGATGTGGAAGATAGAGATCTCAACGGCTTGGAGTGTACGGGCTCGGATCCGGGTCATGGGTAGCTCTAGCCCAAGTCTTCCTTGTTGGGTTGCAACTGATTTGCGCGCGGGCTTTGGCTATCCGCTCCATAGATGATCGACTCCAATTCTTCGCTCTTTGGCTCCTCAGTTTCTCCGAGCTTTATTTATTGCCTAAAAATACAAAATTAATTAATACAAATATTTATTCTTGAAAACAAGGAAAACACAGAATCTGGGATAATATCTGATTTCTAAGCGCAAAAGATGAGTAAAATGCCAATAAAAAGGTGTATAAATATGCACTATTTGGCACTCATCAGAAGTCCT